>JARQOD010000002.1:411439672-411564421 GCA_033576555.1 Oophaga sylvatica
CCCAATATGTGGTAGTAAGGCGCACGTCGGGGCTCGGAAGGGAAGTAGTGACGTTTTGGATTGCAGACTTTGATGGAATGGTCTGGGGGCGTCATGTCGCATTTGGAGAGCCCCTGATACGCCTAAACAGTGGAAACCCCCACAAGTGACCCATTTTGGAAAATAGACCCCACAAGGAACTTATCTAGATGTGTGGTGAGCACTTTGAACCCCGAAGTGCTTCACAGAAGTTTATAACGTACAGCCGAAAATAAAAAATCCTTTTTTTTTTTTACAAAAATGATTTTTTCGCCCCCAATATTTTATTTTCACAAGGGTAACAGGAGAAATTGGACCCCAAAAGTTGTTGTCCAATTTGTCCTGAGTATGCTGATACCCAATATGTGGGAGTAAACTACTGTATGGGCGCACGTCGGGGCTCGGAAGGGAAGTAGTGACGTTTTGGATTGCAGACTTTGATGGAATGGTCTGGGGGCGTCATGTCGCATTTGGAGAGCCCCTGATGCGCCTAAACAGTGGAAACCCCCCACAAGTGACCCCATTTTGGAAAATAGACCCCACAAGGAACTTATCTAGAAGTGTGGTGAGCGCTATGAAGCTCCAAGTGCTTCACAGAAGTTTTATAACATACAGCCGTAAAAACAAAAAAATCATTTTTTTTTTTTACAAAAATGATTTTGTCGCCCCCAGTTTTTTATTTTCCCAAGGGTAACAGAAGAAATAGGACAAATTGCACAATAACTCTAACCCTAACCCTAACGGGAAAATGGAAATAAATACATTTTTTTAATTTTATTATTTTTCCCTAACTAAGGGGGTGATAAAGGGGGGTTTGATTTACTATTTATAGCGGGTTTTTATGATTGGCAGCTGTCACGCTAAAAGACGCTTTTTATTGCAAAAAATAGTTTTTTGCATCACCACATTTTGAGAGCTATAATTTTTGCATATTTTGGCCCACAGAGTCATGTGAGGTCTTATTTTTTGCGGGACGAGGTGACGTTTTTATTGGTACCATTTTTGAGCACGTGACGTTTTTTGATCGTTTTTTATATCGATTTTTGGGAGGTTAGAATGAACAAAAATCAGCAATTCATGAATTTCTTTTGGGGGAGGCGTTTGTACCGTTCCGCGTGTGGTAAAATTGATAAAGCAGTTTTATTCTTCGGGTCAGTACGATTACGGCGATACCTTATTTATATCATTTTTTTATGTTTTGGTGCTTTTATAGCATGAAAACAATTTTATATAAAAAATTATTATTTTTGCATCGCTTTATTCTGCGAGCTATAACTTTTTTATTTTTTCGCTGATGATGCTGTATGACGGCTCGTTTTTTGCGGGACAAGATGACGTTTTCAGCGGTACCATGGTTATTTATCTCGGTCTTTTTGATCGCGTGTTATTCCACTTTTTGTTCAGCGTATGATGATAAAGCATTGATTTTTTGCTTCGTTTTCTTTTTTTTTTTTAAGGGGTTCATTAAAGGGGTTAACTAGTGGGACAGTTTTATAGGGGGGGTCGTTACGGACGCGGCGATACCAAATATGTGTACTTTTATTGTTTTGGTTTTTTATTTACAGGAAAGAATGAATTTATTGGGGATATTTTTTTTTTTTTTTTTTACCACTTTTTATTTTTATTTTTTTTACTTTTATACTTTGTCCCAGGGTGGGACATCACTGTATTTTAGCAGATCGCTGGTGTGACAGTGTGCACAGCACTCTGTCACACCAGCGATCGCTCTGGCACTGCTGCAGGCTTCCCCAGCGCCTGCTCTCCCTCCGGGAGCGCAGCTGATCGCCCATGACGTACTATTCCGTCCATGGGAATAAGGACCAGGGTCACATGGACGGAATAGTACGTCTGATGGCAGAGAGGGGTTAATAGGCGGACACTTTATATTTTTCATCATGAGGAGCAATTCATTTATAGGGTGACCATAAAAGTGCCCACAGGAAAAATGTCCACAAAGAAAATTGCCCACATGAAAATTTGCCCACACGGACAATTGCCCACATGGAAATTTGACCACACAGAAAATTGCCAATTGCAGCATTACAAAGTTTCAGATCTATGATATTTGAGGTGCAAGGTGAGGATGTTCACATGATATGTGATCAACTTGTGATTTACAGTTGACCTAGTGCAAAACTGTAAAAGTGATGAAGATCTGTGGTTTGTAGCAGTCTATCATTATCAGCAATAGATAGAAATAGTCTGCTCTCATCTCTCACTGATTCTGCCTTACTCCTGCCACCAGCCCAATAGTTAATTCTTTACTATGCTCCTTTGTTGCCATGGACATGGTTAGGCAGAAGCATCCCTCCGCTTGCGGGCTGTATTGCGGTGCCGGTGATTGCGGTCGCTTGACTTTGTCACGTGATTGCGCTTCTGTGTGGGCCAGTGGTGCACTTGCGCAGACGGGCGTCTGCCTGCCAGCGGAGGGTCAGCCCAACGGAATTGTGTCCCGGGTAATCTACTGATGTGTAAGTACACGATAGGCTATCAAACTCTACATTTGGGCGCCAACATCTTTGCATATAACCTATTGGTTGAAGCTGGTGTGTGCATACTTTGAGTCAGATGACACGATGGTTATGTGGTTTCTATAACCACTATGATGCCTAGTCATGATTGGCTGGATGGTGCAAGGGGGCTGACTAAACAATAATGCTGTTTCTTTATTATTGATATTATACTTCATTTTTTTAACACATGAGATATTTATAGACTATATGGTTGATACATGGATTATGTGAGAAATTGTATGTTTTTTTGTACTAATTAATTCATGGTGGGCAGTACCTTGCTAGAGATTGGTGCACTCATGTTTCCACACTATATAAGGCTGCCATTTTCTTATTCTGTATACTTGATAAAGAACAATACTGGTTGAAACGTTGTAGCATGGCGGAATAAAGTTTTTCTATCTTCTTCACCTGGATTGGAAGCTGTTCTTCTTTCATTTTTTTGGAGTACTTTATGTCCAATTGGGTTAATTGGACTTGGAGAGTGCATCCTGATGTCAAATTGATCGGCTACCTTTATTTTCTGGGCAGTCCAGAATTATTTAAAGGCATAGTAATGTTTCAGTAATAAAAATGCCTTAAAACATTCTCTCTCATTATTCTGGCATTTGGCAAACATTAATAATTATGGTAACTAATTAACCTAAAAAGGGAAAAGTTTATTCCGATTCATGTCAGATATTGAGAAAAACATGCATATGTGGCTTTTTATATAGTGTATGTAAACTTCTGGTTTCAAATGTAGATATGGGCAAATAAGGCATATAGTGATGGATATAGTGATGGGCAAATAAGGTGTGTAGTGATGGATAGAGGTAAGGGCAGACAAAGCATATAGTGATGGATATAGTGACGGGCAAATATGGCAAATGGTGGATATACAGTAGTGATGGGCAAATAAGGCATATAGTGATGACTATAGGGAAGGGCAAATATTGCAGATGGATATAGGGATGGGCAAATAAGGTACAGTGATGTAAGATATAGTGACGGGCAAATAAGGTGTATAGTGAAGGATATAGTGATGGGCAAATAAGGTATATAGTGACGGCTATAGTGATGGGCAAATAAGGTGTAATTCTATTTTTTGCTCCTACGACAGAATAGATATACAGAATTGCAATGTAGATGTTAGTTTAGCCTAATAGAAAAATTTCTGCTTACACAGCTGAGTGCTACAACTTTGTCAAATCTGAGAAATCTTCTGTGAGTCACACAAAATCTCTTGTTACAACCCATCAGTATAAGTAGTAGGTGTCAGCCTTGAGTCCTTACTGTATTTTTCAAAAACTGACTATAACACATCTGAATTAAAAAAAAAAAAAGTGTCAGTTCATGATAGATCGGTCAGGGCAGCAGGTTTCCATCAACATATGTCCATCTAAGCCTTAAACAGTACCGTTCCTAATTTTTGGTCCTGTAACAGTTTCTGTACCGGGCCTCTTTCCGTATATTTTTGTTGGGTTGTGAAGTGGAATAAGTTTTAGGGCAGCTTACCATACGCTACTCTATGTCTTAGTGTGCAACGAAATATTAGCTTATCATTTTCATTCTCCTGAGAACACATTCTTTATTTTCCCACCTAGCAGTGTAAGAGATTATGAATTTTCCTCCTCCAATCTTTTGGCTTAGGCCGGTTGCCCATGATCCAGAACTAGCAGAACTTTGGACGCAGCGCATGTTTGCTGCGTCCAAAGCGCTGCCGTCTATTGAACGTATGCGAATCCGCATGTGATCACTGAACCGTGCAGATTTAACGTGTCCAATACATTCTATTGATGCAAATTGTCTTGCGGAGATGCCAGTCGTGAAAGATGCGTCGTACGTCAGTGTACAAAATTAAAAGTTACAGTACATTTTAACTTCATATTTTACTGTCACATTCTTTTACTACTGCATTGGCACAACTGTATTGTTTATGGACTATGGGCAAGAACTGCTACGAGGTATTGCCATGGGGACTCAAGTTTTTAGTGCTACAGTTTCTTCACTTTAAAGGGTTTGACTCAAGAATAAATTTACTAAGATCATTCAATTACAGTGGGTTCGGAAAGTATCCAGACCCCATTAAATTTTTCACTCTGTTTCATTGCAGCCATTTGGCAAATGCAAAAAAGTTCATTTTTTCTCATTAATGTACACTCTGCACCCCATCTTTACTGAAAAAAACAGAAATGTAGAAATTTTTGCAAATTTATTAAAAAAGAAAAACTGAAATATCACACGGTCATAAGTATTCAGACCCTTTGCTCAGTACTGAGTAGATGCACCCTTTTGAGCTAGTAAAGCCATGAGTATTCTTGGGAATGATGCAGTAAGTTTTTCACACCTGGATTTGGGGATCCTCTGCCATTCTTCCTTGCAGATGCTCTCCAGTTCCGTCATGTTGGATGGTGAATGTTGGTGAACAGCCATTTTCAGGCTTCTCCAGAGATGCTCAATTGGGTTTAGGTCAGGGCTTTGGCTGGGTAGTCAAGAATGGTCACTGAGTTGTTCTGAAGCCACTCCTTTGTTATTTTAGCTGTGTGCTTGGGGTCATTGTCTTGTTGGAAGGTGAACCCTTTGGACAAGTCTGAGGTTCAGGGCACTCTGGAAGAGGTTTTCATTCAGGATATCTCTGTACTTGGCCTCATTCATGTTTACTTCAATTGCAACCAGTCATCCTGTCCCTGCAGCTGAAAAACACCCCCATAGCATGATGCTGCCACTACCATGTTTCACTGTTGGGACTGGATTGGGTAGGTGATGAGCAGTGCCCGATTTTCTCCACACATACCGCTTAGAATTATCACCAAAAAGTTCTATCTTCGTGTCATTAGACCAGAGAATCTTATTTCTCATAGTCTGGGAGTCCTTAATCTGTTTTTTTTTAGCAAACTCTATGCTGGCTTTCATATGTCTTTTACTGAGGAGAGGCTTCCGTCGGGCCACTCTGCCATAAAGGCCCGACTGGTGGAGGGCTGCAGTGATAGTTGACTTTGTGGAACTTTCTCCCATCTCCCTACTGCATCTGTGGAGCTCAGACACAGTGATCTTGGGGTTCTTCTTTACCTCTCTCACCAAGGCTCTTCTGCCATGATTGCTCAGTTTGGCTTGACGGCCAGGTCTAGGAAGACTTCTGATGATCCCAAACTTCTTCCATTAAAAATTATGGAGGCCACTGTGCTCTTAGGAACCTTGCGTACTGCAGAAATTCTTTTGTAACCTTGGCCAGATGTGTGCCTGAGCTCCTTGGCCAGTTCCTTTGACCTCATGATTCTCATTTGGTCTGACATGCACTGTGAGCTGTGAGGCCTTATATAGACAGGTGTATGACTTTACAAATCAACTCCTATCACTTTAATTAAACACAGCAGGACTCCAATCCAATGAAGTAGTAGAACCATCTCAAGGAGGATCACAAGGAAATAGCATGTGACGTAAATATGAGTGTGTGAGCAAAGGGTCTGAATACTTATGACCGTGTGATATTTCAGTTTTTCTTTTTTAATTAATTTGCAAAAATTTCTACATTTCTGGTTTTTATTAGTTAAGATGGGGAGCGGAGTGTACATTAATGAGAAAAAAATGAACTTTTTTACATTTACCAAATGGCTGCAATGAAACACAGAGTGAAAAATTTAAATGGGTTTGAATACTTTCCAAACTAACTGTATGTGTGTAAATATCGCTGTTACATACTTGTTATGGTTCCCCAATGTCCTTTTGTCTCCTTCTCAGAAAGCTCAGTGCTGTGGACACATGGCCAATAGCTTAGTTCTACTTGCTACAGCTTTTTTTTTTGCACAAGTGTCACAATGATTCATGCTAAAGCCAACCATACACATGATGCTTCAGCCGATACCAAACTTGGCCGTCTTTAACATACACAGGAGTTCTCCCTCAGCCCAAAATTAGAGAGGCCCGACCAACATTTTCCCCCCAAAGATGAGTTGGCCAGTGCCCCATTAGAGCGCTGTCCGAGCCGTCAACATATTTGGGTTTCGGCTGAAATTAGTCTAATGTACAGTACAGACCAAAAGTTTGGACACACCTTCTCATTCAATGATTTTTCTGTATTTTCATGACTATGAAAATTGTAGAATTACACTAAAGGCATCAAAACTATGAATTAACACATGTGGAATTATACATTACACTTTACAAAAAAGTGTGAAACAACTGAAAATATGTCTTATATTCTAGGTTCTTCAAAGAAGCCACCTTTTGCTTTGATTACTGCTTTGCACGCAGAAAAGGTGAACGGATGGACTCTACATGCCTAGTTCCCACCGTGGAGCATGGAGGAGGTGGTGTGATGGTGTGGGGGTGCTTTGCTGGTGACACTGTTGGGGATTTATTCAAAACTGAAGGCATACTGAACCAGCATGGCTACCACAGAATCTTGCAGCAGCATGCTATTCCATCCAGTTTGCGTTTAGTTGGACCATCATTTATTTTTCAACAGGACAATGACCCCAAACACACCTCCAGGCTGTGTAAGGGCTATTTGACCAAGAAGGAGAGTGTTGGGGTGCTACGCCAGATGACCTGGCCTCCACAGTCACCAGATCTGAACCCAATCGAGATGGTTTGGGGTGAGCTGTACTGCACACCGCTTCAATTTTGAATAAATCCCCAACAGTGTCACCAGCAAAGCACCCCCACACCATCACACCACCTCCTCCATGCTTCAACGGTGGGAACCAGGCATGTAGAGTCCATCCATTCACCTTTTCTGCGTGCAAAGCAGTAATCAAAGCAAAAGGTGGCTACTTTGAAGAACCTAGAATATAAGACATATTTTCAGTTGTTTCACACTTTTTTGTAAAGTGTAATGTATAATTCCACATGTGTTAATTCATAGTTTTGATGCCTTCAGTGTGATTCTACAATTTTCATAGTCATGAAAATACAGAAAAATCTTTGAATGAAAAGGTGTGTCCAAACTTTTGGTCTGTACTGTATATGGGGACTTTAATATGCAAGCAAGTGAATAAGAATCAGCATACAAGATGCAACTTTAGAATTTAATTGTTTAGTGATGTCTAAATATCCAGGCTTGTCTCTGCTCTGCACGGAGCAAGAGACAAGCAACATCATTAGGCCTCCTTGCTAGAAGGCAATATCCAAAGCAGAATGTTTATAAGGAGCATGTAGCAGTTTGAGACTTCATCATCATGGGAGCCATAGTGCAAAAACAGCATCTTTGGTTATTACTTTGCGGTTGACGTAAAATAAAGGTTCACTTTTGTAGACCATTACTGAAAGCAGGAATTCTGTTTGCATCTTCTAAACACCTCCGTTGTGCTAAAAATGCATCCAGACTCGTCTATATTTTAGGGTTTTATTGTGAAGCCTTGCGGTAAAGCCAGCTTATGTCCCACAGGGAATAGGTAACAGCAGCACGAGAAAGGTGTTCACAAACAGAAAATTCTCTCTGCATGGTAGCTAAGCTTGTCAGACTTGGACCTACTCCAACAGTTGTATAGGTGGGGGATTAAATGCATTATCCAGAGGGAGAGCAGCTTCTTATTGCTAGAGGTCAGGGATATCATGAGCGATAAGCCTGTCTGGGCAGGGAAATGAGAATTATAACATGTTGGCAATGAGAGATGCAAACAAGGAGAAACAGCGATCCAGACAGAGAAACTTGGATGTAGTTTCTGATTTGCATTCATTATATAAAAATGTGTAAATATATATTTATTAATAGTTGTAATGGTATTCATATCAATCAAATTCTTATCTAATACTTCACAGCAGGATGGTATAAAAAACAGAAAATACCAGCCACATTTATTAGCATAAACATACTGCCTAGTCCTACTGCATCACATATTTATGTACACACATGCCATGTACAAAGAATACCAGCCTCGTCTACTCGCATAAACATACTGCCTAGTCCTACTGCATCACATATCTATATACACACATACCATGTACAAAGAATACCAGCCTCATCTACTAGCATAAACATACTGCCTAGTCCTACTGCATCACATATCTATATACACACATACCATGTACAAAGAATACCAGCCTCCTCTACTAGCATAAACATACTAAGAAACTAGATCTGAGCTGAAAAAGTAAGTTAAAACACGACACAAAAACAAATATCCAAAATAAAATAAAAAAATATATTGCAAAAAATGCATGAAGGTAGTAATAATAATAAGGGTATTTGGTAAACATAATTTTGATCAAAAGAATGTACAAGCCATCCCACCACGTCAAGAAACCCTTGTGCGAGAGTCCTATCTCTTGTATTAAAACCTTTCCTCTTGTCAAGTGACGTAATGTGAACAAGGACCGAGGGAATGAACCACCAGTAAACCATAGGTCAGACAGGATGGATTTCTCAGCTCAGAAACAGGATGGTCACACCCTTATATGCACAGGATGCACTTAGAACTAAATAAGAAACTAGATCTGAGCTGAAAAAGTAAGTTAATGTGTATGCAAAATGTAAATGCATATTAACACATGACTATTGCACAGAGAAAACCAAAAACACAACACAAAAAACAAATAAATGGATATTTGTTTTTTGTGTCGTGTTTTTGGTGGTCTCTGTGCAATGGTCATGTGTTAATATGCATTTACATTTTTACATACACATTATGCATGTATATCACAACGCAGAACCAGACCCTAATCAGAGGGCAATAAAACTTTCACATTCCTTATCTATGAACTGTTCCAATATTTATGTTCATCTCTCTCCCATAATGACAATTCTGCTTCACGTCACTTGTCTTATCTATTGCATTATTTCTGTGCTGTTTTGTGTATAAATATGTGATTCTTCAGATGTTGTATTAGTCTTCGCCTGATGAAGAGACCTGAGTAGTCTCGAAAGCTTGCAATTTGTTACCATCTTTTCAGTTAGCCATTAAAAGCTATCAACCACTGAGTACTCTCAATTCTGAATATTTCACATATCTATATACACACCTACCATGTACAAAGAATACCAGCCTCATCTACTAGCATAAACATACTGCCTAGTCCTACTGCATCACATATCTATATACACACACACAGTGTACAAAGTATACCAGCCTCATCTACTAGCATAAACATACTGCCTAGTCCTACTGCATCACATATCTATATACACATATAACGTGTACAAAGAATACCAGCCTCATCTACTAGCATAAACATACTGCCTAGTCCTACTGCATCACATATCTATATACACACATACTGTGTACAAAAAATACCAGCCAAATTTATTAGCATAAACATACTGCCTAGTCCTACTGCATCACATATCTATATACACATATAACGTGTACAAAGAATACCAGCCTCATCTACTAGCATATAACATACTGCCTAGTCCTACTGCATCACATATCTATATACACACATACCATGTACAAAGAATACCAGCCACATTTATTAGCATAAACATACTGCCTAGTCCTACTGCATCACATATCTATATATACAAATACCATGTACAAAGAATACCAGCCTCGTCTACTAGCATAAACATACTGCCTAGTCCTACTGCATGACATATCTATATATACAAATACCATGTACAAAGAATACCAGCCTCATCTACTAGCATAAACATACTGCCTAGTCCTACTGCATCACATATCTATATACACACATACCGTGTACAAAGAATACCAGCCTCATCTACTAGCATAAACATACTGCCTAGTCCTACTGCATCACATATCTATATACACACATACCGTGTACAAAGAATACCAGCCTCATCTACTAGCATAAACATACTGCCTAGTCCTACTGCATCACATATCTATATGCACACATACCGTGTACAAAGAATACCAGCCTCATCTATTAGCATAAACATACTGCCTAGTCCTACTGCATCACATATCTATATACAGACATACTGTGTACAAAGAATACCAGCCATATTTATTAGCATAAACATACTGCCTAGTCCTACTGCATCACATATCTATATACACACATACCATGTACAAAGAATACCAGCCTCATCTATTAGCATAAACATACTGCCTAGTCCTACTGCATCACATATCTATATACACACATACCATGTACAAAGAATACCAGCTACATTTATTAGAATAAATATACTGCCTGGCCCTACCGCATCACATAACTATATACACACAATATCGTGTACAAAGAATACCAGCCTCATCTACTAGCATAAACATACTGCCTAGTCCTACTGCATCACATATCTATATACACACATACTGTGTACAAAGAATACCAGCCTCATCTACTAGCATAAACATACTGCCTAGTCCTACTGCATCACATATCTATATACACACAATATCGTGTACAAAGAAATTAAACGGAAAAGACAACCACTCATGGGCTGCTAACATTTGTCAGGTGTAAATACATATACAAAGAGATATAGGTTTTTATACTGACACACGTGTACAAACACTTAAACAACAGCATGGCTGCGAAAGAAAATAAAAAGGCAATTTTTTTTCAACATGGTGTTCTTTAACTCATTGCTTGCTGAAAGGTTTTCTGAGGACAACCCTGGGTATGAGTGGCTGCTGCCTCCTTAATGAGATGCAGTTCACCCTGAGAGTTAGAGAAGATGCTAAATTGGAGAATCATTGTCATGTCTCCATAGCAACAGTGTCACGGAACTGATACTGCATTCTGTTGTCATAGCAACAGAATCTCGCTTAACCCTTTGCTTTAAAAACACAAATAATATTTGTAGATGAGGATATCGGGTACGATTAAAATAAAAAAAAATATTTTGTGTACAATTTCTATTTTTCACCATTTCATTTGAGAATTTTCTCATATCCAGTAGTATCATATCTATTGTAAAGTAAAACTAGTACAGCAGAATTTTATGCATTTATAACATATACAACCAGTGCTAACTTAGAAGTCAAACAGACAGCGGTAAACATCCTAGTAAGTGGGGGCAGCTTCAGGCAAGTACAGTTGTGAGGGGGCTAAATATGTATACAAAGAGGGAAAGCTATACATAGACAAAGAAAAGAAGAACATCCTTAAAATAGACATGATTCATGTGTTTTCAACCTTATTTCCCCTTTTACGATGTTTGGGGTTTAAAGGTAGCTATAGGAACTCAAGGCTTTTTGTTAGAAGCAAAAGAAATGAGTCAAACTTTACAGAGCCCCTTGGCACCACCCATACCTGTACTATGACATGTCAACCTCAAAAGACTTTCACAAACCTGCACGAATTATACATTCCTATATTCTATAAACATAAAGTTGTTAAAAGATAGCTGAAAATTCCAGTCACTTTTCAGAAGAAGTTGTCCTGTCTGTGTATACAGTTGTGCTCAAAAGTTCACATACCCAGCAGAATTTTTGCTTTCTTGGTCTTTTTTCAGAGAATATGAATAACACCAAAACTTTTTCTCCACTCATGGTTAGTAGTTGGGTGAAGCCATTTATTGTCAAACTACTGTGTTTTCTCTTTTTAAATCATAATGACAACCCAAAACATCCAAATGACCCTGATCAAAAGTTCACATTTTTGTCCTGATAACATGCACAGAAGTTGACATAAATGGGATTGAATGGCTACTAAAGGTAACAGCCTCACCTGTGACCTGTGACAAATGCCCGTAAAATTGCTTGGAATGCATAGAAAAACCCACAATAACATCAGCTGGAATACTGGACTCTCTGAAAACTAGTGGTGTGGCTGTTTCAAGATGCACAATAATGAGGCACTTGAAGAAAAATGGGCTGCATGGGCGAGTCGCCAGAAGAAAGCCAAATGACCCTGAACAAAAGTTTATATACCCCATTTCTTAATACCGTGTATTGCCCCCTCTAACATCAATGATGGGTTGAAGTCTTTTATGGTAGATGTGGATGAGGTTCTTTAGTTTCTCAGATGGTAAAGCTGCCCACTCTACTTGGCAAAAAGCCTCCGGTTCCTCTAAATTTCTGGGCTGTCTAGCATGAACTGCGCGCGCTTGAGATCTCCCCAGAGTGGCTCAATGATATTATGATATCCCAAATATTTTGTAAAATGTTCCCAATAAAAGCTTCAATTCAATCGACAAAAAAAGGGAGTCCCTGCTCAGGTCCGTCATCTGTTAACGGAAATATAGGGGGCTTCAACGTTACTGGTAGAATAAAGGCTCTGAAAAAGCAAATTGGCTGCTTGCCCCTCAAAAGAAATTCAGCAAATTCCCAAATACACATGACTAGAGATGAGCGACTTTGCCTCCGGGAGGGTCGAGTCGGGTTTCGGACCACCCGACTTTCGCAAAAGTCGAGTCAAACGAAATCGGCCGACTATCTGGAAAAGTCGAAGGTCCGACTGAAACTCGTACCGACCCCAGTGCAAGTCAATGGGGAAGAAAAGTCGGCAGTCAGTGGAGGACAGTAAACACACCTACAGTGCCCATTTCAATGCCAACGACATCAATTCTTATTACTTAAGCTTGTCAACCTTAATTTACTTTATAATAATAGTAACGCATTGAAAACTGGGAGTTATTTGGCTAAAGTTGTGTGGGGGGCAGAGCTGTCTCCAGGTTTTCGTGGGCCTCGGGCGAAAGCGTCTCAGTGGGCCCCTTTAACACATACCACAATTCATGATGCTCCCATACGACAGAGAAATATAGGTATAGTACAATGCCAAATACTTCACTTCTTACATTACATGAGTGATATCTATTGTAAATTCTACAACAGCTCAAAAACCGGACATTATAGGGGGGGTACAGCCCAGTTAGGGAGGTGGAAAAACTGGCATATGTTGAGGTGTAGGCTGGACGTTCAGCAGCTGCAAATGGAGGAATTGGAGAAGTCGGAGGAAGAGGAGGACAAAGCGAGCCATTTTGCTGGCAACCTATGTGTCATCAGGGGAAGATGGTACAAAATCCTTTGAAAACCAGGCATGGTTCATTTTAATGAAGGTGAGATCACCAACATTTTTTTTTCGACAGCAGGGTCCTTCTTTCTGTCAGGATTGATCCAGCAGCACTGAAGACTCTTTCTGATAGCACACTATCAGCAGGGCAAGTGAGCTCCTGTAAGGCATATTGTGCCAATTCAGGCCAGGTGTCCAGTTTACAGGCCCAGTAGTCAAAGGGTAATGAACTATGAGGGAGAACATCGATAGGGGAGGAGAGGTCATTTTGAAACATAGTTGACAACTGCTGTCTCCTGTCTGTTGCAATCGATTCAGTATTAACAGTCGTGTGAGCGGTACTCGAGAAATCAGTCCACAACATGGTCATGAAACCCCTGTCTCCAACGCCACTTCGGCTGTGTGCACCACGGACACCTCTTCCATGTTGCCCAGTACGGCTCGTGGTAGAACCTGCACCGCTGCTGTGTGCTGGGAATGCCTCTAACAAATGGTTTACCAGAGTTGCTTGTTTGTTCGCCAATATTAGCTCTAGGTTCACCTGTGACATGATGTTCTGTAATTTGCCTTGATAACGTGGATCGAGGATGCTGGCCAACCAGTAGTCGTCAGCCTTCATAATTTTGACAATGCGGGGGTCCCTTTTTAGGATCCGCAAGACATAATCACACATGTGGGCCAATGTTCCAGGTGTCAATGATGCACTGCCAGTGGTGGGTGGAGGAGCACAAATCTACATCCCTCCAGTCACGCACAAACCTTGTACCTGACTTAGGCAAGCCAACATTTTCACTTGCCCTGAGAAGCATCCTCCCCCCCAAAATAATCATCCCCCTCATCCTCCTCCTCTTCCTCTTCTTGCTCCACCTCGTCCAGGATAGTTCCCTGAGCAGACAATGGTTGACTGTCATCAAGGCTTCCCTCCTCCTCCGCTGCAGACGCCTGATCCTTAATGTGCGTCAAGTTTGCATGAGCAGAGACATAAGTGGGATGCTCATGCTTATGATGGCGTCGTCTGCGCTTACCAGCCGTGTGCATTCCTCAAAACACTGAAGGACTTTACAGAGGTCTTTCAGCTGTGACCACTGTATACCCGACAACTCGATGTCTGCCCTCAAACAGCCTGCCAGTGTATCCTCCCACAAATGCATTACAGTCTGCCTCTGTTCACACAGCCTTTCAACCATGTGCATGGTTGCAACATCTATGATTAGGTGGTGCTTGGGGAGGTGGAGCAATCGCTGCAGCCACTGCATACGACTGGAGTCTACAGGCGAGCGACGGATGTGCGAGCACAGTCTTCGCACTATATGGATCAGGGCTATTAACTCCGGATAATTATTTATGAATCACTGCACCACCAGGTTCAAGGTGTGAGCCAGGCAAGGTATGTGTCTGAGTTTTGCCAGGGCTATGGCCGCCACAAAATTACGGCCGTTATCACTGACTACCTTGCCTGGCTCAAGAAGTAGACTGCCCAGCCATGACTCAGTTTCTCGCTGCAAGTAGTAGGCCAGTACCTCCGCGGTGTGTCTGTTGTCACCCAAAGACATCATCTTTAAAACAGCCTGCTGACGCTTACCACTAGCAGTTCGATAGTGGGACACCTCGTGTGCAACACTGGCAGCTGCAGATGGAGTGCTCGTGCGACTGCAATCTATCGACGAGCTTTCGCTTTTGGAGGAGGAGGAGGGTCGAACGCCTACAGCCAACTATTGCCTATACCGTGGGCTAGGCAGCACTGTCCCACCGCCGCTGTCCCCTGTATCCACCACATTAACCCAGTGCGCAGTGATGGACACGTAACGGCCCCGGCCATGCCTACTGGCCCATGCATCTGTTGTGAGGTGCACCTTTCCCCTCACTGATTATTTGAGTGCATGGACAATGCGGTCTTTCACATGCAGGAGGAGGGCAGGGATGGCTTTTCTAGAAAAGAAGTGCCAACTGGGTAGGTCATAGCGTGGGACAGCGTAGGCTATGAGCTCTCGGAACGCTGCACTTTCAACCAAACGGAAGGGCATCATCTCTAATGAGATCAGTTTGGCAATGAAGGCGTTCAAAGCCAGTGTACGCAGATGAGTAGATGAGTACTTTCTTGTCCTACTCAGTCTCTGCTAGGGTGAGCTGTACTTGAGAGCTGCATATGGGGGAACTAGCGGTGGACATGGCGGACTGAGAGGGGGTTGGTGATGGTGGTGGCCTAGATTCAGTCTTTCGTTGCAAAACCATTGTGATTCCCTGACTGCTTTGGTCTTGCGACACCTCAACATTTGTTGCTGGTGGTGTGCTAACCAGTGGGCTTACCGTGTGGGAAACGATGTAGCGTTGCTGGCTACCTTCAGTTGGAGCAGGTGCACATGTGCTACCTGAGGTTTTGCAGTCCGTCCACACTTGCAAGTGCATGGTGTTTAAATGTCTAAGCATGCAATTGGTATTCAAATTTCGGAGATTTTTCCCTTGGCTAAAGGTCCTTCCGCACTTCTTACAGATAACCTTTGCCTCATCAATAGGATTTTGGTCAAAAAAGTGCCACACCGCACTCTTCCTACTATGGGATAAAAAATTCAGGGCTTGCACGATGTGCTAATTTGACCGTCTGGCCAAGCTGTTCTGCAACTCCTTTTGTTTTTTTTAACATGTTTTTGGACTGCTACGGGCCTGCCAGATAACCGCAGCTGCGATGTCGATGCCCGCTGTGGATCCTCCTCTTCTGACCTATTTCCAGCGGCACCCTCTTCCCCAATGGATGCCAATCCGGGTCAACAACTGGGTCATCCATCACCTCCTCTTCAATTTCATATGCACCTTCCTCTGTGTCACCGTGTAAGGTGGTATAGTATGCGGGAAGGGGCACCTGAGTTTCATCAGGGTCAGATTCTGGCTCAGTAGACTGCGAGGGCAATGTAGTGCTCTGGGTGAATGTACCAGCAGAATCATATAGCAGTGGCTGTGCATCAGTGCACTCCATGTCAGATTCATCTTGGACTGGGAAATTCAGGATTTGACTTGATAACCCAGACATGGTATGTGAAAAGAGCTCCATGGAGTAATCTGAAGTGTGGCCTGTCGCATCCTTCACTGTTGGTGGGGGTGAAGGACACAAGGAAAGGTGTTGTTCCTGACCAGGAGCCTGCACTGACGACTCAGTGATTGCATTTTTTGAAACTTCAGAAGAGGAGGCGATAGAGCTGGAGGCTGTTTCGGCAATGTAAGTCAAAACCCGGCTTTAAAAGCGGTTTACCTACTCCCAGAAAAGGGAGCCTTCCAGGCCTTCCGGAGCCAGACGATGACGCAGGCTCAACACCTCCTGCCTTGCTATTGTGCTTTTGGCACAACCAGCAGATGCACCACCACCACCATCAGTAACAGCTGGCCACCCCCCCGCCCACGTCCGCGGCCTCTTCCACCATACTTCCTTATGTTTGGTAAAATGGACCAAAAATACCAGCAGATATATGGTACTGTATCAGAAGCGTACAGCTGTATAAGGTGAAGGGGAAAATTTAAATCTCCGTATATATTTCCGGAGTCACACAGAGATGCTCACTCAGTATGGATTAGACCAGAATATAAAAAGCAGAAAAATGGTACTGTATCAGAAGATACCAGGTGTATGTAGTATAGGGGAAAATTGCAATCTCCGTATATATTTCCGGAGTCACAAACAAACGCTCACAGGCTCAGTATGGATTAGACCATAATATAAAAAGCAGAAAAAGGGTACTGTATCAGAAGATACCAGGTGTACGTAGTATAGGGGAAAATTTAAATCTCCGTATATATTTCCAGGGTCACACACAGACGCTCTCAGGCTCAGTATGGATTAGGCCAGAATATAAAAAGCAGTTAAAAGGTACTGTATCAGAAGATACCAGGTGTATATAGTATAGGGGAAAATTTCAATCTCCGTATATATTTCCAGAGTCACACACAGACGCTCACTCAGTATGGATTAGACCAGAATATAAAAAGCAGAAATAGGGTACTGTATCAGAAGATACCAGGTGTATATAGTATAGGGGAAAATTGTAAATCTCCGTATATATTTTCGGAGTCACACACAGACGCTCTCAGGCTCAGTATGGATTAGACCAGAATATAAAAAGCAGAAAAAGGGTACTGTATCAGAAGCGTACAGCTGTATACAGTGAAGGGGAAAATTTCAATCTCCGTATATATTTCCGGAGTTACAGACGCTCACAGGCTCAGTATGGATTAGACCAGAATATAAAAAGCAGAAAAAGGGTACTGTATCAGAAGATACCAGGTGTATATAGTATAGGGGAAAATTTCAATCTCCGTATATATTTCCGGAGTTACACACAGAAGCCCCCAGGCTCAGTATGGATTAGACCAGAATATAAAAAGCAGAAAAAGGATACTCTATCAGAAGCGTACAGCTGTATACAGTGTGTAGTAATTGTAAATCTCCGTATATATTTCCGGAGTCATACACAGACGCTCTCAGGCTCAGTATGGATTAGACCAGAATATAAAAAGCAGAAAAAGGGTACTGTATCAGAAGATACCAGGAGTATATAGTATAGGGGAAAATTGTAAATCTCTGTATATATTTTCGGAGTCACACACAGACGCTCTCAGGCTCAGTATGGATTAGACCAGAATATAAAAAGCAGAAAAAGGGTACTGTATCAGAAGCGTACAGCTGTATACAGTGAAGGGGAAAATTTAAATCTCCGTATATTTTTCCAGAGTCACACACAGACGCTCACTCAGTATGGATTAGACCAGAATATAAAAAGCAGAAATAGGGTACTGTATCAGAAGATACCAGGTGTATATAGTATAGGGGAAAATTTCAATCTCCGTATGTATTTCCGGAGTTACACACAGACGCTCACAGGCTCAGTATGGATTAGACCAGAATATAAAAAGCAGAAAAAGGGTACTGTATCAGAAGATACCAGGTGTAAATAGTATAGGGGAAAATTTCAATCTAAGTATATATTTCCGGAGTCACACACAGACGCTCTCAGGCTCAGTATGGATTAGGCCAGAATATAAAAAGCAGAAAAAAGGGTACTGTATCAGAAGCGCACAGCTGTATACGGTGAAGGGGAAAATTTAAATCTCCGTATATATTTCCGGAGTCATACACAGACGCTCACTCAGTATGGATTAGACCAGAATATAAAAAGCAGAAAAAGGGTAGTGTATCAGAAGCGTACAGCTGTATACAGTGTAGGGGTAATTGTAAATCTCCGTATATATTTCCGGAGTCACACACAGACGCTCTCAGGCTCAGTATGGATTAGACCAGAATATAAAAAGCAGAAAAAGGGTACTGTATCAGAAGATAACAGGTGTATATAGTATAGGGGAAAATTTCAATCTTCGTATATATTTCCTGAGTCACACACAGACGCTCACAGGCTCAGTATGGATTAGACCAGAATATAAAAAGCAGAAAAATGGTACTGTATCAGAAGCGTACAGCTGTATACAGTGTAGGGGTAATTGTAAATCTCCATATATATTTCCGGAGTCACAACAGACGCTCACAGGTTCAGCATGGATTAGGCCAGAATATAAAAAGCAGAAAAACGGTACTGTATCAGAAGATACCAGGTGTATACAGTATAGGGGAAAATTTCAATCTCCGTATATATTTCTGGTGTCACACACAGACGCTCTCAGGCTCAGTATGGATTAGACTAGAATATAAAAAGCAGAAAAACGGTACTGTATCAGAAGAGTTCAGCTGTATACAGTGTAGGAATAATTGTAAATCACACACAGATGCTCACTCAGTATGGATTTGACCAGAATACAAAAAGCAGAAAAACGGTACTGTATCAGAAGATACCAGGTGTATATAGTGTAGGGGAAAATTTCAATCTCCGTATATATTTCCGGAGTCACACACAGATAGTCAGGATGTATTTGTCCGTGATACCAGCCGGTACACAGTAGTGTGTGAGGAGTGTACAGCTCTATACGGTGTGGGGAAAAATTACCGCTCGGTAACTGCAGAAAAAAAGAATAAAAGTGGCAGGCAGCCTAATAACCAGCGCTGCTGCACACAAGAAAATCCTCCCCTGTCACTGCACACTAACTGTACAACACAATTGCTATCAGCACAAGCACATAAGAACTTCTCTTTCCAGCCCTAACGCTCTCCCTACTGATAAACAGCGTCAGCAACCTGTCCCTACTGTTAAGATCGGCAGAAGTAGAATGGTGGTCGGCGGTCAGGGCTTTTATAGACACTTTGACGCCCCCCAAAGCAAGCCAATCACTGCAATGCCCTTCTCTAAGATGCTGGTGGACGCTGCCCATGTCATCTCGTTGCCCACAGTGTATGTCCCTGCTCATTGGCTGAAAAAAAGGCGCCTGCAAGCATTCTGGGAAAACCGACTTTGACGCTCGGGTCGACGACCACATGGCCGACTTCACGCTATGGTCGGGTTTCGCTCGGTGAAACCCGACTTTGGCGAAAGTCGACGACTTATGAATCTGACCGACCTGTTTCGCTCAACACTACAAATGACCCCATACCTTCTGAGCCCTAGTGTGTTTAAACCACATATGGCGCCCACATGTGCCCACATAATTTACGGGTACTTATCTCCAGAAGCATAAGCTGGGCACAACGTACTGGAAACTACAATGGCAGTTTGCAATTTTCACTCAGCAATACCCACTGCTGCCTGTTTCTGAAAAATACCCATGGAGTCAAAATCATCACTACACTTGTAGATAAATTCCCAAAGGGGTATAATTTCCAAAATGGGGTCACTTGAGGGGGGATTCTACTTTTCTAGCACTTAGGGTCTCTGTATATATAGTCCGCAAACTGTACTAGGAAAATCTGTGCTCCAGGAGGTAAATAGCGCTCCGTCCCTCCAGAGTCTCTCCTTATGGCCAAGCAGTACTGTACTGCCACATATGGGGTATTTCTACATTCAGCAGAAATTGTGGGACAAATTTTGGTGTCATTTTTACCCATTTGCCAGTATGGAAATGTAAAATTTGTGGCTAACACACAATTTTGGTTGTAAAAATTGTATTATTTTCTCTTCACTGGCCAATAGTGATTAGCGAGTATACTCTCGGGTGGTCTCCGAGTATTTGGAAGTGCTCGGAGATTTAGTTTCTGTTGCCACAGCTGCATGATTTGAGGCTACTTGACAGCCTGAATACATGTGGGGATTGCCTGTTTGTTAGGGAATTCCCACGTTTGTTAGGGCTATTGGCCCTCGTCAGTACAAAGCATGAGAACTGATTTGGCTAGGTGAGAGGCTCTGGACTGGGGTCTAAGGGGTAAGGTTTCTCCTTGTGCAGAGTGATATACCAGCTCTGGCTTGTCAAGGTAAGAAGGCTTATTCGCCATGCAATGCTCGTCTGGGAAATTTAATATACAAATTGCCTCTTCAGAGAGAAAGAGGACTTGAACTCTATAGCGCCACCTGTTGGAAGTAGTGAACATAGCGCCATTTGACTTTTTGAATGCACAATTTGCTGGAACAATTAGCAGATGCCATGTTGCGTTTGGAAAGCCCCTGATGTGCCTAAACAGTAAAAATCCCCCACAAGTGACACTATTTTGTAAACTAAACCCCTTAAGTAATGTATACATATATGGTGAGCGTCTTGAACCCCCAGGTGCTTCATAGCAGTTTAGAATGTTGCGCCATGAAAATAAAAAAAATACATTTCTCCTGAGTACGCCGATACCCCATATGTGGGGGAATACTACTTTTGAGGCACAGTGTAAAGCTCAGAAGAGAAGAGGTGTCATATTGGAGTTCTGATTTTGCTTGAATGTTTTGAGGGTGCCATGTCACATTGGCAGAGCCCCTGAGGTGCCAGAACAATGGCAACTCCCATATGTGAACTCATTTTACAAACTACACTCCTCATTGAATTCATCTAGGGGTGTAGTGATCATATTAACACCACATGTGCCTCACAGAATTTTATACCATTGAGCGGAGAAGAAAAAAATAAATTACATTTTTACCACTAAAATGTTGCTTTAGCCCCCAAGTTTTTCACTTTTCTAAGGGTTAACAGGAAAAAATGGACCTCAGTTTGTTGTAAAAAAAAATTTCCTGAGTGCGGCAATACCCTACATGTAATCGGGAAATATTTTTCAGGCACAGTGCAAAGCTCAGAAGTGAAGGAAAGCCATACTATAGTGTTTACTGTTATGGTTTGCGTGTGCCATGACCCACTGGAAGAATTCCTGAGTGGCACAAATAGCAGAACCCCCCCATAAGTGACCCCATTTTACAAACTACACTCCACAATGAATTCATCTAGGGGTGCAGTGATTATATTGACACCACAGGTGGGTCACAGAATTTTATACCTTTGGGCAGTGAAGAAAAAATTACTGCATTTTTACCACCAAAATTCTGTTTCACCCCAGATTTTAAGTTTTCACACGAAGTGGGTAAAAATGGCACCATAATTTGTCCCACAATTTCTACCGAAGGTGGCAATACCCCATATGTGGCTGTATAGTACTACTTAGCCATACGGAGAGACTTGCTTACTATTCCAATTTTTGGAAAGCAGAATGAACAAAAACAAGCAATTCAGGATTCTTTTTTTTTTTTTTTAAATGTCGTTTCGCGTGTGGTAAAATTGATTAGGTAGCTTTATTCTTCTTATCAGTATGATTACAGTGATACCACAGTTATATAGTTTTTTCAAATTTTGGCACTTTTACACAAAAACTATTTTATAGAGAAAATAATTACCGTATGTACTCGAGTATAAGCCGAGACACTTAATTTGGCCATGGAAAACGTATTGACTCGAGTATAAGCCGGGTATGCATTGTCCCCTTATCCCTATCCTTGTACGCATGGCTCCTCATCCCCATCGTTGTCTGAATGGCTCCTCATCCCTGTCCTGGCATGCATGGCTCCTAATCCCTATTCTTGTATGCATGGCTCCTTATACCCGTCCTTCTATGCATGGCCATCTCATCCCTGTCCTGGTATGCATGGATCCTCATCGCTATCCTTGTATGCATGGTTCCTCATCCTTATCCTTGAATGCATGGCCCCCATGAGAAAAGTATAAAAAAAAAAAGAAACTCCTACTTACCTTCCCTGCGCGCCCTTGCAGCATCCTGTTCCGGCTTCCAGCAGGTCCTGCGGCCGAGCGATCACGTGTCCCCGCTCATTAAAGTAATGAATATTCACCTCTCCAAACTTACTGGGGACACATGATCGCTCGGCCGCAGGAGCTGCTGGAAGCAGGAACAGAATGCTGCGAGGGTGCGCAGGGAAGGTAAGTAGGATTTTTTTTACAGCTGCTGGAATCCCAACGGCTGCAACTGTGCGTGCTATGAGAAATGAATATTCGTACAGAATATTTAGATTTTTTTTTTTTACTTTGTCCAACTGTCCGACCATCATTTTTGGCTGATCTCTTGTATAGCATGGAGATGCAGCAGCATCCCTATGCTATGCAAACTGTCAGCGCTGCACTGACAGGGTAAGTTGCTTGATCATGCCCTGAGCATGATCAAGCAACTTTACTAGCTCTGGTGACCCAGATATTGTCATGACAACATCGGGTCACCATGGCAACGATCGGGACCCCGAATGTCATCCTTCTGCAGCATTTAGGGGGTTAAAGTGTCGGAAGTGGTGTGGGACCGCTGCTGGCACTTAGTACGCAAAATTGCTGGGACGTATCCATACGTCACAGGTCAATAAGTCCCAGGTCACAGGGACGTATGAATACATCTAAGGTGGAAAAGGGGTTAACCTGCAGATATGGGGTTAATTTGCAGGTTAATAGTGTTATTAAACTACCCGTCGCCCGCACTTACAAGATTGATGTGTGGAGAAAATTAACTTTATTCCCCCCAGTATTGTTCGGGGGCGGCGCTGGTTCAGTCAGCTCTTAGAGCCGACTGTTAGTCAGGACAGGGGCGCCGTTATAGCTACCACTCTGTATATTCAGAATGGTGACTGAACCAGCGCCGACACCACCCCTGTGGCTGAACGAAACAATGCCAGGGGGAATAAAGTTCATTTTCTCCCTGTAGTGTTTGGATAAGTGTGGGCGCCTGGCAGGAGAATAAGGCTATTAAACCTGTACCTGCAGTTTAATAGCGTTTTTTCCCGTGACTAGTTCCTTTAAATGGAAACTGGCCAGTGTATGGAGGTTTATGTAGTAATAGTATTCAATTTATCATGCTAGTGCTGCAAGTGTCACGCTCACGCCCTGACTGGTGGGCGTGAGCCAGGGGGTTGTGGCCCCACTGTGCCACAAACCAGACTACCCGGGAAGGGGCGTGACTTGGACAGCTGCCTTGGTTTTCACTGGAGCCTCTGATCGTGAGGTCAAGCTTGTGCGGCAGGTAGCTGCCAGGTGCCACTCCAGGGTGGTGTTTGACTGTGGCTGCTGATCCCACTTGGGGAGACGGTGGCACAGCTGAGACACTGGCAGGCGGGCACGGCAGAGAGATGAGCAGGCAGACACGGCTGAGACACAGAGCAGGCTGAGACACAGAGCAGGCAGGCATAGCTGAGACACAGGTTTGGTAGGCACGGCTGAGAAACAGGGTATGTAGGCACGGCTGAGACACGGGGCAGGCGGCACGGCAGAGAGATGAGCAGGCAAACACGGCTGAGACACAGAGCAGGCTGAGACACAGAGCAGACAGGCATAGCTGAGACACAGGTTTGGTAGGCACGGCTGAGAAACAGGGTAGGTAGGCACAGCAGAGACACGGGGCAGGCAGGCATGGCTGAGACACAGGGTAGGCAGGCACGGCTGAGACACGGGGTATGTAGGCACGGCTGAGACACGGGGCAGGCGGCACGGCTGAGACACAGGGTAGGTAGGCACGGCAGAGACACGGGGCAGGCAGGCATGGCTGAGACACAGAGTAGGTAGGCACGGCTGAGACATGGGGCAGGCAGGCACGGCTGAGACACGGGGCAGGCAGGCACGGCTGAGACACAGGGCAGGCAGGCATCAACTGGAAAGGCACAGGGACACGGAGTGGTGTGTGGAATGGCTAGGGTTCTGTTCACACAGCAAATGCAGGTACTGGTACTGACTGGAAGGGATGGTGTATGGAGGAATAGGCGGAGACCTGTTCACACAGCAGGTGCGGGTACTGGTATTGGCAGGAAGAAATGAAGTATGAAGGAACAGGTTTGGACCTGTTCACACAGGAGAACCGCAAGGCTGCGGAGAAGGGCTGTAGAGCAGCAGGAGGTTCTGCAGCGGCAGGAGCGAAGCAAAAAGGAAGAAGAGCGGAATCGCAAGATATGCGGAGAGGAGCTGTAGCAAGAGGTTCTGCAGCTGCAGGAGCGAAGTAAAGTGGAACCGCAAGATATGCGGAGAGGAGCTGCAGCAAGAGATTCCTGCAGCAGCAGGAGAAAAGCAGAGTGGAACCGCAAGATATGCGGAGAGGAGCTGCAGCAAGAGATTTCTGCAGCAGAAGGAGCAAAGCAGAGTGGAACAGAGCAGAACCGCAGGAGTGCGGAGAAGAGGCAGAAAGTGGTTCAGAGAGAACACAAGGCAAGACACAGCAGAGAAAGAAACCACAGACAAGGAGACTGAGAGACAGAGGTAGGACAGAGTTCAGACAAGGTAATGACACAAGACAAGGCACAGGGACAAAGACACAGGGACCAGGATATTCTGCCTCCTGGAGGGTGGACAGACAGGTACAAGGCAAGGCTAGGAGTGAAGCCTTCAAAGAAGGAGGAACACAGAGCAAGACCTGGCAGCTCAGTAGCAAGACACTAACTGAGTTAACACATTGTACAGGTAAGATCCACAGGGTGGAGTTGCCCTAAATACTAGAAGCCTCTTAGTAATTGGTCAGGGACACATTAGACAGGTGCACCCTGACACCATAAGATCCAGAGAGTTCTGGCACCGCCCCTTTATGCACACAGCCAGGAAGCATGCACAGAGCAGACAGGAAACGAGAGGCACAGAGCATGGAGCTGGCAGCAGACAGAAATCAGAGCATTGGCTGGAGCAGTGAGTAAGTTGGTGTGCAGGGAATAGGAGGCCACGCAGCGAGGCCAGCAGGGTTGTTACAGCAAGAAGCTTACAAAATCGCCATTGTCACTGCTGTCTGTTAGATTTTTGCATCTCTATATCTATCTACTTAATTATCATTCCCTTCTTATGTATTCCATGCAGAGACTGGATAATATTGATCTGACTACTGTCACAATTGCACAAAATGTACATTTTACGCAGTGACATCAATATGGGTGTCAAAGACTCACTGATACACATGGGGAACAAATCATAGACTATCTAGTCTGATCCCACAGAATGCTCTTGCAGGACAAATTGCTGAAAAAGTCATTTCTGGCCAAGACAGAAATTTGTCAGATCATATAGTGTATTGGAGTTCGCTGCATTCGGGGCTGCGTAGCTACAGAAAGGACAGCGTGTCCATACTGAACCCCATCCAACACAAAAAAAACCCTATAGTGGATAAGTTGGCTTACAGCTGAACTAATGGGATAACGGAAGGTGTCTGGTCAGATAAATCACGTTCTTGTACATTTTATGTGGATGGCTGCTTATGCGTGTTGTGGGTCATTACCTGGGAAAAAGATGGCACAAGTATTCACTTCGGGAAGAAGGCAAATCAGCAGAGGTAGTGTAATACTCTTTTTTTTTTTCTAAGAAACTGTAAGTTTTGGCATTCATGTGAACGTTATTTTGACACATTGAACATTATTGTAGAAGTACCAGAACATGGTAACAGTATGATCTAATGTCAGTGGCCTCTTTTAGAAAGATGTGTCCAGCTACACTGCAAATAATTACTCAGAAATCATTTGACAAAAAAATTATGGTGTTGATTTGGTCTTAAATGAGACCAAGAAAAAGATATAGGCCATAAAGAGGGAATCACCACAAGGCATGGACATTACATAGAAATGTTATTAAGTACAAAAGAACACACAAAAAACATTAAAACATTAAAATAGTCAAGCATGTGACATAACAAAGCAATACATAAGCTTATAATAGAGCTTTATACCCAAAACAAGACTCAAATGTGTGCAATTTAATCAACAGCCATATAAACAGCATACCATCAATAAAGATATCAAACCCCTGCCAATAAAGATGTAAAAAACACCCACACATATACCCCTAAAGAGGCAGAATAGCCAAATGCACATGGACGATACCAAATAGCTTACCAAAATGGGAGGTCTAGGTGTAAATATTTGGTCCTACATGGAAAAAGTAGAACCACGTAGAGCAAAGGATCAAATGTGGCCCAAATAAGACCTATTAAAGAAAGAGGTGGGGTGGGAAATCAAATAGGGAAAAAAAGGGGAAGAAGAACACAGCAAGTGCTAAACTAGCTGCCCATGAAAAATATCATGGAGCAGCCATGGCGATAGCCTATAGGACACACAGAGTCAGAAAGGGCGACAGAGATACCCGATGCGTGAGTTCTGTTTATATGGCTGTTGAATAAACTGCACACGAGTCTTGTTTTGGGTATAAAGCTCTATTATAAGCTTACGTACTGCTTTGTTATGTCGCATGCTTGACTATTTTAATGTTTTTTGTGTGTTCTTTTGTACCTAATAAAATTTCTATGTAATGTCCATGCCTTGTGGTAATCCCCTCTTTATGTAGAAAATCTTTAGAGGGAAATGAAACTATGTAGAGCGAAAGCTCCGAAACATGAAAGATCTGGAGTAGATTTGCATGGAGGAGTGGGCCAAAATCCCTACAACAGTTTGTGCAAACTTGGTCAAGAACCAAACGTCTGACCTCTGTAATTGCAAACAAAGGTTTCTGTACCAAATATTAAGTTCTGTTTTTCTATTATATCAAATACTTATTTCATGCAATAAAATGCCAATTAATTATGTACATACACACAAAATGGTGGAGTGTCCTGTTCCTCCTGCTGACATTGAATCCTTTTCCTTTTATTTACAACCCTGCTTTTTTCTGGAGCAAAAACACTACAAAAACGCATCAAATCCTCAATCATTTTTAGACCTGCAATGTTTATAGCATTTGTTTACTGACTTCATTGAAGTCAATAAGTGAAAAATGCTGCAAAAACGCTGAAAAGAATTGACATGCAGCAGATTCAAATCTGCACCAACAATCTTCACGTCACAAATAAGCAACGTGTGCATGAGACTTCAGGGTTTTCATTAACTTTGCTGGCATCAGGAATCTCTTTGGGTTTTTTTGTGACAAATCCGTGCAACAAAAATGCAATGTGTGCACACAGCCTACTGCTGTGTATAGGTCCTATGCATACTCATATAACGCATGCGGAATTCGTATGCGTTTTCACGCAAAACACAAGCGTTTTTAGCTTGCAGAATGTTAGGGATCGAGTTCCCACTGCTGCACAAGGGGAATCTCGAGCCATACCCGCTGCGGTCCCCCATCCATCTCCGACCGCAGTGGAGTCTGCTCAGCAGAGACGTCGGTCCCAGCATCTCGCCCAGTCTAATACTGTGTAGAGAATGACTGCTGCCTCCTCAGGTCCTGCCATTATAACCAGTGCAGGCCAGCGGCAAGCAGACGTAGTTGGGACTAAGTTCTGTGTGTACCCTTCTGAGCATGCTCAGGGTAAGATCTCTCATAGGAGATCAGGGGTCACATGGTCAGGTACGGCAGCGACTCCCATTGGTCCTCCAGGAAGGTCCTGAGGCTGTTTTAGTTCTGGAGCAGCTTTCCCATTGGTCCTTTTCTGGAAGGTCCTGTAGCTGCTACTATAAAAGGTGGGCATGACCGCATGGCGGCGCGCTAGTATCAGATCTGTTACGTGCTTGCGCCAGTGTGGTCATGTATGCATGTGGTTAGGTCTGGCTGAAATAAGCCCCTACAATTCCGGCACCTCCGGTGAGGAGATTGTATGCACGTGTTCAGGGCTCGGCTGAAAACGTCATTAGAATACCGGCTACTCCGGTGAGGAGATTATTGCTTGGGTTCCGATTGCATGACCACAGACTGCAATCCGCTTAGCAGTCATCTGTGTTCCCTGTGAGTCTAACAGTACACAGTCTTTGTTACAGCGGCTCTGTGAATTAACAGAGTCCGCTTATATCGCCATATAGTGCTACGGCGTTTACATCTTCGACTCTGCGGGATAACAGAGTTCGCTCATATTGCCTTTTTACGCCATCTTACTAGCAGCAGGCTCTGCCTGCACGGTGGACCAAGGGCTGCGAACGCACCTCTCCTTAATATCTATTAGGTGCGTTCCGCAGGCCCCTAACACAGAATGCTCGTGCTTTTCCAAGCGAATTGAAGCATCGCTTGGAAAAGTGATTGACAGGTTGGTCACACTTAGAAAATTAGCAGACAGCACTCTCAGATAAGGGGCGCCCGTATTCGTTCCAAGGAATCCTCTTGGAAAAATAGTCCACATCAAGAAAAGGAAAACAGCGCTCCATCCAGGCGTAGTTAGTGAAAAATAGAAGCTTTATTCCGCCATAGAACTTTTTACTATACATGTTGCCAATGCCGCATCTGTAGTAAAAGATAGAATGTTAAAAATAATAAAAAATAGTGATATACTTACCCTTTGTCAGCCCCAGGAGTCCTCCCGGTCCTCAGCGACGCTGCCAGCAAGTTCCGTTCCCAGGGATCCATTGCGCGAATGACCTCTGATGACATAGCGGTCACGCGACCGCTATGTCATCTGGGGTGATTCTCGCAATGCATCCCTGGGAACGTAAGTTGCTGGCAGCGTCGCGTTCACCGCTGAGGACTCCAGGGGCCGACAGAGAGTAAGTATATCCCTATTTTTTATTTTAATTCTATTTTTTTTTACAGGAATATGGTACCCAGGGCCTGGAGTACAGTCATGGCCAAAAGTTTTGAGAATGACACAAATATTATATTTTCACATGATCTGCTGCCCTCTGGTTTTTATGTGTGTTTGACAGATGTTTTTATCACAGACAGAAATATAATAGTTGCAAACATATGAGTAACAAAAGCTTATATTGACAGTTAGAATGAGTTAATGCAGCAAGTCAATATTTGCAGTGTTGACCCTTCTTCTTCAGTACCTCTGCAATTCTCTCTGGCATGCTCTCAATCAACTTCTGGCCAAATCCTGACTGATAGCAGTCCATTCTTGCACAATCAATGCTTTCATTTTGTCAGAATTTTTAGGTTTTTGTTTGTCCACCTGTCTCTTGATGATTGACCACAGGTTCTCAATGGGATTAAGATCTGGGGAGTTTCCAGGCCATGGACCCAAAATCTCTATGTTTTGTTCCTGAGCCATTTAGTTATCACCTTTGCTTTATGGCAAGGTGCTCCATCATGCTGGAAAAGGCATTGTTGATCGCCAAACTGCTCTTGGAGGGTTGGGAGAAGTTGCTCTTGGAGGACATTCTGGTACCATTCTTTATTCATGGCTGTGTTTTTAGGCAAGACTGTGAGAGAGCCGATTCCCTTGGCTGAGAAGCAACCCCACACATGAATGGTTTCAGGATGCTTAACAGTTGGCATGAGACAAGACTGGTGGTAGCGCTCACCTTGTCTTCTCCGAATGAGGCGTTTTCCTGATGTCCTAAACAATCGAAAAGGGGATTCATCAGAGAAAATAACTTTACCCCAGTCCTCAGCAGTCCACTGCCTGTACCTTTTGCAGAATATCAGTCTGTCCATGATGTTTTTTCTGGAGAGAAGTGGCTTCTTTGCTGCCCTCCTTGAGACCAGGCCTTGCTCCAAGAGTCTCCGCCTCACAGTGCATGCAGATGCACTCACACCTGCCTGCTGCCATTCCTGAGCAAGCTCTGCACTGCTGGTAGCCCAATACGCAGCTGAAACACTTTTAAGAGACGGTCCTGGCGCTTGCTGGTCTTTCTTGGGCGCCCTGGAGCCTTTTTGGCAACAATGGAACCTCTCTCCTTGAAGTTCTTGATGATGCGATAGATTGTTGACTGAGGTGCAATCTTTCTAGCTGCGATACTCTTCCCTGTTAGGCCATTTTTGTGCATTGCAATGATGACTGCACGTGTTTCTTTAGAGATAACCATGGTTAACAGAAGAGAAACAATGATGCCAAGCACCAGCCTCCTTTTAAAGTGTCCAGTGGTGTCATTCTTACTTAATCATGACAGATTGATCTCCAGCCATGTCCTCATCAACACCCACACCTGTGTTAATGGAGCAATCAATGAAAATAGGTTAGCTGGTCCTTTTAAGGCAGGGCTGCAATGATGTTGAAATGTGTTTTGGGGGATAAAGTTCATTTTCTAGCCAAATATTGACTTTGCAAGTAATTGCTGTTAAGCTGATCACTCTTTATAACATTCTGGAGTATATGCAAATTGCCATTAGAAAAAGTGAAGCAGTAGACTTTGTAAAAATTAATATTTGTGTCATTCTCAAAACTTTAGTCCATGACTGTAGAGTCTCCTCTCCTCCAGACCCTGGGTACCAACAGCACATGAAGAGCTCACTTTACACATGGTGGGCATAGCCACATGCATAAAATGAGCGTTTCAATGAAATCCTATGGTGGCGGAATGGCGGCGATTACGCTAAAATAATGAACATGCTGCATATTTTACCGCAATGAGATTACGCTCCAAAAAAATATGCAGCATGGGCACAGCAATGCGTAATGCAATTAAAATTAATGGGATACGTTTTGTTACCATTTTTTAAGCGATTACGCCGCGTAAAAACGCGGCAAAGACGCTTAAAAAATGTAACGGGGGCACATAAGTGCCATATCAATACAATGACTCACCCAATGTGTCTGCAATGCATGAGCCACCAAAAGTTGCAATGAACTTTCTGTTTCATCTGAAATCAAGCAGAAGTCACAGAAAACAAACTGGCTCACAAGACTAATTTACCGTAATAATCCTAGCTTTCTAATGAAAGCTTGGTAGACTTTGGAATCTTACATGCTAATTTTGCATGATGATGTCCCAAATCAATGAGGGAGGAGGGGTGACAGTCACAGAACAGGCTGCTTATAGAACTGACAAGAGGATGTGGCTGCAATAAAATGACATGACAGATTCCCCTTACACACCCTGTTCCTAAAGACAATGCGCACTCATTGTATCCCTACACCCCTCCCTTCCAACCTCGGGAAAACTAGGGGAGAATACCTAAGTCACAGAACAATCGGTATTATTGTTTGTATTACTAGGGCACAATTTGTAAGAATCTAAATGGAGATATACATAATGTAGGTCTATAGCTATAAGGTGCTTGAACAAATTTGTCCGTCAAATCAGATCGTGCTCATGAACAAGGATACTATCCTCCATAGAACATAAGAAATCCCGGCACTTTTATACAGAAATGATCACTGAGTTTTAGATAAGATTAACCTTATAGAAATGTACTGTTTGGCTCCATAAAATGTCAGGTAGAGATCAAAATCCAACACAAAGTTTTAAGTGTATCAAATGATAGCTTCAATCATGGAAACCAATATGTAAGTACTCCTCAATTATAAGACTAATTCTATCAGTAATGGATAGGGTTTACAGAAACTAAAGCCCAAGAGCACTTGGAGGCTTCGGTACCTACCATTCACTTTACACATACAGCCATTCTCCACTGGAAATGGGGACATCACCAATTCACTTTAATGTTTTTTATGTCTTGCACAATTTCTACAAAGCATCTTCTAAACTCTTAGTGACGGAGTTGATTTTGTCCTTCATGAGGCTTTCATTTTTAATTTCTGACATATGACACTTTATGTGGTAATAACTTTAAAATGCTTCTGCGTATTCTAGAAATTCTGAGATTGTGCTTTTCTTGACATGTTGTCCTTTAGCTTAGATGTGCATGTGGTTTGTTCGGTTTGGCTTGTTTTGTAAACATCTGAAATTTGATTACATTTTTTAAAAATTAACAATTTTCAGACTTTGAATTGTTATACCCTTAAATGGGTATTCATATTCATTCATAGGGATGCAATTAAAAACAGACTTTCCCTCTTTTGGGTCCAGCTTCTGTTCTTGCCATGGCGTGATGTCATCGCTGCAACCAAACTGAGACTGGACCAGTGGCGCGGAAAAGGCGCTGTTCCCAGGGAGGATAACTAGTACTCAGTTTGCTTGTTTATTTTTAAATTACTATATCGGCCTGTGAACAAGCCTTTTAATTCAGATAGTCATAGCACTCAAAAAAGATCTTTACAAAAAATGGACCCTACATTTTGTTACGATTTCTCCTGAACAAGGCAAAACAACATGTGTTTTGAAAGTGCAAACTTGGCACACGGCAAGACTTTGAAGTGACTGAGCGAAATTTGATTTTTGAAGTGCACATTTGGCTGAAATAGATTGACTACAACATATCACATTGCATAGCCCTTAAGGAGCCACAGGTGTGTCACAGATTTATTTATTTATTTTTTAATATTTGCTGTGAAAGCGAAAAAACAAAATCTTTTCCATGAAAGCGAACAATAAAATCTGTTCCTCTAAAATGTTGCTATAGCCCCAAATTGTACATTTTCTCAAGGGTTAATATGAGAAAATGGACTCCACAATGTTATGCAATTTCTCTGAAACATGGAGATATTCTATATGTGGTCAGTTTCGGCACAAGGTGACGGCAAGGCTCAGAAGATAATAACCATTTGATTTCTGAAGCTCAAATTCGGCTGGACCATTCTTGGCTGGCCCAGCCAGCGCCCTGACCTAAACCCAATTGAGCATCTCTGGAAAGACCTGAAAATGACTGTTCATCATCCAACCTGACGGGACTGGAGAGGATCTGCAAGGAAGAATGGCAGAGGATCCCCAAATCCAGGTGTGAATAGATTGTTGCATCATTCCCAAGAAGACTCATGGCTGTACTAGCTCAAAAGGGAGCTTCTACACAGTACTGAGCAAAGGGCCTGAATACTTATGGCCATGTGATATTTCAGTTTTTCTTTTTTAATAAATTTGCAAAAATTTCTTATTTCCAGTAAAGATAGGTGCAGAGTGCACATTAATGAGAAAAAAATGAACTTTTTTGCATTTATCAAATGGCTGCAATGAAACAAAGAGTGAAAAATTTAAAGGGGTCTGAATACTTTCCGAACCCACTGTAGGTTGCGGACGCAATGTCACATTTGCAGAACTCTTGAGGTGTCAAAACAGTAGAAATCCATCACAAGTAACCCAATTTTGGAAACTGCGCCCTTAACGAATTAATCTTGAGGTGTAGTGAGCATATTGACCATAAAGGTTAGTCACAGACTATATTGACAACACAGGTTAGTCACAATTTTAAAAAATTGGGCCGTGAAAGTTAAAAATGACATTTTTTCACTAAAATGTTGTTATAGCAGGATATTTGTCATTTTCACAATAGGTAAAAATGGCCCACACTTTGTTATGCAATTACTACTGAATACAGTAATACCCCATATGTGGTTGGAAACTACCATTTGGCCACACGCCAAGGCTAGGTAGGGATGGACTTCTAATGACTTTTGGAGAGTAGATTTTTCTGGAATAGTTTGTATGTGCAATTTCCATTTGCAGGGTCCCTATGATGCCAGAACATCTGAAACCACAAAAAAGTTTTTTTGAAATTAATACACCTCGGATTCATCTATGGGTGAAAGTGGCTATATTGACCTCACAGATGTTTTCCAGAAATGAACATGCAATGATTGTTGCAAATATGCCTTTGCAGTGTGCAATTCAAAGTGCCCAGCTTGTGCTTCTGAAGATACGCATGTAAAATTTATTAAGGGGAATTTATCACTGGGTTCGGAGACCCGGATTCCAGCGATGTATCACTTATTGGGCTGCTTGCTGCAATTTTGATAAAATCATTGTTTTCTATGCTGAAAATATCCCAATTCTCTGAATGATGAGCTCTATTTAACCCCCTCCCCCACACCAGTGATTGGCAGTGTTCTGTAGACTCTGTGCATAGGCAGAAAGCTTGGCAATCAGTGGTGGAGGCTGGGTTATACAGAGTTCATGAATACAGAAGACTACATGGAAGCACATTTACTAGTCCACTATTAATAATATCGACTATTAATAATAAGCATAGAGCATAGGATAGTGAATGTTGCCTTATTCTAATTTTTGTGATGCAAAATGAACATGTACACAACTATTTTTTTTATTTTTTTCATTATATGCTGTGCATGGCAAGTGTTATGACAATTTTATTCTTTGGAAGACATGTAGCCTCCAGCACTCTCCTTCAGAAGAATGCATCCAGAAGACCAAGGAAACTAGTTGGAAACAACAGAAATACAGGAATGACCGACAGGGTCCAAAACAGGTTATAGCTGATCAAAGCATGATGTATTCTGTCATATACAGGGTGGATAAAAATCATGATTTTTTTAAAAAAATCAAAAAAAATCGGATTTTTTTGATTTAAATCGGATTTTTTTGATTTAAATAGGATTTTTTAATCAAGTTGTACACAAGCAAAACTTTGTCTTTTTGCAAATCAAATTATTTTACACAAATAAAAATATTAAAACAGTTGATGATTATGAAACCTAATAATTTTTATTTGCACTATTAAACAATCAGAATTGAACTACAGAGAGTAAGTACTTTTTAACAATAGCCTATCTCTAACGTTTGAAGTAAGCAAACATCTTCAGTGAATACATCAGTCCTTTAAGCCTACTGTTTATTTAGGACTTTTAATAGGAAAACTAGTTGTCCTGCTTTAGCAGTTCCTAAGCGGTTTCAGGACTGGTGTTGTGTGCACAAAACCAAATGAAGAAAACAATCTCTCTACTCCTGCCGATGAAGCCGATGCAGTCAGTAGCTGAGTAGCTACATTTATTATCTTCGCTGGAAGAACAAGTGATTGCGACTTCCACCTGTCCAGTGGTTTTAGTTCATTAACGACGTTATCTGCAAACATGTATTTTTGAAATGGTGCAGATTCACACTTCAATTTCAGCACAGTTGCCACAATGTCATGGTTAGTATTGGCGAGCCACTCCATTGCAGAGTTGATAGTTTTTTCCCTCTGTAGATGGGATGCAAGATATTGGCTAAATAGTGTTCTTCTTTTAATGCTTGGTCCTTGCGGTGGTGTATTGCAACCTTTACATTGTTTGAGAGGTTCAAGCGATCTAGCGAACCTTCTAAATCTTTCCAAACTTCTGTGGCATCAGCTATGGTTGCAGTATCTTTCTGCATTTTATCCAACGCAATAGATATTGGCTTTAACCTTTCCAAAAGGTCCTCGGCATTTCTCTTCACACCAAGATTTAATACTTTGCTTCGTATATTAGCATCAATTTTATCCCGATGTGTTTCGCAAATGGACACTAATTTTGACCAGTTGTTAATAAACAGTTCCAAGCATTCAGCCAAGGTATTCCATCTAACATCTTGTGGTAGAACCAACTTCAGTCCTCCATTTCCTTGTAGGTTGCATGTGCAAAATGATTATTGCGGAAATATTTAACAATTTCTACAACATGTTCCTTGACACCCGAAATATGCAGGTCTTTTGCCAAAAGATGCAACAAATGGGCAGAACAACCGTATGTAATGACATTTGTGTCATCCTCATGTGCCAGTTCCGCTCGCATTTTTGCCACATGGCTTGCGTTATCAGTAACTAAGCTCCTTACTTTACATCCAAACTGTTCTTGGCATTGGTGAATTGAGTTCTTAGCAATTTCAAGTAAATATTCAGCAGTATGTGAATTTCCAGATGTGTCGATTGTGTCTGTAAGGTAAGTTTCACCATCTTCTGTTGTGACACAAGTGCAAATTATGGGGTCGTTGTGGATGTTGCTCCAACCATCCAAGCTCATGTTAACAACTTTGTCTTTCAAATATTTTGTACAAGCCGCTCTTTCTTTGTCGTATACAGCCTGAAGATGTTTTCCTGAGATATCAAATCTACTTGGTGGTTTGTAGCCTGGTCTTATTCCTTCGATCATTTGTACAAACAATGGGTGTTCAACTAGTCGGAAAGAAGAATTGGTTGCAAATATGAATTTAGCAATTAATTCATCAAAATGTTCTTTCTGGCTCGTCGTAGTCTTTAAGAGGAATTTTTCTACACTTTGCACGCAAAGTTTTTTGTTGGGCTGCTTTGTTGAAGTTGTACCCAGATATTGATTGTCACGTGCAGCACAAGCCATATTTGACCCTGAAAGCACAGTAATTAAAAATATAATTCGACTGCGTATTTGAAGAAATATAACGAAAATATTTTGAAACAAACTTTTTGAACAATGTAATGGTCCTCGTCCTATAAGGGCTGTCTCAAAAGTTATGCTACTCAAGTTTCCGGTGAAGTTGCTGTAATACTAGTAATATCAGAGCAACTGAAAAAAATTATGTCACAAAAGTTTTAAAAATGTTTTTTTAAAAAAATGGTCAATTTGGCAGACTTCAAAAGTGAATTGTAGCCTACAATAAAAAAAAATAGGCGTATACACACTCTTTTATTTTTACTTAACGTTAATCTTCTGTGAAATATTGACTTAACATAAATTTAAATTCTATACTCCAGAACTAGTGCTAGAAATTTTTCTTTTCATAGACTTTAACCATCCCAGTAAAACGTCTGTTAAAATAGGTTGTAATTGCCAGACTTACCACTAGTGCTAGGGTCCTGGTGCATAAGAAGCTGTGGGGGTTCATTGACATTAGTTGTATCACTATCAACATCTTCATTTCCCTTCTGGTTGCAGTTTTCATAATGTGATTTCAAACGGCAAACAAGTCCTTGGATATCCTTTTGACAGTATTTGCACTTTGCTCTCCCACCTTTCTTTCCAAGCTCTGCTGGCATCTCAACAAATGAACCCAAATAGGGTCTCTCTTACGACCTGCCATGGCTCACGCAGATCACTTCTGAAGTTTGATTGTTACTACAGCCAAGTACTGCTGACTGACTATCCAACAAGTTTGGGCATGTCAACTGAATGGAAAAAGAAACTGAAACCAAGCTACAGAAAGTGAAACCAAGCTAGAAGTGTGGAGTTAATTGAACAATGATTGAAAGTTTTAGATTTTAATCGTGATTTATATTAAAAAAATCTTTTGATTTAAATCAGTGATTTAAATCATGATTAAAATCACGATTTAAATCGATCTGATTTAAATAGAAAAAAATCATTTGATTTAAATCATGATTTAAATCGTTGATTTAAATCGGCGTGATTTAAATCAATCCACCCTGGATACAGAGAACGCGACATTTCAACTTACACTAGGTCTTTTTCAAGTATATGCAATAGACAACAGACTGGGATAAAATAGTGTAGAACTCAGAATCACAACAAAAAGTGCAGAGAGAAACACCCCCAGTGTTAATCATATAATATATAATAAATAGAAATACTAAATAATATACAATTCATCAAATAATGTCCATAATTGTATAAAGCAAAAACACAAACCTTAGAGGTTTATTTATTTATACAATTAGCCTTTATTCCTTTAAAAGGAAATGTATGATCTATATTATTTTGCATAATGAACAGCAGGTACTAATACACACTTTTTATATAGTTTTTATTTTCAGTCTAGCTGAACAGCCCGGCGTTGCCCGGGAATAGTAACTAACTGTGGTTAGTTGTGAGCCCCCGTCACCTTGCAGTGTGAAACTCCCTGTGCACTGTGAGCCCTCCCTGTGCAGCGTGAGCCCAGCTTGAGCGCTGGCCATGAAAGGGCTGTGACAAGCTGAGGGCAGCGGAGTCATATGGGGACACGGGGGAGTGTGCTGGGTGAGAGGGGGAGGACACGTTGTGAGACCCCCCTGTGTATTGTGAAATACTGACCAAATGCTGAACGTGTGAATGTGGCCTTATACCAGCGTCCACCTGCAGCACCTCACTCTTCTATATACAAAGCCTCATACTGCAGCAGTACCTCACTTCTCTCATTTTCCCCTTAACATCTCTCATTTTACCCGTCGCCTTATACACAGCCTCCACCTGCAGCGCCTCACTCTTCTATATACACAGCCTCATACTGCAGAAGCACCTCACTTCTCTCATTTTCCCTCTCACATCTCTCATTGTCCTCGTCGCCTTATACACAGCCTCTACCAGCAGCGCCTCAATCTTCTCTATACACAGCCTCATACTGCAGCAGCACCTCACTTCTCTCATTTTCCCTCTCACATCTCTCATTGTCCTCATCGCCTTATACACAGCCTCCACCTGCAGCGCCTCACTCTTCTCTATACACAGCCTCATACTGCAGCAGCACCTCACTTCTCTCATTTTCCCTCTCACATCTCTCATTGTCCCCGTCGCCTTATACACAGCCTCCACCTTCAGCGCCTCACTCTTCTCTATACAGAGCCTCATACTGAAGCAGCACCTCACTTCTCATTTTCCCATCACGCCTCTAGGTGAAGAGTGAACTGTGTTGTCACAGTTTGTGAAGCTCTAATCAGTTATAGTTGGAAATAAAGATGTGTTTACACAAATAGCCCACTTGATGTCAGCAGAGAGTTAGAGATGGATTGATACATACAGCTCTGGTTAAATGTAAGATACTCCGTGATTGGTTGGTGGCTCTGGTTAAATGTAAGATACTCAGTGATTGGTTGGTGATACACACATACATACATTCAACTTTACATATATAGATTGTCAATATTTTACTCTTTTCAGTGGCTGATTATGGCGGTACTCATCTCACCTGAATAGCTGTTAAAAGTATTCAAAAATAAGCTTTACAACAACTATGTGGACCAGAGAAACATGTCTGCTAGACATAGTGATTGACTTCTACTGGACAGGTTTCTAGGAACGCTATATGACCCATACAGAGAGGGGAAAGGACAGCAGCTCCGACCATCTCATACTGTAAATAGTAGGATCCTGTGTTATCTATATAGCAGTCTAAGGAGTAATGTCTCCTTTTGTGGTGACCAATATGCCTTGAACATCAGTGTAAGGAGACTTACAGGCTATGCATTACACATCTGGGAAATTAAATATGCAAATTGCCTCTTCAGAGAGGAAAATGACTTGAACTCTAGTGCCACCTACAAGTAGCAATGCTGAAAGTCAATAACAACCTTTTAATGAGCCTTGCCATATGACTTAGGATAAAATCCAAACCAGAATCCCAATTTACAGACTTGTGTTTCGAGGTGTTGCTCCTCTTGAGTGCAAAGCATTAAATCTGATTTGGCTGCAAGACAGTTGTCTAACTGGGGTCTAGGTGGTAATGTCTCTCTTCATGGGAAATTAATTTCCCACAGGAGCACTGCATGGCCTATAAATCTCCTTAAACTAGCATGTCTGGCATGCTACCCTCCACAAGGAGAGGGCTTACTTCTTAGAAGCCAGTCACATAATTTCCTAGTGGAGCACTGCATGGCCTAGAAGTCTTCTTACACTGGCATGTCAGGCATATCACTCTTCACAAGGAGAGATGTTACCCTTTAGACCCCAATCAGAAGCTTCTAATACAGCCAAATCAGATCACATACTTTGCACTGAGGATTTGCAACATCAAGAAACATGGGTCGGCAAACTGAGATTCTGGTTTGGATTTTATCCTAAACCACATGGCAAGGCTTGTTAAAAAGTCAATATTGCCTTTTCAGATTGTTACTTCCAATTGATGCCACTAGAGTTCAAGACATCTTCCTCTATGAAGAGGCAAATTGCTATGTATCAGTATTACCTTTCATTGCAGTGGCTCCCTGGACAAGACTGGGAGGAATGCATCACCTGATTGTTATCACTAGCATTGGGCTGGCTATTTAAAGCCTGCTCCTTTCCAGTCCAGTGGTGTTTATTCAGTTCCTTTGCGTAGTGGTATGGTGTTTCCAGATTCTGGCTGCTTCTCAGTAGTTGCTAATGGTTTTTACTAGTTCACCTTCATTAGCTATTTTCCCAGGGTTTCCCTTTGGGTTTTATGCTGCTTACCTGATTCTACATTGTCCGCGTCAGACGCTAGCTATCCTGCGAATTTTGGGAGACGGTGAAGAATATCCCAGCCCTTAAAAGGGGTTTTCCCACATAGTTAATTTTAAAGTTGAACTTAATCAATACATCTTGGAATAATAATTTCCACCATTGGATGTATTTAAAAAAAATGTTCCTGAGATAATCTTATAAATGTGTCCCTGCTGTGTGGTGTGTAATATCTGTGTCTGACCGTGCAGGGACATGGTCTGATCATATCGCAGCTCCTGGGCAGGGGAGGAAGGAAAAGAGTATGCACTCAGACCTCAGTCCAGAGCCTCTCACCTAGCCAATTCAGTTCTCATACTTTGCACTGACGAGGGCCAATAGCCCGAAACACCGTGTCTGCAAATTGAGATACTGATTTGGCTTTTATCCTAAGTCACATTGCAAGACTTGTTAAAGGGTTGATTGTGACTTGTAGGATCACTACTTCCAACAGGTGGCGCTATAGAGATCTTTTTCTCTGAAGAGGCAATTTGCATATTACCTCACAGAATTATTTACGATCCCGTGCTGTCCTGTCTGTATACTCTCTATTGCGTACTCCCCTGCACAGGAGCTGTGGTATGATCAGACCATGTTCCTGCATAGTCAGACACAGACATTATACAGTACACAGCAAGGGCACATTTATAAGATTATATCAGCACAGGAACATTTTATTTAAACACATTCAATTGTAGGAGTTATTATTATTCCAAATTCTATTAATTAAAATGAATTTTGTTAATGGGAAAACCCCTTTAACTCCTTTGTTATGGAGGTATTTTCAGTTTTGCGTTTTAGTTTTTTGCTCAACTTCGTCTCAGAGCCATAACTTTATTTTTCCGTTAATATGGCCATGTGAGAGCTTGGTCTTTGAGGGACGAGTTGTACTTTTGAACTACACCATAGGTTTTACCATGTCGTGTACTAGAAAACGGGAAATAGAATTCCAATTGCTGTGAAATTGCAAAAAACTGCAATCCCACACTTGTTTTTTGTTTGGCTTTTTACTAGGTTCACTAAATGCTAAAACTGACCTGCCATTATGATTCTCCGGGTCATTACGAGTTCATAGACCCCAAACATATCTAGGTTCTATTTTATCTAAGTGGTGAAAAAAAGCCAAACTCTGTTAAAAAAACAAATAAAAAAATTGCGTCATTTTCTGATACCTGTAGCATCTCCATTTTTCGTGATCTCGGGTTGAATGAGGGCTTATTTTTTGCGTGCCGAGTTGATGTTTTTAATGATACCATTTTGGTGCAGATAAGATCTTTTGATCACCCGTTATTGCGTTTTAATGCAATGTCACAGCGACCAAAAAAAACGTAATTCTGGCATTTTGACTTTTTTTCTCGCTACGCTGTTTAGCGATCAGGTTAATCCTTTTATTTATTGGTCAGGCGATTCTGAACTCGGCGATACCAAATATGTGCATTTTTGATCTTTTTTTTAATTTAATTTTGAATGGAGCGAAAGGGGGGTGATTTGAACTTTTTTTTTTTTTTTATATTTTTAAAACCTTTTTTTTTTTTTACTTTTGGCATGCTTCAATAGTCTCAATGGGAGACTAAAAGCTGCCACAACCCGATTGGCTCTGCTACATATAGGCGATGATCACATCGCCTCTATGTAGTAGATTTACTCACTTGCTATGAGCACCGACCACCGGGTTGTGCTCACAGCAAGCCGGCAGTGACAGCCATAGAGGTTCCAGGAGACCTCTGGTTGTCATGTCTAAAAACCGGTGACCCGCTATCATGTGACGGGGGTCACCAGTGGGGGATTTCCGGCTGGATGGCGGTAAGCGCGAGTTAAATGCCGCTGTCAGCGTTTGACAGCGGCTCTTAACAGGTCAATATCGCGGGGATCGCGATTCCACCCGCACTCTATTCCGGCACATGTCAGATGTGAGCCCACATCAAGGAGGAATCTGACATCGGGTACTATTTGCCTGACGTCGGAAAGGGTTAAGGACTTGCCTAGCAGTGGTGACTTGCATTAAGTGCGACTGTGACTGCGTTTTTACTGGTCCGATGCAAGTAGCTACAGAGTAGCTATTCCTGCGTACAACACTTATGGCCAGGTTTGAATTTTTTTTTAGGAAAATCACTAGTCTGAGGTTGCCCACTTTTGAAAAGGGCAGTCTGGTGATAGGAACTCTTATGTAGGCTATGTTCACATGTTGCATTTTTTCAGCACTTTTTAAAAAAAAATTTAATGCAAATTTTCAGATGCGTATTACAGAACCAGAAAAGTCTATCAGATTTCAGAAATCTCATGCACACTGCGTGGTTTTTATGTCCTTAGTATCAATACCTTAGTTTTTGCAACATGCAGCATACAACTTCTTTAAGCTTTCTTTTTAGTGTTTTTCACCCATTGAAACAATGGGTGGTGCAAAAACTCTGAAAAAAATGTAGGTATCACATTTTGCTGCGTTTTTTTTTGGTGCCAAAACCTGATGAAGTAGAATCAGATTTTTTATACAAGCCCTCGATGACCTTTTATCAGGCCCCTGTGCAGATTCTCAGGGACCGCATTCTTGGGCAGGGAGCTGTATTTTGATTGCCACCAGCTTATTAATATCTTCTTGCTCAGTTAGCACACACACACATTTTGCACTACTGAACACCAAAGGGCATGCAATGAAAGATTACATCCTGACACCAGTGCCAGAGTCAGGATGTACTTTGTGGGCGGAGTTTGTACGGCCTCTGAAGGGCGGGATAAATAACCAAATGGCCCTTGGCCTAAAAAAAGATTCTCCACCCCTGTACTAAACTTTATCATAATGCACAAGAGACAAATGTACCCTAACAAAAGCGCAGCAAAAAATGCAACAAAAACTAAGCAAAACCTGCTTTTATAAAGCAAGTTTCTTGCTGCCAAGAGAGCAGGTTTTGCCTGTGAGGGAAAAAAACAAAACAAAGGGAAGATGTGAACATAGCCTAAATAACTTCCCACTTTTCTACAATAAAGAGGAGACAACACAAAGACTGTGTATACATCCCTTTATATGGACTGTAGAGCAATTTTATGTTTTTTTCATACCTTAAAAAGATGATGTCCACTACTTGGACAACTCCTCATACCCCTCGCTTGGCCCTGATAAAATAAAAAAGCTTATACTTGCCTCCCATTTGGCGCTGTTCCCGCGGTGTCTGCACTCAATCTCCCTGGGACTCCCGTGCTGTTGTTGTGACACATGACCATGGCACACAATCAGCGCTGGCGTCACTGTCCTCGCCCGGACTTCCTTTTCGTGTTCAATTTGTACGAGGTCGAGAACAGTGACGCCAGTGCTGATTGGGCGCTGGGGGCACGTGTCAACACTGCAGAAGAGCCCTGGGACCACGAGTGACGATGCCGCCGGCACGGGAGGCGAGTATCGGATTTTTTATTTCATAGAGGCCAAACATTTAGCTCAAGAAGGGGTTGTCCTAGTAGTAGACAACCAATAAATGTCTACAAAATATAATTATTTCGCCTGAATAAAATAATATAACAAACAAATTGGAACTCAAACTGTATTATCAGTGAAAACTGTGTGGGAGCTGATGATGTCAGCCTCATACCTAGCATAATCTGAAAATGTGAAAAAAAAATCACTATGATGTTCTGAAGCCTGCATTGTTTCCAGCCTTAGTGTCAGTGGAGAGGAAGTACCTATATATAGCCGGGTTTTCCTCCCCCGCAAGTCTGTCTTGCGCCCACGCACCCTCCTATCACAGTCTATTTATGGCTGCCTGAGAAATATCTCTACCTCACAGTGGAGCTGGGTGGATGTGGTCAGAGCACAGGGGAAGTTCAGGGTGCTGTAATGTTACAGTGACTCAGAGCCACGGGACAGAGCCCGCATGTGTACACCACAGAGGGCGCATGGTGCTTTATCTTTTCACTAATATCAGCCTTACCTTTTGCTTTCTTGCTCTCATTGGAAATCTGAAATGCAAATTGAATAAAATTGAGTTATTTAAAAAAAAAAAAAAAAAAAAAAAGCATTTAAGTAGTCTTCTCCTGTGAAGCTGTTAAAAATATTTTGAGACTACATTTTTTAATATCCATTTATGGAATTGAAATAACCATTGAGGCCATCTACTACCTAAGACATGAAGAAAGAGAACAGTCTGGCCATACTTCATAGTAGCTAATTGTATTAGCCATAAACATAAATTACCTGACCTTTATGGCACATGATGCAGTAGTGTCCCACTTGCACAAAGCGACACTCCTGTTTTCCAATGCGGTTATTGGCTGTAGGGTTATTTAATGTGACTTATGTAAAACACATCATGGCCAATAGCTGTATAGTAAAACGCAGAGGCGTATCTGGGGGGGCAGCAGAAGCATGTGCCCGGGCTCGGGGGGGCGCAGTTGGGCTGCCTAATGCGGCGGTCCGCAGTGTCTCCCCCGGCGGTGGCATTCTGCCTCCCCCGGACTAGGAGTCGCCCGTTCTCTGTGCGGGTTGTCAAGCTGACAGCTGGCACAGAGAAACTGAATTGCGCCAGCTCCCAGGGAGCAATTGTGCACGCGTCTTATAGATGCGAGTACAATTGAAGCTATGTCCACCGGGTCAGAGCAATGCCAGCAGTGTCATCATGTCATGTGGTCACGCTGCTGACGTCACGTCACTCGCCCGCGCAGGCGCACATGGTGGTAAGTGCTCCAGTGGAACTGAAGACACCGAAGATTAAGTGCACAGGTGGGGGAGATTTAATGTGTGTGGGAAGATATGGAGTAGATTTGGGGGATTTATTGTGTGGGGGGAGATTTGGACTGGGGATGGAGGATTTAATGTATGGGGGGGATTGGAGGACACAAAATGAGGAGCAAAGATGGAGATGCAGGGCATGTATGAGGAAACAGTAGGAGGGGCCTGTATGAGGAAACAGTACGGGGGAATGGGTTGCATGGACGAGGAAACAGTACGGAGGAATGGGGTGCATGGATGAGGAAACAGTATGGAGGAATGGGGGGCATGTATGAGGAAATAGTATGGGGGATGGGTGCAGACAGTATGGTGAGGGTATAATATAGAGACTGGGCCCTATAGGGAGGGCACAGTGTGAGAGGAGTGAGGACAGTGTGAAAAGGGGTCCCAGTCAGGAAAGGAGAGGTCAGTGTGAAGAGCATGTACCATAAGGGGTATAGTGTGGGGTCATATTTTGTGCAGAAAATATAGTGAGGGGCAATTACTTATTCAGGGGCTCAGCGTACAGCAGATATTTTTATTCAGGAGCATTATAATAATACTGCTATCTTTAAGGGCATCATGTGGAGATTTACTGCAGAAGAACGGAGAAGATGGCAGTCTGCAGAAAAGAGCTGTGTATGAGAAAACTCATCATGAGGTCTGGACAAGATGAAGAAAAGAAGAACGACTCCAAAAATGATGTCATCTATAAGGTACCTGGATGTAAATGTTATTTGTGATACTGTCTAATTCTCATGTTTTTATTTATGTTAGGAGCATTAAAGGGGTTCTCCAGGTTTGTGATGAGTCTGCAGTCATTCTATGTGACTGCAGACTTCTGAATTCTCACAGTACACACTGCACTCTGTTAGGATTCTCTCGTGCCGGTAATTTACATACATGCGGTCACATGCTGACTAGACATGTGTGGCCTCACTCAATGAAAATGAACCGATCGAGGCCGGGCACGTCTAGTCGGAATGTGGCCAGAAGTATATAAATCACATGCTTTTGCTGACATGACCGTGTACTCTTGCCACCGGTAAGGGACAACCCTAAAAGTGTGCAGTGCATTCGTTTTGAGAATTCAGAAGCTGCAATGTCAGGATTCAGCTCTGCAGGTTCCACCAGTCATCACATGGACACTTCACTCATATGCGATTTTCATACTTATGGTCCTGTGACAATGAGCTTCTCTTCCTGCTTCTTTCAGCTTTTCACTCAACATTGAAAGCATTAGGGAGAGCAGCTCGTCTGTACATGACTAAGTGTGCAAATTGCATATGTGCTTGGGGAGGTGCCAAACTGAATTCTTGCCCCGGGTGTCAGAAAACCTAAATACAACTCTGGTAAAATGGAGCGATTTGCATGAAAACTTTTTGCCTAGTACAGCACTACTGCTATGTGAACCCAGCCAAATACATTGGATCGACACATGCAGATGTCAGTATCATTATCACTGATGTATGCAAATTAAATGTCCAAGGTTTAGCTAAGGAATCAAAAGACTAAAAGAAAGAGAGGAAAACCGTCAAATACACAGACTACATGAAACTGGTTTTGCTCAGTGAAGCGCTAACCACCTCCACTCATGAAGTAAAAGGGAACAATTTTCATGTAAATTTCCCATTCAAGAACAACTCGCATGTCAACCAGCTGCAAAAAAATTGTTTGAGCAATAACTACTGTCAATAGAAACCTCTGTTCAGAACCAGTTTAATGCGGCTTGTACAGGTCACAACCATATAAACAGAGCAAAAAGCTGTACGAGATGATCACTCAAAACTGTACAAAAAAAAGGCCTATGCCACTGGCAATCTTAAAGGAGTTGTCCATTACTTGGACAACCCCTTCTTAACTGCTGCAGTTCCCCATATAAAATTCTAAGAAAATAAAAACCTTATATTCAACTTTCGCACTTGCATCGCTGCAGCAATGTCAACATCAGGTCTCCCAGCGCTCACTTAATATCTGATCGCTAAACCATATCAGGGGCTGCTGATGGTCTGCTTTGCTGACACTTCATCTGACATAAATCAGGCATTTTTGATAGCAGTGTTAGTGAAGCAGCACAAAAGTGACGGCTGATGGGCTGCAGCGCTCACGTGGCATAGTAAAGTCATGTGAGGGCAGACAGTGAGCGAATATCAGGTTGGGTTTTTTAACACTTGGGACAATATTTAAAGGGGGTTTACCATCTCCAAGATCTGTCCCAATAAGTAGTAGGTATAATAATAATAATATTATTATTATATGTCGGCACTCGCGGTCCCGAGGCTGTGATGCGGTGGAATGACAAGTGATGCCTGGTGCCCAATCAGTGCTGTCATCACTGTCTCTGCCTTCGGACAAACTGAACATGAAGAGGAAGTCCAGGATCAGCTGCATCTTCGCCTTCCTCTTCATGTTCAGTTCGTATGAAGGCGGAGACAGTGATGACAGCACTGATTGGGCATCACAAGTCACTCCACCGCATCACAGACCCGGGGAGAGCGAGTGCCGAAAAATCCTAGAACGGCTCCAGCACAGGAGGAGATTATGGGCTTTATTATTTTATCAGGGCAGAACATTTACTTTAAGAAGGGATTGACCTAGTAGTGGACAACCCCTTTAAATATTAGTTTTAACAATACTGAAAGAGCTATTAATAATCATTTAGGTATCATTAAAATGGTATTATGAGGCTGGTAAAAGTGCTCCTAATATCCTGGAGGTGTTAATCATGCTCTCAGGTTCCATTTAAATTGTTACTGCCATTTCAACAAACTTTGTCACACTAGCATGAAGTATCAGATGCGATATGCTAATGACACTCGGCTCTAGCTCTGCTGCGAGCGTGATCCAAGAGTCAGTGCTCCGAACCTCTTGCACGCACCTAAAGACTTGTGCGATTTTTTTCGCATGCCGAATTGGCATGAGAAAATAACTGCAGATGTTAGCTACCCCATAGTTTAACATTGGGCAGAGTGCAATCCAATTTTTTTTTTTTGTCAGCTTGCACTTGTCCGATTACATACAAGTGTATGGAAACGAGGCCCCGCCCACTGTCAGGGAGTATATAAAACGCATACATAGCCTCCGGTCCTGGGTCACAAAGCGACAAATCCCAGCAGCGCACAGTGCGTGAGCTGTGGGGATTCGTAGGTGGGCAGTCACACAGAATCACTGCAGACTTATTGATTTGGACCAGATAACCCCTTTAAAATAATAATACAGGTATGCAAAATGTGAATTTATGAACATTTTTTCAAATCCAATGATTGATTCTTATATTTTCTTATGCCCTGATTTAAAAAACACTTCTATTTTTAACCATCATGAATGGATTTTACACAAAACGAGCGTGAAATTATATACAAGCGAGATAAACATCAAAAATCTTTATTGTAACCAAGAAAGTACACAATATTATATGTAAAAGGTTATTGAACATTCATTCTGCAATTTAATTGGAAATTAATTATTGCGCCTTTTAATTTTCTCTTCAAAGCGTCTCATTACCTTTTCTCTTATAGAAGGTCTGTGGATCTTCTCTGTGAAGCATCTAGCAGTAGTACCCCATCATGTTCAAGTTTCATCTACCTTAGTATTGTCATTCCATCACCTTGATATCCTGATGAAATCTTTCTCCTTGCTCTTCACCTACAAAACCAAGGTTTTCAAGAAAGTAGTCCAATGGAAATGTAAAAATGTAACTTCAAATTCAAGAGACAACCCAAGGCTTTAAAATGTTTCAGCATGTTCTCCATGATGGACTTAAATTTTGGATCTCTGTTGAATATAAATTTCTTCACGACTTCTTTAAAAGAATCCCAAACCCTTTTCTCAACAGCTTTCATTTGTTTGGAACACATCATCCTTCATGAGTTTCGAAATGTTCAGACCCACAAAAAAGCATTTCTTCAATTTTTCTTCGGACAGTCCCTAAAACTTGGTACATAGGTACTTAAAAGTTTCTCCTTCTTTCAGTAGAGCTTTCACAAACTGCTACATCAGTCCAAGCGTAATGTGGATTGGTGGCAAGAGAACTTAAGAGAGATCAACTAAACTTTCTGCATCTATGTTCTTGAGTCAAGGTTGCAAAGATGTTCTCATTGACCACCATTTTTGGCTCCAGTGATGATTCCTATCCCAGCTTTGCCATTCACACAAAAAGCATGGGTACTGTTGTGAATATGCTGCAGGTGGCTTCTGAGCTGGGGCTCCCTCCGGTGGTTGCTGTGGGTAATGAACTGATTACTGAATGGCCTTCAGCTGGCGCTGAATGGTAGGATATAAGTGGCCTGAGTTCCCAGCAGCCTTGCCAGTTATCAATTGTTCCTTCTGGTCTTGCTTGAAGCACTGCTAGGTTCCTGCTCTCCTTCAGATAAGTGTTTGCTGTTTTTTTTTCTCTGTCTGATTTTCTCTGCTGGTTTGCTGCCTGCAGTTGACTGCAGGATGTCCCCTTTTGGGGGTCTGGCGCTGCAAATGTGCTCGGTTTGTGTCTGCACTTTTGCTTTGCTCTTTTGTTACTTTTTATTTGCTGAATAGCATTTTGTTACACCAGAGATCTGATTTAGGTGGATGAGATCGTGTGATCTCAGGTTTTTTGCAATCAGAAGTGTTGGTATTTTTTGTTAGGGTTTTGTTGGATTGCAGTCAGAATTCTTTCCTGTACTTTTCTGTCTAGACAGATTGGGCCCCAGCGTTTGCTCATTCTATTTTCTGTCTGTGTCCGTGCTTTCTTCTTGTCTAACCGCCATTACATGTTTGGGGCCTTCCTATTTTCTTTGGGGATCTGCTCCGGGGCACATAGCTTTCCTCTTTCTGCCTTTAGGTGTAGTTATCTCTCAGGCTGTGACGAGGCGTCTAGGATCACCGTAGGAACGCTCCACGGCAACCTCTAGTTGTGTGGTTAGTTCAGGTTACTGCAATCCAATAGGTTCCAGCCTCTCTGGTGTATTACCGCTGTTGTTATTTTTTGCTATTTCTCCTCAGTTACCGAAACATAACAGGGTACTTCATGGATCCTCCTTGCTGCCTAAGGATCAAAGAGAAAACTTTCAGATCACCATAGATTGACCATCCTTGATCCTCGTAGTCAAATTTCTTGAAAATAAAGTCTAAATTCTCATATCTTTCCTTCAAGTGCATAGAATGCCCTACAGGTACTGAAGCATACTTGCTGCCATTGTGCAGTAGCACAGCTTTCACACTGTTTTGGATGAATCAATTTTTCCACCAGCCCAGGAACATCAGTGCAATGAACTACAGCACATATACCAGGAGACAGACTCTATTTCTTTAGTCTAGAGCCTAAAATTTATGCAGAAAGTTTAGGAAGGTCCAAGTCCCTGACTTGGCACAGGGTGACTCACTGACGGGAAGTCCAGGTATATAATTTCCTTCTTATTTTTAAGGTTTAATCCCTCCACATACCAAAGAATCAGTCATTATTATGATTTTGTGGTTCCCTCCAAATCATAAGCACGACAAAATGAAAGCGCTCTTTCTTCCCTTTAGACCACTGTCATAGATCTTCTACACAAACAGAACACATGACATGTGGAGCCCACGACTTGTCCTGATCACCTAGTTTTACACCAAAAGAACACATAATACACTTTTCTAATACACCCCTTGCAGCCATTTTGATAACGTTAGAAACAGAAGTTTAATCCACCGCAACCACTAAATACTGAAAGAAATCGTGGTAAGTACACCACCACACTCTTATGAACGGTCTAAAAGAAAATCTATCTTTGCTCCCCATAGTAACCAATCACAGTGCAGATTCAGTTCTTATACTGCTGAGGTAAAATGAAACCAGTGCTTTGATTACCACACTCCTTGGAAGCTTTTAATACATTTAGGAGGCCGTAATGGCACGGCGAATATAAAAACGTAGAGTAGGACTGCCCCATATGAGAATGCCTTGTCGTGCCGGGGTGGCTCAAAGAATTGATCAATTATTTGCCAAATGTCTCATTTTTAAATACAGTTAGAAACAAATATGTGCATATGCACTTTATGTATTGCATGCTGACCATAGGCAGCGCTGGCTTCTCCCCATTTTTTGCTTTATATTGGTACGTGGCTGACCACCACTTGTTGCCGTGCGTGCTGGGTTATGCACGCCATTCTATCTTTTTTTTTTGTGATTGACCTAGGCTGCTGTACACACATACAGCAGCCCTGCCCTGCACTAGGCTCTATTTGATTGTGCATCTGTGTCTGGGCCTGTTTCACCCTTCATCTGTGGTTGCTGGTTTGGCAGTGTAGAAGTCAGATCTGAAATGTCCATCTCTGGACCTGGTCGGCTTTTACCTGCGCTTGCCTTACTGGCACCATGGGAGTGATTCAGCAATGCTTCAGGTACTTTTGCATTTTTTTTTGCAGTCTTGCTTTTAATACATTTAGGAGGCCGTAATGGCACAGCGAATATAAAAAAACGTAGAGTAGGACTGCCCCATATGAGAATGCCTTGTCGTGGCGGGGTGGCTCAAAGAATTGATCAATTATTTGCCAAATGTCTCATTTTTAAAAACAGAAACCAATATGTGCATATGCACTTTATGTATTGCATGCTGACCATAGGCAGCGCTGGCTTCTCCCCCTTTTTTGCTTTTTTTTTTTCCTTGGAAGCTGGGTTACGAAAATCTTGTCTTGCGCACAGCAGCTAATCGCAGTACAGCGTCCATTAATTTCTAACCAATATAAATGACACAAAAATTCATTCACGAAAGGTCACGCAAAGTGGTCAAAGTACGGCGCAAGAAAAAGCCTATGGAGTCAGAGTTTGTGAAAATACTGTATGTCATGGATTTCTTTTGATATTTTTACTAAGTTCAGAGATCGAAAATTTTATAAAAATCACCTCTTACTTTTCGAACAATTTTACCCTTGCAGACCTGTGTTATTTGTGTGTGGAACAACCCATTTAAGGGCAGCTAATCACATGCTATCTAAGCATGTAATCGATGTGGACCATAACTTACCTCTACATATACACATAGTCAGCTGCCCAGATTGAAACAGAGTGTTGGGAATTGGAGGACTACAGGAAGCGAGCATCAATGTCTTGAAAGATTAAGTATTATTTTTCAACATTCCCAGTAGAGTGGAAAAAAGTTTTCTTCTTTTAACCCCTTTCTGACATATGTCATAATAATAAGTCCTTGTGCCCTATGCCTATTACGTCATCGCGATTGCCTGCGCACACGGGTTGGGTGTCATTTCCCTTCATAACAAAGCGAACGTGAAACGCGAGTCGGGATCGTGCCTGGCACCTCGACATACTTACACTCACATCATGGGTAAGCAGTAGCACTGATGTACATAATTGTACTGTTTTCTCTGAATTGCAATATTACCACGATACTGAGTGAATACCCTGTAGCAGGTCTCAGATGGTCTCATGGGCGTACCCACCGTGGGGCGGGGGGGAAGCTGCCCCCCCTAGAAGCAGGGGCGCGCCGCTCGCACACCTATCATGATGAGGCCACCCGGCCCCTGTGAGGCAGGGGGGCCCGCCTACCCCCAGTGCCGACTCCCCCCGCCGCTGCTTTGAACTATACCGTCAGCTGACGCTCCCTCTCCCATCATTCCCGCTCTGTCTCTGACACAGATGGTGCGCAATGACGTCATCGTGTACTCACTGTGTAAAGCGTGAGGAGACCGAGACAGGAGACAGGAGCCTGGGGCAACGCTGGGGGGAATAGGGGTGTATAGCTGGATTTTTTTGTAAAATGGGGCGTATAGTGAACTGTGGCGTGGCATATATCGTGGGGCGGTGAGATAGTGGGCGCTATTTATATTGGGCCGCTTATATACTATGTGGGCAACGTGGCGCAATACTATGTAGTAGTACTGTGGGCCGCGCTATGTACTATGTGGGCCGCGCTATATACTATGTGGGCGCCTATATACTTGTGGGCCGCACTATCACTATGTGGTCCGCTATATACTATGTGGGCCGCGCTATGTACTATGTGGGCTGCGCTATACTATGTGGGCCGCGCATATACTATGTGGGCGCGCTATATACTATGTGGGCTTCGCGCTATATACTATGTGGGCCGCGCTAACTTGTATAACTTGTGGGCCGCGCTATATACTATGTGGGCCGCGCATATACTATGTGGGTCGCGCTATATACTATGTGGGCCGCGCTATATACTATGTGGGCCGCGCTATATACTATGTGGGCCGCGCAATATACTATGTGGGCCGCGCTAATATACTATGTGGGCCGCGCTATATACTATGTGGGCCGCGCTATTACTATGTGGCGCGCTATATACTAGTGGGCCGCGCTATATACTATGTGGCTCGAATAATATCCCGTATTTGTGGCGCGCTAATACTATGTGGGCCGCGCTATATACTATGTGGAGGCCGCGCTAACTATGTGGCCGCGCTATATACTATGTGGGCCAGCTATATACTATGTGGGCCTGCTATTTACTATGTGGGCCACGCTATACACTATGTGGGCTGTGTTATATACTATTGGGGGATATATTATATTTTATGGAGTGGCTGTGTTATATACAATGTGGCTGTGTTATATACTTTGTGGCTTTGTTATATACTATGGGGGGCTACGTTATATTCCTTTGGGGAGGCGGGATGTATGATATTCTATTCGGGAATACATTATATTCTATGGGGGGCTGTATTATATTTATTATATTCTATGAGGGGTGATTGCATCATACTCTGAGGGGTTTACATTATACTGTATGAGGTGGCTACATTGTATTCTATGGGGGCTGCATTATATTCTATGGAGGGCTATATTATATTGTATGGGGGCTTCATTATACTTTATGAGGGGGCTACATTATATTCTATGGGGGCTGCATTATACTATATGAGGGCTACATTGTATTCTATGGAGGGGCTACATTATACTATATAAGAGGGCTCAATTATATTCTATTGGGGGTTTACATTATACTCTGTGGGGTGGCTGCATTATACTCTGTGGGGTGGTTGCATTATACACTGTGGGGTGGCTGCATTATGCTCTATAGGGTGACTGCATTATACTATATGTGGGATGCATTAAACTGTATCGAGGACTATGGGGAATACATTATACCATATGAAGAACTATGGGGTGCATTATACTATGGGAAGTGAATTGTACTTCATGGATGACTATGGCGGTGCATTATACTATATGAAGCACTATGAGGAGTGTATTATACTAAATGGAGGACTGAGGAGTGTATTATACTATATGGAGGACTATAGGGAGTGTATTATACTATATGGAGGACTATGGGGTGTGCATTTTACAATATGGAGGACTGGGGCATATTATATTATATGGAGGACTATGGGAAGTTTATAATACTATATGGAGGACTATGGGGAGTGTACTATACTATATGGACGACTATGGGGAGTGTATTATACTATATTGAGGACTATGGGGAGTGTACTATACTATATGGAGGACTATGGATACATTATTTATATGGAGGACTATGGGGTGTATTATACTAAACAAGCAAAATGCTGCCTATTCATCGAGTGATTGGATTGTTTCTGCCGGTACAAAAATCATTGTTCTCAGCAGCACATTGCCGGTGTAAACTGTAGATGTGCAGCTGATAACATGATACTGTATGGTGATCTATTAGTGATTAGTGATTGTTCTGTCCCCATCATTCTTTCTCAGATGGTGGAAAGAGGCCGGGAAACAAGTGTTGAACGATTTCAATATTGTCGATCATACTCATTTTGCGGTCTGAAGTCAGCGCATTTAAATACAACCGAAATGTTTCTGTGTGATGTGCAATGTGTTAGCATTTGGGGCCCCATTTTAAACTTTGCCCAGGGCCCCATTTTGCCTAAAACCGGCCCTGCTCAACGTAACAGGCATTAGGGTGTCCAGGCAGGACACACTCCCTACCCACGCGTGCCTGATGCCTGCGGCTGCCTGCTGCAATCGCGTGGCGTTAGGTCGGGTGATGGGTATCATCACATCAGTGACGCCGGTCTCTCTGGGACTGGGTAAGTGAGTTACCCAGACTGCCAGACTGAGTGTATAATAATAATAATTGATCCAGAAAGATGTTTAAAGTAAATATCAGGCCACACCTGTAACAGTGGGGCTGATGTATATACAGGTGCTGGGCTGGTGACATATACAGGTGTTGGGCTGGAGGCTGGGTCTGGTGATGTATACAGGTGCTGGGCTGGAGGCTGGTGACGTATACTGGTGCTGGGCAGGAGGCTGGTGACGTATACAGGTGCTGGGCTGGAGGCTGGTGACGGATACAGGTGCTGGGCTGGTGACGTATACAGGTGCTGGGCTGGTGACGTATACAGGGGCTGGGATGGTGACGTATACAGGTGCTTGTCATGTATATACAGGTGCTGAGCTGGTGATGTATATACAGGTGCTGGGCTGGTGACGTTTACATGTGCTGGGCTGGTTACGTATACAGGTGCTGGTCATGTATATACAGGTGCTGGGCTGGTGATGTATATACAGGTGCTGGGCTGGTGACGTATACAGGTGCTGGTCATGTATATACAGGTGCTGGGCTGGTGATGTATATACAGGTGCTGGGCTGGGGGCTGGTGATGTATACAGGTGCTGGGCTGGTGACGTATACAGGTGCTGGGCTGGTGACGTATACAGGTGCTGGGCTGGTGATTTATATACAGGTGCTGGGCTAGGGGCTGGTGACGGATACAGGTGCTGGGCTGGTGATGTATACAGGTGCTAGGCTGGTGATGTATACAGGTGCTGGGCTGGTGGCGTATACAGGGGCTGGGCTGATGATGTATACAGGTGCTGGTCATGTATATACAGGTGCTGAGCTGGTGATGTATATACAGGTGCTGGGCTGGTGACGTTTACATGTGCTGGGCTGGTTACGTATACAGGTGCTGGTCATGTATATACAGGTGCTGGGCTGGTGATGTATATACAGGTGCTGGGCTGGAGGCTGGTGACGTATACAGGTGCTGGGCTGGAGGCTGGTGACGGATACAGGTGCTGGGCTAGTGACGTATACAGGTGCTGGGCTGGTGACGTATACAGGGGCTGGGATGGTGACGTATACAGGTGCTGGTCATGTATATACAGGTGCTGAGCTGGTGATGTATATACAGGTGCTGGGCTGGTGACGTTTACATGTGCTGGGCTGGTTACGTATACAGGTGCTGGTCATGTATATACAGGTGCTGGGCTGGTGATGTATATACAGGTGCTGGGCTGGTGACATATACAGGTGCTGGTCATGTATATACAGGTGCTGAGCTGGTGATGTATATACAGGTGCTGGGCTGGGGGCTGGTGATGTATACAGGTGCTGGGCTGGTGACGTATACAGGTGCTGGGCTGGTGATTTATATACAGGTGCTGGGCTAGGGGCTGGTGACGGATACAGGTGCTGGGCTGGTGATGTATACAGGTGCTAGGCTGGTGATGTATACAGGTGCTGGGCTGGTGGCGTATACAGGGGCTGGGCTGATGACGTATACAGGTGCTGGTCATGTATATACAGGTGCTGAGCTGGTGATGTATATACAGGTGCTGGGCTGGTGACGTATACAGGTGCTGGTCATGTATATACAGGTGCTGGGCTGGTGATGTATATACAGGTGCTGGGCTGGTGACGTATACAGGTGCTGGTCATGTATATACAGGTGCTGAGCTGGTGATGTATATACAGGTGCTGGGCTGGTGACGGATACAGGTGCTGGGCTGGTGACGTATACAGGTGCTGGTCAATTTTCATTTCATTCACCTTTTTCGTTCTAAAATTTTATAACCTGAACGACCATGGCTTGCCCCTCCAAGTTTTGATCCTGGGTACACCCATGGATGGTCTGGTCTCTGATACTATGTGCATCATGAGCAACATAGATATATTGAAATTGCACTTGCTTTGATTCTTGATTATTCATATGCTGCTGCCATGGTGCACGTGTCTTTATTATCAGCTTGTTCCATGATTACTACCATGATGTTTTTACTATGACTGCATATATACCACTACTTATGCCTTGGATCCATGCTTCTTACTAGGGTCATTTGTTCTTTTTTGCTACTTTTTGTTAATAATGTTCTTTTCAATATGCATTCATAATGGTTTAATAAACATTTATTGATACTTTTTACACATTGTATAGCATTCTAATTTATTTTTAATGTTATCGATAGTATTTATACACTCCTATATATTTAATTACATGGGGAAATATAAATGCTTGATGAAGCTAGTACGCTCCCAACTATGTGACATTCATGTAATCTCTGCGAGTTTGTTTATAGAGTCCAGAGTATCTCTGCTGCCTAATTATAGTGAATGGATCCCTCAGTGGTCTCATCTGTCACGTCACTCATAGATTTAGGCTGGCGTCACACTGGCGAGTTTGATGCGAGTAAGTCGCACGACTTTCTCGCATCAACACCCGGCACGGCCGCTCGCTCTCGGACCCGAGTGTGTGGCTGCATAGAAATACATGCAGCCGCACACTCGGGTCCAAGAGCGGGCAGCCGTGCCGGGTGTTGATGCGAGAAAGTCGTGCGACTTACTCGCATCAAACTCGCCAGTGTGACGTTGGCCTTTGATGGAAACCCCAAAGTTAGAGCTCAGCGTAGTGCGCCAGATAAGTGGCTGTGTTATATACTTTGTGGCTTTGTTATATACTATGGGGGGCTACGTTATATTCCTTTGGGGAGGCGGGATGTATGATATTCTATTCGGGAATACATTATATTCTATGGGGGGCTGTATTATATTTATTATATTCTATGAGGGGTGATTGCATCATACTCTGAGGGGTTTACATTATACTGTATGAGGGGGCTACATTATATTCTATGGGGGCTGCATTATACTATATGAGGGCTACATTGTATTCTATGGAGGGGCTACATTATACTATATAAGAGGGCTCAATTATATTCTATTGGGGGTTTACATTATACTCTGTGGGGTGGCTGCATTATACTCTGTGGGGTGGTTGCATTATACACTGTGGGGTGGCTGCATTATGCTCTACAGGGTGACTGCATTATACTATATGTGGGATGCATTAAACTGTATCGAGGACTATGGGGAATACATTATACCATATGAAGAACAATGGGGTGCATTATACTATGGGAAGTGAATTGTACTTCATGGATGACTATGGCGGTGCATTATACTATATGGAGCACTATGAGGAGTGTATTATACTATATGGAGGACTGAGTAGTGTATTATACTATATGGCGGACTGAGTGTATTTTAATATATGGAGGGCTATGAGGAGTGTATTATACTATATGGAGGACTAAGGAGTGTATTATACTATATGGAGGACTATAGGGAGTGTATTATACTATATGGAGGACTATGGGGTGTGCATTTTACAATATGGAGGACTGGGGCATATTATATTATATGGAGGACTGTTGTGAATGGACTTGAAATGAGTTCTGAGCAGAGGCTCCCTCTGGTGGTTACAAGCGGTACTGGACTGTCCAGTGAAGATTGTGAGGAGTGGGAATCAGGTGTTACTGACTGGTCTTATATAAGGGAGTCGCCTTCCCATCAGGGTTGCCGGTGATCAATTGTTCTGGTCTCAATCCTTGAGTTCTGTTTCCTTTGTAGCCTGCTGTGTCGTGTCTGCATCTCCTGCTAACAGATAAGACATTTTCTTCTTTTTGTTTTTTGTGCTTGATTTTTGCATTTTGTCCTGCACTTCTGTGGGGGCCTTCAGGGTCCCCTCCGGGGGCTTTTGCCCTCTCAGTTTAGTTCAGCCACTGATGTTTGTACTTTTGCTTTTTCCAGTTTTTTCAGTGGCTGCTGTTTTGATTTTGTTACACCAGAGAACTAATTTAGGTGGTAGAGGTCGTGTGATCTCAGGTGATTTTGAAATTAGTAGAGTTGGTGCTTTTCAGGGCTTTTTTGGGATTGCAGTAAGTGCCCTTCCTATCCTTTTCTATTTAGGTAGTTTGAGCCCCAACGTTTGCTCATACTATTTTCTGTCTGTGTCAGTATTTCATCTTGTCTAACCGCCATTACATGTTTGGGGGCTTCCTATGTTCTTTGGGGATCTGCTCCGGGGCAGATAGCTTTCCTCTTTCTATCTTTAGGTGTAGTTAGTTTCTCAGGCTGTGACGAGGCGTCTAGGACCAACGTAGGAACGCTCCACGGCTGCCTCTAGTTGTGGTGGTTAGTCAGGGTACTGCAATCTCATAGATTCCAACTTCTCTGGTGTATTTCCTTTTTTACCTGCACTCCTCAGCTACCGTAACATAACAGTATCACCGGCCATAAAAACTGAAAATTGTATGGTACTCACAGAAGGGAAAAAATATTGTGAAAGAAAAAAGGTTGTCAGAGTTGTCAGAGATATTTTTCTGTTTGTTGCATTTTTTTTCCCTCTGTATCTCTGGGTGCTGGGGAGGATTTTTTATTTTTTTTTCTCTCAATGGAGTTTGCACAGTTGTCTGGCCGTGTGGATCAGCTTGCCACTGAGGTTCGGAGTATTGCTGCCTATCTTGCTAGTTTGCCTGTTGTGGAACCTAGGATTCCCATGCCAGATTTGTTTTTAGGGGATCGAGCTAAGTTTCAGAATTTCAAAAATAATTGTAAATTGTTTTTTGCCTTAAAATCTAAGTCCTCAGGGAACGCAGCGCAGCAGGTTCAAATTGTCATCTCTCTCCTGTGCGGCGATCCTCAGGATTGGGCTTTTTCCCTGACACCTGGGGATCCTGTTTTGAGTGATGTTGATGCATTTTTTCAGGCTTTGGGGTTATTGTACGATGAGCCTAATGTCACTGATCAAGCTGAAAAAGCCTTGTTGGCATTAAATCAGGGTCTTGATGACGCTGAGTTATACTGTCAGAGATTCCGTAGATGGGCAGTCCTGACCAAGTGGAATGACGACGCTTTGGCGGCTCTTTTTCGGAAGGGTCTGTCAGATAATGTAAAGGATGTTATGGTGGGATTCTCTGTCCCCTCTGGTCTCAATGATTCTATGTCATTAGCGATTCAAATTGACAGACGTTTGCGTGAGCGGAGAAGTATGCGTGGAATGGTGTTGCCTTGTGAACCTGCTTCTGAACCCATGCAGTGTGATAGAGTGGTGTCTGGGGCACAGCGTCATGAGTTTCGAAAGCGCAATGGGTTATGTTTCTACTGTGGTGATGCCTCTCATGCTATTTCAGTCTGCCCTAAGCGGGAAGACGTTTTGCACGCTCAATTGTCTTGGGTAGTGTTCAGACTAAGTTTTTATTAACTGTCACTCTGATATGCTCTCTGTCCTCATTTTCTGCTCAGGCTTTCGTTGATTCTGGAGCAGCTATTAACCTGATGGATTATGATTTTGCTAAACGTTGTGGGTTTCCCTTGATACCCCTACAGAAGTCTATTCCCCTACTGGGGATCGATTCTACCCCTTTGGCTGAGAATAAACCTCAGTTCTCTACTCAGGTGATAATGAGGGTTGAACCTGATCATCTGGAGTGCTGTAAATTTTTGGTTCTGTATAATCTGCATGATATTATCGTACTGGGCTTCCCTTGGTTGCAGTCTCATAATCCTGTTTTGGATTGGAAATCTGTGTCTGTAACCTGTTGGGGCTGCCAATGTGTTAATACCAACACTCCTGTTTTTTCTGCCTCCCCCCAGGCTCAGGATGTTCCTGACTTTTTGATTGATTTTTCTGATGTGTTTAGCGAAAGTAAATCTGCATCCTTGCCTCCCCATAGGAGCTATGACTGCGCTATTGAATTAGTGCCTGGTAGTAAATTCCCTAAAGGTCGCCTTTTTAACTTGTCTGTACCTGAACATGACGCTATGCGGTCTTATATCAAGGAATCATTGGAGAAGGGTCATATCAGACCATCCTCTTCACCCTTAGGTGCCGGTTTTTTCTTTGTGGCCAAAAAGGATGGTTCATTAAGGCCGTGTGTTGATTATCGTCTTTTGAACAATATTACTGTAAAATATCAATACCTGTTACCTTTGATTTCTGACCTGTTTTCCAGGGTGAAAAACGCTACTTGGTTTACCAAGCTTGACCTCAGGGGGGCATATAACCTTATTCGCATTAAGCACGGGGATGAATGGAAGACGGCATTCAATACCCCTGAGGGGCATTTTGAGTACCTTGTGATGTCCTTTGGGCTCACTAATGCTCCTTCTGTCTTCCAGTCCTTCATGAATGACATTTTCAGGGATTTTGTGGACAAATTTCTGATTGTTTATTTGGATGATATCTTGATTTTTTCTAATGACTGGGACTCTCATGTGAAACATGTTCGAACTGTATTCCAGATTTTGAGAGAGAATGCTCTGTATGTGAAGGGATCAAAGTGTCTTTTTGGCGTACAGAGGATCTATTTCTGGGATTCATTTTGTCCCCATCTGTTATTGAAATGGACCCGGTCAAGGTTCAGGCCATCTGTGATTGGGTCCAACCTACTTCATTAAAGGCTCTTCAAAGATTTTTGGGTTTTGCCAATTTTTATCGTAAATTTATTGGTAATTTCTCGGTTATTGTTAAACCATTGACTGATTTGACCAGAAAGGGTTCTGATGTGGTGAATTGGCCTCCTGAGGCAGTCTCTGCATTTCAGGAACTTAAGCAGAGATTCACTTCTGCTCCTGTTCTACGGCAGCCTGATGTTTCTGTGCCATTTCAGGTGGAGGTTGATGCCTCTGAAATTGGGGCAGGTGCCGTTTTGTCCCAAAAAGATCCAGAGACCTCTAAAAGTAACCCTTGTGCCTTTTTCTCTCGAAAATTTTCTCCTACTGAACGTAATTATGACGTGGGTAATCGGGAGTTACTGGCCATGAAGTGGGCTTTTGAAGAGTGGAGACATTGGCTGGAGGGAGCCAAACATCAGGTGGTGGTCCTTACGGACCATAAGAATCTGGTTTATCTGGAATCTGCCAAGCGACTCAATCCTAGACAGGCCAGGTGGGCCTTGTTTTTCACACGTTTTAATTTTGTGGTTTCCTTTCTTCCTGGCACTAAGAATGTTAAGGCGGATGCCCTCTCGAGGAGTTTCCTTGCGGACTCTCCTGAGTTATCTGATCCTTCTGTTATTTTTAAAGAGGGTGTAGTTCTTTCCGCCATCTCACCCAATTTGAGACTTGCTCTGGAGGGGTGTCAGGAGGATAGGCCCGAGCGCTGCCCTGTTGGAAAATTGTTTGTCCCGGACCAGTGGAAAAAGAGTGTGATGTCTGAGATTCATTGTTCCGCGTTGGCTGGGCATCCCGGAATTTTTGGTACCAGAGACTTGGTTAGTCGGTCCTTTTGGTGGCCTATCTTGTCTCTTGATGTCAGGGAATTTGTGCAGTCCTGCGGGACTTGCTCTCGCTCCAAGCCTTGCTCTCGCTCTAGTGGTTTGTTGATGCCATTGCCTGTGCCCAAGAGACCATGGACCCCTATCTCTATGGATTTCATTTCCGACCTCCCTGTTTCTCAGAGAATGACCGTCATCTGGGTGATTTGTGATAGGTTTTCCAAGATGATACATCTTGTGCCATTACCTAAGTTGCCTTCCTCCTCTGAATTGGTGCCTTTGTTCCTTCAGCACGTGGTTCGTTTACACGGCATTCCTGAGAACATTGTGTCTGACAGAGGAGTCCAGTTTGTTTCCAGATTTTGGAGGACCTTTTGTTCTAAACTTTTGTTCAATTGTCTTTCTCCTCGGCGTTTCATCCTTAGACCAATGGTCAAACTGAGAGAACAAACCAGACATTGGAGACTTATCTAAGATGCTTTGTGTCTGCTGATCAGGATGACTGGGTCTCTTTTTTGCCTTTGGCTGAGTTTGCTCTTAATAATAGGGCAAGCTCTGCCACTTTGATGTCTCCATTTTTCTGTAATTCTGGGTTTCACCCTCGATTTTCTTCAGGACAGACGGAGGCTTCTGTCTGTCCAGGTGTTGACTCTGTTGTGGAGCGTATGCAACAGATTTGGGACCAGGTAGTGGAGAGGTTGTCCCTCTCTCAGGAGAGGGCCCAGCGGTTTGCTAACCGGCATAGGACTGATGGTCCTCGGTTTAAAGTGGGGGACTTGGTCTGGTTGTCCTCAAGAAATATTCCTATGAGAGTGGCATCTCCTAAATTTAAGCCTAGGTTCATTGGACCTTATAAGATCATGGAGATTCTTAATCCTGTTTCTTTTCGTTTGCTTCTTCCAGGGACATTTAAAATCCATAACGTGTTCCACAAGTCCTTGTTGAAGAGGTTTGTTGAGCCAGTGGTTCCTACTGCTTTGCCTCCTGACCCTGTTCTGGTTGAGGGCAATATGGAGTTTGTGGTTGAGAAAATATTGAATTCTCGTTTTTCTAGACGGAAACTCCAGTATTTGGTTAAGTGGAGAGGTTATGGTCAGGAAGACAATTCTTGGGTGTTTGCTTCGGACATCCATGCTAGGAGACTCATCAGTGCGTATCATAGAACTCATCCTGACCGACCTGGTTGCTCAAGTGAGGGTTCGGTGACCCCTCCTCAAGGGGGGGGTACTGTTGTGAATGGACTTGAAATGAGTTCTGAGCAGAGGCTCCCTCTGGTGGTTACAAGCGGTACTGGACTGTCCAGTGAAGATTGTGAGGAGTGGGAATCAGGTGTTACTGACTGGTCTTATATAAGGGAGTCGCCTTCCCATCAGGGTTGCCGGTGATCAATTGTTCTGGTCTCAATCCTTGAGTTCTGTTTCCTTTGTAGCCTGCTGTGTCGTGTCTGCATCTCCTGCTAACAGATAAGACATTTTCTTCTTTTTGTTTTTGTGCTTGATTTTTGCATTTTGTCCTGCACTTCTGTGGGGGCCTTCAGGGTCCCCTCCGGGGGCTTTTGCCCTCTCAGTTTAGTTCAGCCACTGATGTTTGTACTTTTGCTTTTTCCAGTTTTTTCAGTGGCTGCTGTTTTGATTTTGTTACACCAGAGAACTAATTTAGGTGGTAGAGGTCGTGTGATCTCAGGTGATTTTGAAATTAGTAGAGTTGGTGCTTTTCAGGGTTTTTTGGGATTGCAGTAAGTGCCCTTCCTATCCTTTTCTATTTAGGTAGTTTGGGCCCCAACGTTTGCTCATACTATTTTCTGTCTGTGTCAGTATTTCATCTTGTCTAACCGCCATTACATGTTTGGGGGCTTCCTATGTTCTTTGGGGATCTGCTCCGGGGCAGATAGCTTTCCTCTTTCTATCTTTAGGTGTAGTTAGTTTCTCAGGCTGTGACGAGGCGTCTAGGACCAACGTAGGAACGCTCCACGGCTGCCTCTAGTTGTGGTGGTTAGTCAGGGTACTGCAATCTCATAGATTCCAACTTCTCTGGTGTATTTCCTTTTTTACCTGCACTCCTCAGCTACCGTAACATAACAGAGGACTATGGGAAGTTTATAATACTATATGGAGGACTATGGGGAGTGTATTATACTATATGGACGACTATGGGGAGTGTATTATACTATATTGAGGACTATGGGGAGTGTACTATACTATATGGAGGACTATGGATACATTATATTATATGGAGGACTATGGGGTGTATTATACTAAACAAGCAAAATGCTGCCTATTCATCGAGTGATTGGATTGTTTCTGCCGGTACAAAAATCATTGTTCTCAGCAGCACATTGCCGGTGTAAACTGTAGATGTGCTGCTGATAACATGATACTGTATGGTGATCTATTAGTGATTAGTGATTGTTCTGTCCCCATCATTCTTTCTCAGATGGTGGAAAGAGGCCGGGAAACAAGTGTTGAACGATTTCAATATTGTCGATCATACTCATTTTGCGGTCTGAAGTCAGCGCATTTAAATACAACCGAAATGTTTCTGTGTGATGTGCAATGTGTTAGCATTTGGGGCCCCATTTCAAACTTTACCTAGGGCCCCATTTTGCCTAAAACCGGCCCTGCTCAACGTAACAGGCATTAGGGTGTCCAGGCAGGACACACTCCCTACCCACGCGTGCCTGATGCCTGCGGCTGCCTGCTGCAATCGCGTGGCGTTAGGTCGGGTGATGGGTATCATCACATCAGTGATGCCGGTCTCTCTGGGACTGGGTAAGTGAGTTACCCAGACTGCCAGACTGAGTGTATAATAATAATAATTGATCCAGAAAGATGTTTAAAGTAAAATACATCAGGCCAGCACTTGTAATACAGTGGGGCTGATGTATATACAGGTGCTGGGCTGGTGACATATACAGGTGTTGGGCTGGAGGCTGGGTCTGGTGATGTATACAGGTGCTGGGCTGGAGGCTGGTGACGTATACTGGTGCTGGGTAGGAGGCTGGTGACGTATACAGGTGCTAGGCTGGAGGCTGGGGCTGGTGATGTATACAGGTGCTGGGCTGGAGACGTATACAGGTGCTGGGCTGGAGGCTGGTGACGGATACTGGTGCTGGGCTGGTGACGTATACAGGTGCTGGGCCGGTGACGTATACAGGGGCTGGGATGATGACGTATACAGGTGCTGGGCTGGTGACGTATACAGGTGCTGGTCATGTATATACAGGTGCTGAGCTGGTGATGTATATACAGGTGCTGGGCTGGTGACGTTTACAGGTGCTGGGCTGGTGACGTTTACATGTGCTGGGCTGGTTACGTATACAGGTGCTGGTCATGTATATACAGGTGCTGGGCTGGTGATGTATATACAGGTGCTGGGCTGGTGACGTATACAGGTGCTGGTCATGTATATACAGGTGCTGAGCTGGTGATGTATATACAGGTGCTGGGCTGGGGGCTGGTGATGTATACAGGTGCTGGGCTGGTGACGTATACAGGTGCTGGGCTGGTGACGTATACAGGTGCTGGGCTGGTGATTTATATACAGGTGCTGGGCTAGGGGCTGGTGACGGATACAGGTGCTGGGCTGGTGATGTATACAGGTGCTAGGCTGGTGATGTATACAGGTGCTGGGCTGGTGGTGTATACAGGGGCTGGGCTGATGACGTATACAGGTGCTGGTCATGTATATACAGGTGCTGAGCTGGTGATGTATATACAGGTGCTGGGCTGGTGACGTATACAGGTGCTGGTCATGTATATACAGGTGCTGGGCTGGTGATGTATATACAGGTGCTGGGCTGCTGACGTATACAGGTGCTGGTCATGTATATACAGGTGCTGAGCTGGTGATGTATATACAGGTGCTGGGCTGGTGACGGATACAGGTGCTGGGCTGGTGACGTATACAGGTGCTGGGCTGGTGACGTATACAGGTGCTGGTCAATTTTCATTTCATTCACCTTTTTCGTTCTAAAATTTTATAACCTGAACGACCATGGCTTGCCCCTCCAAGTTTTGATCCTGGGTACACCCATGGATGGTCTGGTCTCTGATACTATGTGCATCATGAGCAACATAGATATATTGAAATTGCACTTGCTTTAATTCTTGATTATTCATATGCTGCTGCCATGGTGCACATGTGTCTTTATGATCAGCTTGTTCCATGATTACTACCATGATGTTTTTACTATGACTGCATATATACCACTACTTATGCCTTGGATCCATGCTTCTTACTAGGGACATTTGTTCTTTTTTGCTACTTTTTGTTAATAATGTTCTTTTCAATATGCATTCATAATGGTTTAATAAACATTTATTGATACTTTTTACACATTGTATAGCACTCTAATTTATTTTTAATGTTATCGATAGTATTTACACACTCCTATATATTTAATTACATGGGGAAATATAAATGCTTGATGAAGCTAGTACGCTCCCAACTATGTGACATTCATGTAATCTCTGCGAGTTTGTTTATAGAGTCCAGAGTATCTCTGCTGCCTAATTATAGTGAATGGATCCCTCAGTGGTCTCATCTGTCACGTCACTCATAGATTTAGGCTGGCGTCACACTGGCGAGTTTGATGCGAGTAAGTCGCACGACTTTCTCGCATCAACACCCGGCACGGCCGCCCGCTCTCGGACCCGAGTGTGTGGCTGCATAGAAATACATGCAGCCGCACACTCGGGTCCAAGAGCGGGCAGCCGTGCCGGGTGTTGATGCGAGAAAGTCGTGCGACTTACTCGCATCAAACTCGCCAGTGTGACGCCGGCCTTTGATGGAAACCCCAAAGTTAGAGCTCAGCGTAGTGCGCCAGATAAATGTAATCCCAAACGTTATGCAACATGTTCCCAATAAAAGCTCCACAAAAAGAAGCAAGTCCCCATTCAGGTCAGTCATCTGTAAACGGAAATCTAGGGGGCTTCCACTTTACACGCCAAAAGAAATTCAGCAAATTCTCCAATCCCAAATCCAAATGCCCCCTCCCTTCTAAGCCCTAGAGTGTACCTAAACCACATATTGCGTCCATGTTTGTCATTTCTGAAGTGATGAGAGCCCGCCTAACTTCCAGAAGCACAGGCTGGGCATAACATATTGGTACTGCAATGTACTGGTCACTACAGCATACTGTAGCATACTACAATGGCAGTTTACAATTTTCACTCGGCAACATTCATTGCTGCTTGTTTCTGGAAAATACCCATGGACTCAAAATCTTCACTACAACTGTAGATAAATTCCCCAAGGGGTATAGTTTGCAAAATGGAGTCACTTGAGGAGGCGATTCTGCTCTTCTAGCAATTAGGCGCTCTGTATATGGAGTCGTTTTTATCCACTTCTTGTGTGAAAATGTAAAATCTGGGGCTAAAACAAAATTTTGGTGGTAAAAATGTAGTTACTTTTGTCTTCACTGCCCAATGGTATAAAATTCTGTGACACACCCGTGGGGTCAATATAATCACTGCACCCCTAGATGAATTCTTTGAGAGGTGTAGTTTGTAAAATGGGGTCACTTATGGGGGGGTTGTGCTGTTCTGGCACCTCATGGGCTCTCCCAGTGGGTCGTGGCACATGCAAACCATAACAGTAAAATCTGGCGCTTCTTCTCATCTGAGCTTTGAACTGTGACTCTAAAGTTGTATTACCCCACATATGGGGTATCGGTGTACTTAGGAGTAATTGAACAACAAATGTATGGTGCAATTTCTCCTGTTACCCTTATGAAAATGCAAAATATTTTTCTGGGGAAATGTGATTTTTTTTTTTAATTTTTATTTTAATGGCTCAACGCTATAAACTTCTGTGAAGCACCTTGGTGTTCAAGGTGCTCACCACACGTCTAAATACATTTCATTAGGAGTCTAGTTTCCAAAATGGGGTCACTTGTGAAGGGTTTCCACTGTTTATCCACATCAGGGGCTCTCCAAAACAGGACATGAAGTCCTAATGTTTCCAGGAAATTTTAGATTCAAAAAGTTAAATGACACTCCTTCTCTTCCGAACCCTGTTGTGCGCCCAAATAGTAGTCTTCTCCCTCATATTGGGTATCTGTGTACACAGGAGAAATTGCACAGCAAATTGTATGGTGCAATTTCTCCTGTTACCCTTATGAAAATGCAATATTTTGGTGGCTAAAAACATTTGTGGGGACATTTTTTTTTTTGTTTTAGTTTTATGGCTTAACGTTATAAACTATAAACTTCTGTGAAGCACATGAGGGTTCAATGTGCTCACCACACATCTAGTTCAGTTCCCTGAGGGGTCTAATTTCCAAAATGGTGTCACTTGTGCGGGATTTTCACTGTTTAGGCACATCAGAGGCTCTCCAACCACAACATAAAGTCCGCCAATTGTTCCATAAAATTTTGCATTTAAAAATTCAAATGGCGCTATTTCCCTTTCGAGCTCTGCAGTGCACCCAAACAGTGTTTTTCTCCCTCATATGAGGTATCGGCATGCTCAGGAGAAATTACAACAAATTTTGGGGCCCATTTTTTCCTGTTACTCTTGTCAAAATAAGAAAAACTTGGATCTGAAGTAAATTTTTTGTGAAAAAAAAGTTAAAATGTTCATTTTTTCCCACATTCCAATAATTCCTGTGAAGCACCTGAAGGGTTAATAAACTTCTTGAATGTGGTTTAGTGCACCTTGAGGGGTGCAGTTTTTAGAATGGTGTCGCTTTGGGGTATTTTCTGTCATATAGACACCTCAAAGTGTCTTCAAATGTAATGTGGCCCTAAAAAAATGTTTTTTGTAAATTGTTGGAAAAATGAAAAAATGAAAAATCGTTCATTTTTAACCCTTATAACTTTCTATAAAAAAAAAATTGGTTCAAAAATTGTGCTGATGTAAAGTAGTCATGTGGGAAATGTTATTTATTATTAACTATTTTGTGTTACATATCTCAGTTTTTTAAGGGCATGAAAATTCAAACTTGGAAAATTGCAAAATTTTTGCCAAATTTCCGTTTCTATTCACAAATAAACGTTAGTCATACCGAAGAAGTTTTACCACTATCATCAATATGTCACAAAAACAATCTCAGAATCACCAAGATCCATTGAAGAGTTCCAAAGACATGTGACAGTGGTCAGAATTGTAAATATTGGCATGGTCATTAACGTGCAAACCACATTCGGGAAAAGGGTTAATGTAAGAATATACAATTTAGCATAAATATAATTTAAAAAAAAATGAAAACCAACTAAAAACAAAAGAGACATCTCACCTATCAGACTGTCAAAAGGATTCTCCATCAACATTACAAAACACCCCCTGTAAAATATAATTTGGAAAATTAGAATTCAATTATTAGTAATAGAACTTTTTGTAATATTTATTAGTAACCATGGACACTAAATAAACAAATATATAATTAAATATTGTTCAACTTCAAAAAATTATCTTAACATGTAACATTTACAACTTACTGATATCTTTTAATTAGCAAAGACGCCTGGATCTTCAGGACTGCATTCGACACAGGAGAGTGTTTCCTGTTTCGACATATGACCCTTTCTATGTGTGAAGAGCACAGGCCAACTGGCTCATTTTGACAGCTAAGGCTGTATTCACATTTGAGGTTTAGTCCGCAGCGTTTATGCCACATGCATTTGCATGCGTCGTGTTTTCCTATCAATAACGTTGTGGACGCAGGTACATGCGTTTGTATGCTTTCAGCCGCGTTTCACTACGCATGCGTCGTTTTGTGTTTTGCGGCGGGGCGCGGCTAACGTAACATGTTGCAATTTTGGAGGTGGCAATTTGCCGCCTTTAAACGCATGCGGACTTTTGCGGAAGGAATGCGTCGAAACAATGCATTACAGTCTATGAGAACACATGCGTTTGCAAGCACATGCGTTTGTTAGCGTTTTCGAACGCATGTTGTTTTCCAGAGTAAATCTGTCTAGACACTGACTAGCCACCCCCACACAAAGATAGATAGTGGGCAGTCATTGTCCATTACTTTCAAAAGAATGGAGAATGCAAGACAACAGAAGACATCACTGAATTCCAGCCAAATGTGAGTATACAACCTAATGTCTGTGTGTCTTTTTTAATTTTACTCCCTGCAGTCTGTAATGTTATGTTTCTTTCTTGCAGCATTCCTCACCATGGCCTCTAGCCCTGAGCAGACAGGACAGGATTCTGAAGTGAGTACCTTTTGCAACTATGGTTGGTAAGTATCACTGTACATATGTGCCAAAATCATGTGTTTTCTTTTACAGAACACTTCAGTAAACCTGTAAAGGCCGGGAACAAACAACCGTGTGTAATGCGATAAACTCCTGCGAGTTTCTCGCATCACACACGGTTGTGTGATCCCGGCCTAAAGTGCATTAACCCTTTTTTTTTATCCCCCTTCACAGTGAACAAAGTCAGAACCCGGTGGAGTTCAATGAAGGATCGTTTCAATAAGGACCTCAGCCAGGAGAACCAGGCTCGCAGTGGGGGTGGTACAGTAAGGCTCAGGAAGTACAAGTATCACCGTATGCTGGCTTTCATGAGGCCTGTCCTTGCTCAGAGAACGTAAATATTTTTGTGTTGTATTCCATCGTGTTGTGTTCCCTAATCTGATATTTTCTATTCCACAGTTGGCGCATGTACAATTTATTTTTTTGTGGTACTAATGTTTGGCTTTTCTTTTGACAGCACCAGGAGCAGCACCCTGGAACCTGGTTCGTCCTCTGGAGCGGTCCTTCAGCAAACAGCCTCGGAGCAGTCCCAGCCATCCACCAGCAACGCAGCAAGTAGGCCGGCGTCACAGGCTGAAGAACAGGCAGCTGATCCATCAGGTCTTCCCCTGTCCCAGGCCTCCTCTGCCTCTTTTTTGTTAACAGCAGCAGAAGGCCTTGGACAGGACACTCATGCCCGAGTTTCTACACTTGAGCTCAGTTTTCCAGGATGGCATGAAGTCAATGGTAGATAGACTGGATAGTGTTAGGAGCAATGTTGACACACTTTTCCAGTCTGTCCACCAGCGCCTTGACCGTCTGGAATCCGACATCCAGAGGCCAGCACATCATTTTTTTACGGCCATTGAACGGGGCATGGCGGAAAACCTTAAACCTGAACTTCAGCTGAATGTGATGCAGGCCTGCAATGCTGCATACCTTCAAGCTATGCAGCAGACTCTGTTTATACCCGCTGGCACCGGTTTTTCCCACTGTGCCACCAGTTACCCGATTCACATCTGTACCAAGTTCTGCTGCATACCCCTGTATGGCCACCACCATGCCCAGTCCTGCCGCACTCCACTACAGCTCCTCTACCATGCTGAGTGCAGCTGACAGCCACTCCACCACCACGCCTAGTCCTGCTCCTGCGCGGATGCCCACTTCCACCATCAGCCGGAGTCCTGCTCCTGCCCAGCAGTCCACCACCACCAGCACACAGGTTCCTTATAGGTCACGGCCGTCCACCAGCTCACACATTCCGGGTCCTGCTTGGTCCACCACCACCACGCCTATTCAACCCACCACTCCGAGGAGAAGAAGGTCAAGCAGCCATCCAACACATGGGAGACAGAAAAAGAAGAAAAGGGAACAAAGGCGGGAAAGGACAGTCGTGCTCACTCCACCACCCTCACCTCCCAATGTGTCTGTTATGTCCAATTTGTCCCTCCATTCTAATGTGTCTCTCCCGTCACATGTTTCCACTCCTAATGTGTCCACCTCCATCCTTGAAGATCCCACACATCTATTAGCCCCTTTCCCTGGAACCCCTTCAGCATCCACCCCAAGCCAATCCTCTGCACACACCCCTGGTCCGTAACATTTCCCCTTCATTATGTAAAAAATATATATTTTTTTGTAAATAAAAATTGTGTTTGCCCAATATCACTGTTTGTTTTTTGTCTCTTTCGTCGCCGGCAACATACACCGTGCGCCATCAACACACAAATTGCCGTATACACACAAACTGTTTTTTTTCAACCTCATAGCTCCATGAAACACAATTTTTAAATTTCTTTTAGTTATTGTCTCTGTCATGGATAAGCTATGAGATGGAAAAAATACAAAGAGGCCTGATAGTGCTTCCCCCAAAAAGAAAGGTAAACAACACAAATGGTCAGGGGTCTGCAATATTCACCTGCCTAGGTGTCAGTACTATTACACTCAGGATGCTGTTTTTTTTTTTGTTGCATCCTGAGTGCAGTAGTTCTGACACACGGGCTGGTGAGTAAAGATATGAGGTACATTTCCTCCATCATCTCTTCAGTGTGCATTAATCAACTGGACTATAGATTAATGCAGACTGAAGAGATGATGGAGCTCATGAGAACCAACCATAGCACTGACACATAGAACAGGTAAAGTGTAAAGCATGGGAACATAAACAAAGGAAACAGGTGTTGTACTAATATTTTTTTTATCTAACATAAAACATTTAAAATACAGGTAAACATTCAAAGGCCATAACATTACATCCAATTTAAATATTAAACCATTGCATCTTGCCATGCCACACGTCCAACCTCAGAAACAAAAGTAGTCTGCAAATGTATCCCTCATTTTGGCAACTTCCCTTGCTGTCCCCAGAGGTTGGTGATGGTAATCTGGCAATGGGTTAGGAACAGGTTCGTCTAGTTCGAAGGATGGTTGCTTTCTAGCCATTATTTAGCTGTGGAGAACCACACACGCCTTGACCACCTCCTCAACCGTTTGAATTTTCAGATTAATTGCTGTCCCTAGAACGCGCCATTTTGAGACAAGAATACCAAAGGCACACTCAACAGTTTTGCGGGCCCTGGTCAGTCGGTCATTAAAAATCCTTTTTGTGTGGTTCAAGTCCCGACTGGAGTTTGGCTTGAGTAGGTTTCCACACATCTGAAAGGCCTCATTCCCTACCACAACAAATTGCATTGGTGGGCCTTGAGTGTTGTGAAGAGGTCGTGGGAGGGGGAAATTAAATGTATTGGTATACAAGCGTTGGCCCATTTCCGAGTTTTTAAAGGTCTGTGAGTCATTTCCACGGCCAAAAGAACCAATGTCCACGGCAATAAAACTACAGTCTGCAGCTGCTATGGCCATGGGAACTATAGAAAAGTATTTTTTATAGTTAAAGTACTCGGATCCACTTCGAGCCAGTTTTGTTAGCCTAATATATTTCTCATCCACTGCTCGCACACAGTTGGGGAAATTACAAATTTCCCAGAATTTTTCAGCATTTTCCTGCCATATTTCCGTTGTGGGTAGGGGATAAATTCACGAGGAAGCACATCCCACAAAGCCCAGCAAGTGTCGGCAACAATCCCAGAAAGGGTGGAAAGGCCTATCCGGAACTGGAAAAGGAGCGATGATAGGCTTTCACCGGTAGCAAGGAATCTGCCACACAGAGAAAGAAATTTTTTTTAGGACAAATAATATTAACGACAGGGGTTTTGCCAAAAAAAGGACATTGCATAACAATAATAATTATGACAGACATTTATTTTTAAGTATTACGTACCTTAGTGTCACCAGCAGACGTTCCTCACCTGGAATAGCTCTATGTAGCTGGGTGTCCTGTCTGCTGATGGCTCCTTCTACACGAGCCAGCAATTCCTGGAAGCTCTCTTAAGACATCTTCGTGTAGTCAAAATATTTTTTCACGGAGCTCACTGAATAAGGAGCGATAGGTTCCACGACTCTCCCGGACTTCGAGAATGGGGTGTGGCCAAAAGCGCCTACACCGTCTTCTTCTCCTTCTTTCTCTTTCCCGTTCTTGCTCACAAGCAAAGGCAAAGGCAAGAGCCAATTTGATATCCAATCCAGTTTAAACAAGAAAGTCTCCTTGGGAATATCCATCTTGACGCAGGATACAGCCTCAAAATCTGCTGTTTTCAGCTCTACAAGGGTCTGTGTAACAAAACCCCATGAGACACGCCCATTGGGCGTGGCTTGTTTCCCAGAATCCGCATATTTTTTTCTGCAGCAAGTGCACGGCTAATTTTTTTTTCCATAGGTTAACATTATTTTGATACACACTTGCAGATTTATTGTGAATCCGCAGCGGAAAATCCACTATGGATCAGCAATAAATCCGCAACGTGAGCACACAGCCGTAATTGCAGGAAAAGATGGTCCTACAAAAGTGCATGTCACAATTTAAAGTTTTCCATTTTTCCATTATATTTTACCAATATTTGCTACGTTGCATTTCTATATCACATAAAATCCCAATAAAAAACATTTAAGTTTGTTGGTATAACGTGAAAAAAAATGTTGAAACGTTTACGGGATTTGAATACTTTTCCAAAGCACTGTGGCTGAAGGATCACTTTACAATCTTTATAAATATTAGTGATGATTGAGCACTAAAATGCTCAAATCGAGCAGGTCGGATGCTCGGACGGTCTCTACTCAAGTACCGAGTATAATGGAAGTCAGTGGGAAACTAGAGCATTTTTTCAGAAGATCCTAACAGGTGGGCTGAGGAGGCAGGAAAATTGCTCAAATGGAATGGGAACAGCATGGGAAAGATGCCTGAATGAATCTCCGACTCCCAGGTCACTGCTGTGAACAATGTTGTCTTTCCTGTATAATGACTTGTACACAAGGCAAAAATAAAAAGAGAAAAAAAAATAACACCTCCCCCACACCTTCGGGTATGTGCCCACGATCTGCGATAGCAGCGTTTTGGACACAGATCACCTGCGCTGCGTCCAAAACGCTGTGTTCTACGATACAAGCAAAGGAATGGGATTTATAGAAATCCCAAGTCCATTTTATTTCTATTTAACACAGCGTAAACGCACCTGCTCCGTAGGTTTACGAGCTGCAGCATGTACAGCGTCATGTTGAATGTCTCCGCAATAGAAATTTCCACAATGAACACATACGGATTTAACTACGTGATTGAACACAGCGAAAATACGTTGCGTCCAAAGCGTTGCTATTTCCTGATCATGGGCACGTACCCTTAAAGGGAATCTGACACCACATTTGAGCTATCTAAACTATTAATATGGGCATACAGGTTATAGTGCTGAAAACAGTTGCTGTGTTGTTGCGGAAAAATCATCTTTTATCACTTCATATAAGCGACCTCTTCCAGGCTCCAGGGCGGATGGTGCCTGGAGATAACTCTGCCCCCAGAGCTTATTTTACATGAAGGAGGTGTTTCTAGTGTGAGACAAGTAACTAACACAGAACAGGAGAAATTAAATTTGTCTTCTTGCAAACACATTTTTGCTTCCCTCTCAGCTCTGCTATATTGCAGCAATACTGCAGCCCTGTCGTTCTATGAGCTGGAAGCTGGAGCTGAGAGGAACCTGCAGATGTGTCAGTTAGCGTGAGAGCAGAGAGCGGCCATTACACATCATACTGGTAACAGTGGTAACCAGGTCACATCACACTGGCAACTCCCCCTTATATTTAAAACAAGCTCTGGGGGCAGAGCTATTTCCAGGCACCATACGCCCTGGAACCTGGAAGAGGTCACTTATATTAAGTGATAAAAGATGATTTCTCAACAACAACACAGCTGATATGAGACACACAGGTAGGACCGTTTGCAGTATTACATAACCTGTATGGCCATATTAATAGTTTAGATTATAATTTATAAAGGAGGGACTCTGAAACTGACGAAGCCTACACGGACAATGCAAGAGTTGCCAAAAATTAGAAGGAAGAGGGACTCCAACTCACTTTCTACTAGACATAAGGGAGGGCCTCATATACATTCTGTTAAAATTGTTAGCCAATGAGACTCCTAGACACATAAAACCTATGCACTAAGTGTAAGGGCTGTGAAAAATTAGGAGGGACTGCAGCACACCCTGGAAGTCATTTAGTGCAGGACCTCAGAAAACATTTTTATTTTAAGTAAAGCCTATGCACTAAGTGCAGGGGCTGAAAAACATTTACCCCTAGGGGATGTAAGTGAATTGTAGGAGGTAGGCCTCATACTCTAACAATTATGAAAGAGGTCATTATACACAGCCTGGAAAAATTAAGGGTGATGATGACCCTCTAAAAATGATGAGCAAAGGCTGCCTGATGAACCTCTAAAAATGATGAGCGAGGGCCACATGATGACCTTGTTAATATGGTGAAAGCCAAGAAAAAAAAGAAACCATGAACAGTATACCCTTTTTTTGGTGGGAAGGGGAGAATGGAAATAGACCAGAAAAAAGGAACATTTGAATTGGCTTTATGTTCCGCTGCTGTCATCCAGTGGGGTAGAGAAATCTGGGCCAATCCAAGCTTTGCTCATTTTGATAAGTGTAAGCCTGTCAGCATTTTCAGTTGACTATCAATTATTAAGCACCCAGTGGCACTAAAAACCCGCCCATTAGTGAGATTGGACTGTGTGGAAGAAAGGGTGGTACTGGGAAAAATACTGTAAGCATTATCTGCAATCCAACTGACCACCTGTTCGCACTGTTCTGGCTTCAAGAGTGGTGTCCCACATCCCCTGCAAAGTGGGACAGGAAGATAGGTATCGTTTGTTGTGCTCCTACTGTACAGCAGGCACAGTTTTACCTGGCCCACGGCCTTGACCTCTGAGTGCACAATCAGCAGCATGTCCACTTCCCTGTCCCTTTACCGCACACCTTCCTTATTTTAAATTAGGTATATAATATATGCCTACAAACTTTCCAGTATTAACAGGGAAAAGAAAATATGTAGTCCTGAAAAGGACTTTTGTTTTTCGGTTGCAGCAGTACTATACCTATAGAAGGACTGTAAGGGTCTGTGCACACGTTGCGGATTCTTAGCGTTTTTGCCGCGGCAACAACGCTTACACAACGCAACTCATTAAATCCTATGGGATTCCGCAATGCTGTGCACATGCTGCGTGTTTTTCCACGGCAGAATCGCATCGCGGAAAAATCCGCAGCATGTTCATTCTTTTTGCGGAATCGTGGCGATTCCGCCGCCATAGGAATGCATTGAACCGCTTACTTTCCGCATGTGGCTATGCCCACCATGCGCAAAATAAGCGGTTCAAGTGCGGATGGTACCCAGGGTCTGGAGGAGAGGAGAATCACCCCAGATGACATAGCGGTCTCGCATGATGCTACGTCATCTGGGGTCACTGTCGCAAAGGACGCCTGGGAACGGGATTGGCCAGGAGCGTCGCTGAGAGGCGGGAAGGCTGCGGGGGCCGCAGGAAGGTGAGAATATCTCTATTTTTTATTTTTTTTATTATTTTTAACATTAGATCTTTTTACTATTGATGCGACATAGGCGGCATCAATAGTAAAAAGTTGGTCACATGTGTCAAACACTTGTTTGACTCGCGTGACCAACCTGTCAATCAGTTTTCCAAGCGATGCTACAGATCGCTTGGAAAACGCTAGCATTCTGCAAGCTAATTACGCTTGCAAAACGCTAGTCTCTGGCGGGAATACGCATACCTATAATATGCGTATTTCCAGCGGCAGGGAGGTGCGGAATTACCGTGGAAATTTCCACGGCAATTCCGCAACGTGTGCACATAGCCTAAGGCAATTAACTTTCCCTCCTCCACCAACTATCCATACACTGAATGCAGGTAACAGAGGTTTTACTAGAGAAAGGACAGTATGTAGCTCTAAAGAAGACTTTTGTTTCAATGGCGCAGCAGAACTATACAAGTACTGCAATAGCAATTAAACACTGCCTGCTCTAATCTAAGCTCGCCTTCCTAGATAAACTCTCACTGAACTGCTTTCAGAGGTGAGTGTGCCGAGCACAAGGGCTGTGGAGTCGGTAAGCCAAACCTGCAACTCCGACTCCTCAATTTACCTTACACCGACTCCACGACTCCGACATATATTGCTTATATTTATGTGGAAAATGTATTGTAGTACAATGTGAACATCAGACATTTAATCATTTTTATGATACAATAATCAAGATATTTAGATAAAACATAATGTATATTTATTGGAATACAACTTTAGAACACAAAAAACTGTAATAAATTGTAAATATGTAATACACTATGTAATATCGATTACACACACACAAATATATATATATATATATATATATATATATATATATATATTTATTTATACAGTACAGACCAAACGATGGACACACCTTCTCATTTAAAGATTTTTCTGTATTTTCATGACTATGAAAATTGTAAATTCACACTGAAGGCATCAAAACTATGAATTAACACATGTGGAATTATATACCGTATATACTCGAGTATAGGCTGATCTGAGTATTAGCCGACCCCCCTAATTTTGCCAAAAAAACTGGGAAAACTTATCGACTCGAGTATAAGCCTAGGGTGGAAAATGAGGCAGCTACTGGTAAATTTCAAAATTAAAAATAGATACCAATAAAAGTGAACTTAAAGTAGGTTAAATGTTTTTGAATAGCCATATTGAATCAGGAGCCCCATATATTATGCCCCATATGCTACCCCATATATTATGCCCCATCTGCTGCCCCATATATTATGCCTCATATATTATGCCCCATATGCTGCCCATGTATTATGCCCCATATGCTGCCCCATGTATTATGCCCCATATTCTGCCCCATGTATTATGCTCCATATGCTGCCCATGTATTGTGCCCCATGTATTATGCCCCATATGCTGCTCATGTATTGTGCCCCATATGCTGCCCCATGTATTATGCCCCCATATGATGCTCCATAGATTTTGCCCCATATGCTGCCCATGTATTATGCCCCCATATGATGCTCCATAGATTATGCCCCATATGCTGCCCATGTATTATGTCCCATATTCTGCCCCATGTATTGTGCCCCATATGCTCCACAGATTATGCCCCATATGCTCAAAAACCTTTCAGGTGATGCGTTTTTTTTAAAAAGCTGATCTGCTTTTGCAGCTGAAAAACGTATCCTCAAAAAACGCAGCAAAAACGCTGTGTGTGAATGTAGCCTTAGATCAGGAATAGAACAGCCATTTATGGGACATTTCATAACTTTTCCAAATTCCTATGAAAAAATATTCAGCACATTCTGCAATGAACTACTGTCCCCAATTTATTATATATTTTAGGAGTCGGAGTCGGTCCATTTTATACCGACTCCGCCTCCACCAAAATGAGCACAGACTCCGACTCCACGACTCTGACTCCACAGCCCTGCCGAGCACTGCGTCACCGGCTCTTATGCAAGACCTGATGACGCTATGCGGTCAGCAACTCACAGAAATGCCAGTAGCCAACATGGCTACGTCATTACCATGCATCGCAGGCAATCCAAGCATATTTATTTGCTGTCTAACAGCTGCGAAACATACGGGGAGAGGACTCAAGCATGGCACTTGATCACCTGAGGTGATCGATTGAATAGCAAACGTACCCAAGCCCCTTGATTCTCGACTGAGCATTGAGCAGTTGCGAGCACGCTCGCTCATCACTAATAAATATCCTACACCACTGTTTAATAAGTCATCATCCTTTTTTTTTTTTTTTAGAGCATAGCCTGCTGCGATTCATAGAAAAAAACAACAGCAAAAAAAACACAGAGAGCAGATAACATTTATCCTGATACACTGTCAGTTGTCTATACAGCAACATGCCAGATGAATGCCAAACAAATGTCCAAACTGGTCTTGGTCATAGTTCATCTCATGGCATTCAGCTGGTTTCGTTTTCATGGATCTTGTTGGCAAAATTGAAATTTTAGCTTAGGAGTGACACAATGTACTAGATGGTAGCCAATAGAATAGACCCATGTCTGCCACCTCAAAACTGTCACCCTATATATCCTGCCTGTGTAGATCATATTTTTCTCAGTCCCTCACACTCAGAGAGCAGCTCATAATGAGATGGCCGTTGGCTGTCATCCTACTGATCAGAGGCACATCCAGCTTCCCTGGAAGATGCTTGGAGCTGCTGCTAATCTCAGACAACTGACTCAGGAGATTTCCATTTTTGGAAGGAAAAAAAAAAAGTTTCAGCAGCTTTCACCAACAAAAAAGTAAAATGAAAACACTGAATATTGGAAAGAACCACAAATAAAAGCAAAATGGTATTACTGAGTGAGGCTACGGTGTTAACCTGGGAAGAAACGACCCTCTTATATCCAGATCACAATTATTAACAGGGCTCAGGGAGACAAAACATAAAGTTAGGTCCATAAATATTTGGTCACAAGTTTTGGCATTTTAGCGGATTTCCAAAACATATTTAAAATACAGTTATATCATCAATACAGGCTTAAAGTGCAGATTCTCTGCTTTAATTTGAGTGAATTCCCATCTTAATTGGAGTAAGGATTTAGGAATTACAGCTCTATAAGGGTATGTTTCCACGTTCCGGAATACATCCGGAATAGCTGTGGATTGAACGCTGCGTACAGCCGCAGCGTTTAATCCGCAGAATCCAGATGTTACAGCATAGCGAAAGGGATATGAAGAAATCCCGTCTCCACTATGCGTAGTAAAACGCGGGTGACACACCCACGAAACCGGGCATGCGGTGCGTCTTTATAGAACGCAGCATGTCTATTTATCTTGCGGAGAAGCTCAGTCTCCGCAAGATAAATAATACAGTCTATGAATACTATGCGGTGATTCCGCATGTGTTCACTGAACACTTGCGGAATCACCGCACGTAGAAAGGGGGCGGCACTTTGGGCAGAGCGGGCTTTCCGCTGCGTCCAAAACGACGGCATTCCGGAACATGGAATATACATCCCTATAATGTAGCTGTCTTTTTTTCAAGGGACAAAAAGTAATTTAACAATTATCTCAAAAGGTATTTAATGGGCTGCATGGGCTATTCCCTCATTAATAAAAATCAGCAGCTAGGAAGGTAAAAGGTCTGGTACTGATTCCAAATGTGGCATTTGCATTAGGAAGGTGTTGCTGTGAACAAAGTAGCTCAGTGATTAGCAGTTAGTTCAAATCCCACCAAGGACACCATCTGCAAGAGGTTTGTAAGTTCTCCTTGTTGCCTGGGTTTCCTCCCACACGCCAAAGACATACAGATAGGGAATTTACATTGTGAGCTCCAGTGGGGAAAGTGATGAAGCGCTGGGGAATATGATGGCACTATATAAAACGCATAAATAAATATATAACCCACAACATGCGGTCTAAGGATAATTCAATGAAAATTAAACAGACCATCATTAGGCTGGAAATAAGGAGAAATCCATCAGAGAGATAGTAGAAATGTTAGGAGAGGTCACACCAACAGTTTGGTACATTCTGCCCCCCCAAAAATCGTACTGGTGAGCTTGGGAACTCAAAAAGGCCTAGACATCCACGAAAGAAAACAGTGGTGGATGATCACAGACTCCTTTCCATGGTGAATAATAACCCCTTAACAACATTCACCCAAGTGAAGAACACTCTCCAGGAAGTGTTTCAGTATCTAAGTCTACCATAAAGGGAAGACTTAAAGGGAACCTGTCAGCACTTTTGGCTGATATAAAATGCGGCCACTGCCTTTCAGGGCTTATCTACAGCATTCTATAATGCTGCAGATAAGCCCCCAATCCGATCTGAAAGAAAAGAAAAGTAAGTTTTATTATACTCACCCAAGTGACGGTCCGGTCCAATGGGTGTCGCAGGTCCTGGTCTGGCGCCTCCTAACTTCTTGCGATGCCGCCCTCCTGCTTGCTTTACAGGCTCCCCGGCATTGCGCTCCTGCGCAAGCGCACTTATCTGCCCTCCTGAGGGCAGAGCAAATTCCTGCAATGCGAAGGCACTGGATCTCTCTGACCTTTCCCGGCGCCTGAGCACTGCAGTACTTTGCTCTGAACGCCTGCGCAGGAGCACGATGCTGGGGAGCCATGAAGCAAGCAGGAAGGCGGCATCGCAAGTAGATCGGAGGCGCCGGACAAGGACCTGCGACACCCATCGGACCAGACCGCCCCCCTGGGTGAATATAATTAAACTTATTTTTCTAATCTTTCAGGTAAGAATGCTGTAGATAAGCCCTGAAAGGCAGCGGCCGTATCTTATATTGGCCAAACCTGATGACAGGTTTGCTTTAATGAGAGCAAATACAGAGGATTCATCACAAGGTGCCAACTGTTAATTGGCCTTAAAAATAGTCCAGATTGGACTTTGCACCCCCAAAAAATCTAAAGAAGCCAGCCCAATTCTGGTTAAGCATTCATTGGACAGATGAAACTAAGATCAGGTTGTACTAGAATGATGGGAAGAAGAAAGTATTTAAAGACTTGGAAGGGCTCATGATTAAAAGCACAACACACCCTCTGTAAGGCCGGCGTCACACTGGCGACAGAATCGGACGACTGCAATACGATGAAATATCATATTGCAGTCTGCCCTATGTTAATCTATGGAGCAGCTCCCAGTATCCGATTTTTTGTGGTCCGTTTTAAACGTCCGTGTGCAATCGCAGCATGCTGCGATTGTCACCGATTGTGGGTCGACTATCGCCAATGCAAGTCTATGGGAGCGATGAAAAATCGGATTACAAATGGACCGCACGTGTGACTTGCGATTAAATCGCATCGGTGTCCTTTAGAAAAGCCGGCAATTCATCCCGGCTATACTGTAAAATCACACTGACAGCTTTAATAAAGAATAGAAAGAATAGATATACACACATAGTATACATATATATATATATATATATATGTATTCTATGTCATTGTGACACATACATATACATATATTTATAGTTCTTACACTTCTACATACTGTAATAGCCGCTAATTCAATTGCCGGCTTTTGTGAAATCACAGAAGCCGACATGAAATGATACATTGTTTAGACACAGTTAACCATGTCATTTCCTGTATTTTGATATATGGTTTGAACTTACAATTACTTAAGTGTATGTGTGCCAAATTTCAGACATGTAGGGGTTAATTAAAGGTGTAAATTCGTTGAAAAAAATGCGTGGGCTCCCGCTGTATTTTCTCCACCAGACAGACAAAGCCAGCGAGTGGGGGCAGATAATAAAAGCCTAGGGAGGGTACATATTTTTGGTGCCCCCCCTGGCTACTAACATCTGCCCCCAGACACCCCAGAAAGGGCAAATCTATAATTAGATTAGCCCATTCTGGCACTTTGCCCGTCTATTCCCATTGCCCTGTAGCGGTGGCGAATGGGTTAATAAGGGGTTAAACCCACCTTGCTATTGAAAGGTGAGTTTAAGCCAGGTTAATAATTGAGAGCTGTCAATTAGACAACTATCAATTATTAATCCTATTGTATGAAAGAAAAATCAAACACACACAGTTTAATAAAAAAGAAGTTTAATGAAATAATCACACAGTTTTTGACAATATTTTATTTTCCTGCTAAAACCATTTCCTGTAATAAAACTAAAATAAAAAAGCAAAATTATTCTTACCAATCCGATGTACAGTCAGGTCCCACGGTGTAATCCATCAGAAAGGGTTAACAGGTTACAGTAAGCAGAGAGCTAATAATGCTGTCTCCGAGCTGTAACCCCGAATGAATAAGTTACTCTCCCAGCGAAAGGAGAGGAATAGATTAATGAATGGAGCTTAATTGATTTATTGCCACTTTCACTTCAGTGACCTGACCGAAGGTGAAAGTGGGATACAATCAATTAAGCTTCATTCATTAATCACATCCTCTCCTGTCGGCAGGAGATAAGCTCATTCATTCAGGAGCTATCAGCTGAGCACGCAGGATTACTTGCGCTGCTTATCTGATTGCTAGTTAACCCTTTGTGAAGGATTACATCGTGGGACGTGACAGATCGCCAGATAGGTAAGAATAATGTTGTTTTATTATTTTATATTTATTTTAGAAGATCAAGGGCTTCGAACGGATTAAGAGTTAAATAAAATATGGTCAAAAATATGTGTTTTTATTTCATTAAAATTATTTAATCTTAAAGTGTGTTTGTGTTTTTTTATTTACTTCAATAGGATTAATAATTGATAGTTGTCTAATTGATAGCTCTCAATTATTAACCTGGCTTAAACTCACCTTTCAATAGCAAGGTGGGTTTAACCCCTTATTAACCCATTCGCCACCGCTACAGGGCAATGGGAATAGACGGGCAAAGTGCCAGAAAGGGCGAATCTAATTATAGATTTGCCCTTTCTGGGGTGTCTGGGGGCAGATGTTAGTAGCCAGGGGGGGCACAAAAAAAATGTACCCTCCCTAGGCTATTATTATCTGCCCCCACTCGCTTGCTTTGTCTGTCTGGTGGAGAAAATACAGCGGGAGCCCACGCATTTTTTTTCAACGAATTTACACCTTTAATTAACCCCTACATGTCTGAAATTTTGCACCAATACACATATGTAATTGTAAGTTCAAACCATATATCAAAATACAGGAAATGACATGGTTAACTGTGTGGAAACAATGTATAATTTCATGTCGGCTTCTGTGATTTCACAAAAGCCGGCAATTGAATTAGCGGCTATTACAGTATGTAGAAGGCTAGGAACTATAAATATATATATATATGTATATATATATATATACACATGTCACAATGACATGTGTATATATATATATATATATATATATATATATATGTGTTCTATGTGTATATATCTATTCTTTCTTTTGTGATTTAAATACTATTCTTTTGGATCCATTATATGTCAGTTTTGCAAGCCTGCGAGAAATTCTCGCAAGTCGGATGAAAATCGGATGTTACAAGGTACACACACATGCGACTAAATCGCATCTTTGAAGGAAAATCGGATGCCAGAAGGATGTGTGATGTTTGCATTTTGATCCGACAATCGACCGACTAAAACGGTCCGATTTTTTGTAGTTGTGTCTGACGCCGGCCTTAGACATGGTGGAGGCATTGTGATGGCCTACGCATGTATGGCTTCCAATGGCACTGGGGCACTAGTGTTTATTGATGATATGACTGTACACAGAAGCAGCCGAATTAATTCTGAAGTGTACAGGGCTATACTTTCTGCTCAGATTCAACCAAATGCAGCAAGATTGATTAAATGGCACTTCACAGAACAGATGGACAATGACCAAAAACCTACTGCGAAAGCGACTCACGAGTGTAAGGCAAAGAATCGGGATATTTGGCTGGCTTCTTCACTTTCTCTCTGCTGACATCCCCACCATTATCATGGGTGACTTTAACATCCCTATTGACACCCGCCAACCAGCAGCCTCCAAGCTCCTGTCACTTACTTCATCCTTTGGACTTAAGGGTATGCCACACTAAAAGAGATCGCAAACGAGATCGCAAACGAGATCACTAAAACGTCACTATTTTGCGATCTCGTTAGCGACCTCGTTGTGTGTGGCATGTAGCAACGATGTGGCCCCTGCTGTGATGTCGCTGATCGTTCACTAGAGTTCTGGACCGTTTTTTGATCGTTGGCGTCCCGCTGGTGAGCCTGAATCGCTGTGTTTGGCACCTTTTGCGAACGACGAGCGACCTCGTTTGTGACGCATATGACTGTTTTGCGTCACGGAGTGGATCGCAATATCTGTAAGTTCTCTTTTGCGTCACAGAGAGGATCGCAGAAGTTGCAAAGCAGGCTAGCAGGACGCAGAGAGCAGGAGCGATGCTGGAAATTCCTATGAATCAGAAGCGCTCAGTACATGCTAATGACATCGTAACGACCGCCAAAGTCGTTAAAGAGATCGCTGACCGCTGATGTGTCGTTTATGAGATCTCCTGTTTGGCAGCTACTAGCGACCTAAAAGAGATCACACCAACAATTGCGTCGTTATCGTGATCGCTAACGAGATTGCTAAGTGTGGCAGTACCTTTACTCAGTGGTCCTCCACAGCCACCCACACAGACGGACATACATTAGACCTCATCTTCACTCACCTCTGTTCCCTATCTAATTTTACAACCTCTCCCCTCCCCCTATCTGACCACCACCTACTCACCTTCTCATCCCTGTCCTCTTCACCTGCCCCCTATGTCCAGCCACTGGCACATCCTCGCAGAAACCTCGCACACCTAGACATTCACAGACTCTCTCCTACCTCTGTCCTCCATATCTTCACTCCACGACACAGACAGCGCCACCACTTTCTATAACACCACCCTCACATCTGCCATAGACTCAGTCGCCCCTCTCACGCACGGCAAAGTGCGACGAATCAATAGGCAACCCTGGCACAACAATCTCACCAAAAAACTTCGACAATCATCCAGGGTCGCGGAGCGGCACTGGAAAAAAACACGCCTGCCAGACGACTTCACTGCTTTCAAACAAGCTACACTTGCCTTCAAAATAGCCCTCACCTCTGCTAAACAGACCTATTTTGCAAACCTTGTATCTTCATTATCCTACAACCCAAAACAACTGTTCAGCACATTCAACTCTCTCCTCCGCCCACCACTGCCACCTCCAACTCCCCTCATCTCTGCCGAGGACTTTGCCACCTACTTCAAAAATAAGATCGACCAAACAAGGCAAACCTTTACTGTTCCACCACCCCAACCACTCCATATACCAGACCTCTGTCCTTCCCTACTAACCTCCCTCTCCAACATCACTGAAGGAGAGCTTACTCACCTCCTTTTCAAATCTCACCTCACCACCTGTGCACTTGACCCCATCCCTTCCCACCTGCTCCCCAACCTCACTAACACGCTCATCCCAGCCCTAACCCATCTCTTCAACCTATCGCTATCTTCTGGTACCTTTCCCTCTGCCTTCAAACATGCCACCATCACACCCATCCTCAAAAAAACAAACCTTGACCCAACTGCTATGCCCAGCTATCGCCCAATATCATTGCTCCCGTTTGCTTCCAAACTCCTTGAGCAGCATGTCCACGCTCAACTTTCCTCCCACCTCTCATCTAACTCTCTCCTTGACAATCTCCAATCTGGCTTCCGCCCCCACCACTCCACTGAAACTGCCCTGACCAAAATTACTAATGACTTACTCACAGCTAAAGCTAACAGACAGTTCTCCATCCTCCTCCTCCTTGACCTGTCATCTGCCTTTGACACAGTCGACCACTGCCTACTGCTACAGATTCTTTCTTCCCTTGGCATCAAAGACCTTGCCTGTCCTGGATAGCCTCTTACCTTTCCGACCGCACATTTAGCGTCTCCCACTCCCACACTACCTCCTCATCCCGCCCTCTGTTGGAGTCCCTCAAGGCTCTGTCCTGGGGCCCCTACTTTTTTCCATCTATACCCTTGGCCTAGGACAACTCATAAAGTCCCATGGCTTCCAGTACCACCTGTATGCAGACGACACTCAGATCTACCTCTCTGGCCCAGATGTCACCTCTCTGCTGTCCAGAATCCCGGAGTGTCTATCAGCCATACCCTCCTTCTTCACCTCTCGCTTCCTAAAACTCAATGTTGACAAAACCGAACTCATCATCTTTCAATCATCTCATGTATCTTCCCTACCCGATCTATCTATTATGGTAAATGGCATCACGATCTCTCCTGCACCTGAAATCCGCTGCCTCGGAGTAACTCTCGACTCTGCCCTGTCCTTCAAACCACACATCCAAACTCTTTCCACCTCCTGTCGCCTCCAACTTAAAAACATTTCCAGAATCCGTCCCTTCCTCAGCCCTCAATCTACTAAAACTCTTGTGCATGCCCTCATCATCTCCCGCCTCGATTACTGCAACATCCTCCTCTGTGGCCTCCCCGTCAACTCTCTTGCACCACTCCAGTCTGTCCTCAACTCTGCTGCCCGACTAATCCTCCTCTCCCCTCGCTACTCCCCTGCTTCTCCCCTCTGCAAATCCCTCCACTGGCTCCCAATTCCCCAACGAATCCAGTTCAAACTACTAACACTGACTTACAAAGCCGTCCACAACCTGTCTCCTCCCTATATCTCTGAACTAATCTCCCAATATCTTCCTTCACGTAATCTTCGATCCTCCCAAGACCTCCTACTATCCTCCACACTTATTCGTTCCTCACACAACCGCCTCCAAGATTTCTCCCGAATATCCCCCATCCTCTGGAATTCCACGCCTCAACATGTACGATTATCCACCACCCTTGGATCCTTCAAACGGAACCTGAAAACCCATCTCTTCAGGAAAGCCTACAGCCTGCAATAACCATTCCGCCTCGCCGCCACAACCCGAGCTTCCGCCTCGCTGCCACCTCGCCGCCACCACCCGAGCTGCCGCCTCGCTGCCACCACCAGAGCTGCCGCCTCGCCGCCACCACCACCAGAGCTGCCGCCACCACCAGAGCTGCCGCCTCGCCACCACCAGAGCTGCCGCATCCCCGACCTTCTGTTTCTCCCCCATTATCCCGTAGAATGTAAGTCCGCAAGGACAGGGTCCTCTCCCCTCTGTACCAGTCTGTCATTGTAAATTTGTTTACTGTAAACGATATCTATAACTTTGTATGTAACCCCTCTCATGTACAGCTCCATGGAATTAATGGCGCTATATAAATAAATAATAATAATAATATTTTGCAATGGCAGAGTCAATCACCAGATCTCAACTCGATGAAGCATGCATTTCACAGGCTTAAGACAAAACTTAAGGCAGGAAGACTCACAAACAAGCAACAAGTCAGCTGCAGTAAAGGCCTGGTAAAGCGTCACATAGGAGGAAATTAATAATTTATTTATGGGAAAGTTAATTTGTCCAATTAGTTTTGAGCCCCTGAAGTGAGGAGGTTTTGCAGAAAAAATAGTTGTAATTCCTAAACGTGTCACAGGAAATTTGTTAAACCCCATTAAATTAAACCTGAAAGTCTAAACTTCAATTGCATCTCAGTTTCAATCCAAAATAGTATAATTAATTTCCCAAATCATGAAGATTCGGTCACTGTCCAAATATTTCTGGACCTATCTGCATATCAGTGCTGCAATGAATGTAGGGTACAATTGTGTAAAAAAGTGTTTGCCCCCTCTTGATTTCATATTCTTTTGCATGCTTGTCACACTTAAATGTTTCAGATCACCCAAAAAATGTAAATATTAGACAAAGATAACACAAGTAAGTACAAAATACATTTTTTAACCCCTTAACGACCGCCGATGCGCCTTTTATCGACAGTTAAGGGTACTTATTCCTCAGCGCCGCTTTTTAATGGCTAGGGTTGGGCTAGGGTTACGGTTAGGGTTATAGTTGGGGTTATTTATAGCTAGGGTTAGAGTTGAGCTTAGGGTTAGAGTTGAGGCTAGGGTTAGAGTTGGGGCTAGGATTGGCTAGGGTTAGGGGTGGGCTAAGGTTATGGTTGGGGTCATAGTTGGGATTACAGCTAGGGTTAGGGTTGGGCTAGTGTAGGGTTAGGGTTGGAGCTAGGGTTATGGTTGGGTTTTTAGCTAGGGTTAGGGTTGACCTAGGGTTAGGGTTGGGCTTAAGTTGGAGTTAAGGCTATGGTTAGGGTTGTGGTGCTGGGTTTAGGGCTGTGATTAGAGTTAGGGGTGTATTGGGGTTAGGGCTGTGTTAGGGTTGGAGTTAGAATTGGGGTGTTTCCACTGTTTAGATACATCACGGGGTCTCCAAAAGCGACATGGCTTGCCATTGATTCCAGCCAATTTTGAGCTCAAAAAGTCAAACGGTGCTCCCTCCATCCTGAGCCCTACCATGTACCCAAACAGTGGCTTTCTCCCACATACGGGGTATCGGCATGCTCAGGAGAAATTGCACAACAAACTATGTGGTCCATTTTCTCCTGATACCCTTGTGAGAATAAAAAAGTTTGGTTCAAAAGTAAATTTTTTGTGAAAGCACCTGAAGGGCTACTAAACTTCTTAAATGTGGTTTTGTACAGTTTAGAATGACAGCAAACTGACAGCAGCATTTAACACGCGCTTCAAACAAGATCGCCGGAAATCCACCCATCGGTGACCCCCCTCATGTGATCGCAGGTCACCGATGGGTTAGCATGACAACCAGAGGTCTCCTGCAGACCTCTATGGTTGTCACTGCCGGACTGCTATGAGTGCTGCCTGGTAGTCGACGCTTAAAGCAAGCCAGCAATTCTCCTACATACAGGCAATCTGATGATCGCCTGTATGTAGCAGGGTAATGACAGCTTTTAGGCTAAGTGCACACGTTCAGGAATATTTGGTTTTTTTTTGCGTTTTTTCCGCGATTTTCCGCGGTAAAAACGCGAAAAAAACGCAAGCATTAAGCATCCTATACATGTTAATTGATTCCGCATGTTTTGGCCACATGTTGCGTTTTTTTTCCGCGAAAAAAACGCTTCGCGGAAAAAATAGCAACATGTTCATTAATTTTGCGGAATGTAAGCGGTTCATGTGCGATGGTACCCAGGGTCTGGAGGAGATGAGACTCTCCTCCAGGCCCTGTGTACCATATCCCTGGTAAAACAATAATTAAAATAAAAAATAATGATATTCTCACCTTCCGGCGGCCCCCCAGCTTTCCCGCCTTCAGCGACGCTCCCGGCAACTCCCGGTCCCAGGAGTCCTTTGCGAGAATCACCCAGATGGCGTAGCGGTCTCGCGTGATGCTACGTCATCGGGGTGATTTGTCGCAAAGGACTCCTGGGACCGGGAGTTGCCGGGAGCGTCGCTGAAAGCGGGAAAGCTGCGGGGGCCGCCGGAAGGTGAGAATATCATTATTTATTATTTTTTTTACATTAGATCTTTTTACTATTGATGCGGCATAGGCGGCATCAATAGTAAAAAGTTGGTCACACGAGTCAAACACTATGTGTGACTCGTGTGACCAACCTGTCAATCAGTTTTCCAAGCGATGCTACAGATCGCTAGGAAAACGCTAGCATTCTGCAAGCTAATTACGCTTGCAAAATGCTAGTTTCTGGCGGGAATACACATACAAAAAAATGCGTATTTCCCGCGGGAGAAGTGCGGGATTGCCGCGGAAATTTCCGCGGCAATTCCGCAACGTGTGAACTTAGCCTTAATCTCCCATAGAGACTATTGAAGCATGCCAAAAGTAAAAAAAAAAAGTTTTTAAAAATATAAAAAAATAAAATAAGATATAAAAGTTAAAATCACCCACCTTTTACCCCATTCAAAATAAAATAAAAATCAAAACATACACATATTTGGTATTGCTGTGTTCAGAATCTACCGACCAATACAAACAAAGAATTATCCTGATCGCTAAACAACGTAACGAGAAAAAAAAAGTCAAAACGCCAGAATTAAATGCAATAACAGGCGATCAAGAGATCGTATCAGAACCAAAATGGTATAATTAAAAACATCAACTCGGCATGCAAAAAAATAAGCCCTCACCCAACTCGAAATCACAAAAAATGGAGACGCTACGGGTCTCGGAAAATGGCGCAATTTTTATTTTTTTTTACAAAAGAACCTAGACATGTTTGGTGTCTGTGAACTCGTAATGACCTGGAGAATCATAATGGTAGGTCACTTTTAGCATTTAGTAAACACAGTAAAAAGCACAAACAACAACAAAAAAAAAAAAGTGGAATTGTACTTTTTTTGCAATTTCACCGCACTTTACAAACATTATTGACACTGTCCCCATTAGGGCTCACAATCTAAAATCCTAAAATCTCTATTTCTCTGGAGTGTGGGAGGAAACTGGAGAACTCGGAGGAAACCCACGCAAACACTGGGAGAACATATGAGCTCCCTGCAGATGTTGTCCTTGGTGGGATTTGAATAAAAAAAGAAGCTAAACATGTCTGGTGTCTATGAACTCGCAATAACCTGGGGAATCATAATGGCAGGTCACTTTTAGCATTTAGTTAACATAGTAAAAAAAAAAAAAATGAAAACTGTGGGATTGCACTTTTTGCAATTTCACCACACCTGGAATTTTTTCCCGTATTCCAGTACACGATTATGTTAAAACCAATGGTGTCGTTCAAAATCACTACTCGTCCAGAAAAAAAACAAGCCCTCACATATTGACTGAAAAAATAAAAAAAAGTTATGGCTCTGCGAAGAAGGGGAGCAAAAACGAAAACGCAGAGATGAAAATACCTCTGGGGGTTAAGATCAAAATTGGCTTGGTCAGTCATTAAAGGGTTAAATTAAGTTCTTTATTAAGGGAAATCGAAATCCAAACCTACAATGTCCGTTGTGAAAAAGTGATTGCCCCTACACCTAATAACTGGTTGAGCCACCATTAGCAGCAACAACTGCAATCAAGCGTTTGCAATAACTGGCAATAAGTCTTTTACAATGCTATGGAGGAATTTTGGTCCACTCATCTTTGCAGAATTGTTGTAATTCAGCCACACTGGAGGGTTTCCGAGCATGAACCGCCTTTTTAAAGTCATGCCACAGTATCTCACTTGGATTAAGGTCAGATGTTTTCTGGCAAAACAGAGACAAGCCTTTATGTTCTAATTGTTCTCCAGTGGTGTTTGTCTTGGAACTCTGCCATACAGGCCATTTTTGCCAAGTATCTTTCTTAGGGCTCATACTCACATGTGAGAAACTCGGACGAGTCTCGCACGTCAATACCCGGCACTGCCGCCGGCACTCGGATCGGAGCGTTCAGCTGCATGTATTTCTATGCAGCTGAATGCTCCGATCTTAGTGCCGGCAGCAGTGCAGGGTATTGTCGTGCGAGACTCGTCCGAGTTTCTCGCATGCGAGTATGAGCACTTATAGTAGAGTCATGAACACCAACCTTAACTGAGGCAAGTGAGGCCTGCAGTTCTTTGGATGTTGTTGTGGGATCTTTTGTGACTTCTTGGATGAGTCATCACTGTGCTCTAGGGGTAACTTTAGTTGGCCGGCCACTCCTGACAAGGTTCACCACTGTTTCATGTTTTCACCATTTTCACTGTGGTTCCCTGGAGTCCAAACGTTTTAGGGTCCCGTCACACTCTTCAATGTCCCAGCGTTCCCACCAACGATATGATGTGGATGGGATCGCTGGGACATCGTTAGCTGATCGCTGGTGAGTTGTCACATAGGCAGACTCACCAGCGATCAGGACCAGCGAGCACACTGGTATCCAATGTACACATCGGGTAACTAAGCACCGCGCGGCACCTAGTTACCCGATATGTACTCTAGAAACCGGCTCTAAGCTTCTGCTGTAGAGCACTGAGAGCCGGTATCCAATGTACATATCGGGTAACTAAGCACCGCGCGGCACCTAGTTACTCGATATGTACTCTAGAAACCGGCTCTCAGCTTCTGCTGTAGAGCGCTGAGAGCCGGTATCCAATGTACATATCGGGTAACTAAGCACCGCGCGGCACCTAGTTACCCGATATGTACCCTAGATACCGGCTCTCAGCGCTCTATAGCAGAAGCTGGGAGCCGGTAACCAGGGTACATATCGGGTAACTAGGTGCGAAGCAGTGCTTAGTTACCCGATGTGTACTTTGGATACCAGCTCCCAGCTCGCTGATCGTTGGTCTCCTGCTGTCACACGCAGCGATGCACGCTGGCCCACGAGAGACCAACGATGAAAAAATGGTCCAGGACATTCGACGATCAGCGATACCCAGCAGGAGGGCTGGTCGTCGCTGCATGTCATACTTAGCTAGATCGCTGGCTAGGTCGCTGTTGCATCACAAAATCGGTGACGCTCCAGCGATCTCGCTTAGTGTGACGGGGGCTTTAGAAATGGCTTTATAACCTTTCCCAGACTGATAGATCTCAATTACTTGGTTTCTAATTTTTTCCAGAATTTCTTTGGATCACGGCATAATGTCTAGCTTTTGAGGAATCTTTTGATCTACTTCACTTTGTCAGGCAGGTCGTATTTATGTGATTTCTTGATTGAGAACAGGTGTGACAGTAATCAGGCCTGGGTGGGGCTAGGGAATTTGAACTCCGCTTCCCAAAGATGTGATAAACCACAGTTAATTTATGTTTTAAGGGGGGCAATTACTTTTTCACACAGGGCTCTGTAGGTTTGAATTTATTTTCCCCTTAATAAAAACCTTCATTTAAAAACTGCATTTTGGGTTAATTGTCTAATATTTACATTTGTTTGGTGATCTGAAACATTTAAGTTTAACAAACATGCAAAAGAATAGGAAATCAGGATGTTGCAAACACTTTTTCACACAACTGTATTTTCACATATAGCAGGCTTATAGTGGGAAAAAACTGCAGTAAATCACCAAAGAAATCCACAGCAGCTACAGAAAACAGCACTGTGTAGAGTAAAAAACATCTTCTGTATATCTTAGCTGCTGTGACGAGATCTTGTCCCAAGTAACAGCTTGTGATTAGCTGCAGCTCATGGGCGGACATACAGCCTGTTCAACCAGTGCGGCTGCACCGGGGCCCAGAGGCTCCAGGGGGCCCCTGCAGGGCGGCTAATAATGAGGCAATCTGGCCGGTTTCTCTGGGCCCGAGGCTCTGGGGGCCCCGGCCAGATTGCCCTAATGTGCGGCGGGCAGGGAGAGATCCCAGCAGCTCCGCTGCCTGCAAGAGAAAATAGCAGGAGCGGAACTGCAAGGATCCTTCCTGCCCGGCGCCCGTACTTCCTGTCTCTGACAGAGAGCAGCACCACTGGATGACGTCATCATTCAGCAACCGGCTGTCTGTGCCAGAGCGAGGAAGCGAGGGTGCTGGTGATGCTGTGGACAGGTGGGAGGTGCTGTGTGTGTGTTTTGTATGTGTGTGTGTGTTTTGTATGTGTGTGTGTGTGTATAGAGATGAGTGGTGGTGTGTGTGTGCGCGTGCTTGCATGCGTAGCGCTGCAGGGGAATATGCAGAGAGGTCAATGGTACTGTGTGTGTGTCTGTGTAGGTGGAGGAGAGGGGAATGATGGGGAGAAGGCAATGATGGGGGTGATGGGGAGAAGGCAATGATGGGGTTGATGAGAAGGCAATGATGGGGTGATGAGAAGGCAATGATGGGGAGAAGGCAATGATGGGGGTGATGAAGAGGGCAATGATGGGGTGGTAGGGGAGAAGGCAATGATGGAGGTGGTGGAAAGGGCAGTAATGGGGGTGGTGGAAAGGGCAATAATGGGGGTGGTGGGGAGGAGGAAATAATTGAGGTGGTGGAATGGGCAATGATGGGGTGGCAGTGGAGAAAGCTAAGCTAGTGGTGGGGTAGAAGGCAATGATGGAGGTGGTGAAGAGGGCAATGAAGGGGTGGGGGAGAGGACAATAATGGGATGTGGTGGGAGGTGGACAATGAGGGGTGTGGGGGATTGGGATGGGAAGAAGGGGGACTTATAATGGCCTTAGGAACAGGGGGAGGTGGAGGAAGAGTGTACTCACTTATTTTGTCTAACACAGTCCCTTAGTATATAGTGTACTCACTTACTATGTCTAACACAGTCCCTTAGCATAAAGTGTACTCACTAATTCTGTATAACACCATCCTTAGTTACATAGTTTCCTCTTTTATTATGTATGACACCATCCCTTATTACGTACCATCCTCTCTAGTTATATATCATGCCGTCCCTTGTTATATAGCTTCCTCTGCTGTTATGTATAGTGCTGTCTCTTACATAGTGTATTCTTGTTAATTTTGTTATTCACAATGCCCTCTTTTATTACATAGTCCCCTCTCTTTTTAGATATAAAATGACAGCTGATCGAGGAGCCGGTGACCAGATTACCAGTACATCAGCCCCTCCATTAGAAAGGAAGCTTTCCCATGCTCCATCAGCCATCATTGCATTATACAGCTAAAAAGACAGGACGGTATGTAATAAAAAAAGAGGGCTCTATATAATCCAGTATGTAAGGGACGGTACTGTACATAACAAGAGGGCAGTGTATAATAGGGGACGGCAATATACATAATACAGGAAATTATGTAATATATATACAGTACATACATGTATGTGTGTGTGACATTATATATATATATATATATATATATATATATATATATATATATATATAGAGAGAGAGAGAGAGAGCTTTGTCGCCATAAAAAGGAAGGGGGCCCAGAAACATTTCTTGCACAGGGGCCACAAGCTGTCAGTGTCCGCCCCTGCTGCAGCTAGAAAGGAGGCCGAGTTGTACAAAGAGTGGCTAGGGACTGGGTAATGGAGAAACTGTTTTTAAGTGTTTTATTTTTTCATACCTGCGGATCTTGCTGCAGAGCCATGGGTTTTTCTTCTCAACAACTAATGTTTGTAAACACAGAGGCCAGTTTATCAAAGTATCAACATATTTGAGCAATGCAGAGTTATGCCAATTTTTTTTTCACACATTTAAATCTATTCCTCCAAAATGCATAGAGATGGGCTAGACAGGGAATGGCCATGCCTGCCGTCAAATTCATGAAAAGTTCAGAAAAGTTACTGACTGGAGTAGCATGTCTGGCGCAGCGCATGGAGGTGCATGCCACCTTGGAAATGCAACAAATTCATTAAGTGTCACGCACCTATGAATGAATTCAGTGCCTTTTCCTCCTACAAGACTGGCTTTACGTGCTAGTGCACTAAGCCATTCTTCATGAATCGGGCCCCTTTGACTTCTTGTCACCATTCTGTGACAAATTGACATGCTGCAAAAGTTTTCCACAGTGTATGAATGAGTTTTGCAAAAGATGATTAACTTCTCTGTGGATTTTCAGTCCACAAATCCAGATGGAAATTCTGTAGAGATTCAGCTACATGTAAATGTAATCTTTAAGGAACAGTCGATCTATCATGGTACTTGCATTAGGTAATCACATATTAAAAGATTGTCCAAGAATAAGCCAGCTTTAGAGGAGCACATTTACAGTAGACTAACCATTGTTAGTACTGCATGTATTGACAGACAGCTTCTACCTAGAGGCCTAATCAAGTACACAATTTGCAGATGTGATTGTATTTATCAGGCCATAGATCCCTGAAGAAATTAGGTTTTTATTTATGGCTAAAAATCATCCTTATTAATGTCAACAATATTAAAAAGTACATATAAATATAATGAAAGATAAAAAAAAAGAATTATTCTTACCGTTAATTCGGTTTCTAGTAGCATTCCACGACAGCATAGGAGGATGTCTCCTTGTCCTATTGGGGGACAGGAACACAGAGGTTAAAAACCCCTCCCACCTCCCAATAACCAGTGTTTTACAACCACATTTAGGAACGGTTACCTTCGTATTCTCAGAACTTAATCCAAGAAATTCGGGAGGGAATTGGTGCTGTCGTGGAATGCTACTAGGAACCGAATTAACGGTAAGAATAATTCTTTTTTCTCCAGTAGCCTTCCACGACAGCATAGGAGGTATACCAACCAATTCATCATTAAGGGGGGGCTACGGCCTGAAGTACTTTCCGGCCAAAAACAAGGTCCTGATTGGACCAGAAGTCTAATCTATAATGTTTTGTGAAGGGAAGACCATGTCGCAGCCCTACAAATCTGCTCTGAAGAAGCTCCAGCTCTCTCAGCCCAGGATGCAGCAGTGGATCTGGTGGAGTGGGCCTTTAGGGCCGCTGGTGGTGATGTATTCTGAGCTAGGTATGCTTCAGTTATGGCTTTCCTTATCCAAGTGGCAATCGTGTTTTTTTGCCACTTTTTTCTTATTTTACCATATAGATGGATAAAAGATTTTGATTGATTCTAAAAGCTATAGAATATTCCAGGTAGTGAAGTATTATTCTTCTCACGTCCAGGGTATGAAACTCTTGTTCTCTCGAGTTTGCTGGATTTTGACAAAATGAGGAAAGAATTATGTCTTGAGAGCGGTGGAAGTCTGATACTACCTTTGGCAAAAATGACGGTTCAAGACGAAATATGATTGAGTCGTCTGTTATAGATAGGGTTCTCTGATTGAGAGGGCCTGTAATTCTCCTATTCTTCTAGCCGTCGAAATTGCGACCAGGAAGGCCGCTTTATGCGAGAGTAGTTGAGGAGAACAGGAGGCCAGAGGCTCAAAGGGAGGACTCGTAAGACCTTTGAGCACTAGATTTAAGTACCATGGTGGGACGAAGGATTGTTTACTGGGATTCAGTCTGAGTGCTGAGACCATGAATCTCTTAATCCATTTTACTTGGTTTGAGGCCTAGGTCTAACCCCTTCTGTAAAAAGTCCAGAATTTAGTATATATTGGGTGGAACGGGTCTGGTGTATCAGGATGGCACCAGGAGGAGAACTTTTTCCAGATTTTGTTGTAGATGGTATTAGTTACCGGATTTTTGCAAGATGGCAATTACTGAATCCGAGAGGCCTCTTGAACTTAAAACCTGGGCTTCAGCAGCCAGGCTGCTAGGTTCAGCCTCTGGGGATCTGGATGATCAAAATACCCTTGTTGGAGAAGGTCCTCTACTGGTTGTAGGAAGACTGGACCTTTCGCCTGTAGTTCTAAGAAGAGATGGAACCAACTTTTCTTTGGCCATGCCGGTGCTACTAGGATGATCGGGACTTGATCGTCCCGAATTTTCCGAAGAGTCCTTGCCAATAGAGGTATTGGGGAAAATACATAGGCTAGCCTGAAATTCCAGGTGTGGCTGAAGGCATCCACACCTTGGCATCCGTCTTCTGGATCTAGTGGATGAAGGTTCTGACCTGGGCATTTTGGCCTGAGGCCATCAGGTCCACCTCGGGAGGGCCCCACATTTCCGTGAGTGAGAAGAAGACTTCCTTTTTTAGGCTCCACTCCCCTGGATGTAAGTCCTGACGGCTCAGAAGGTCTGCTTGATTGTTTTCTGAGCCTTTTAGGTGAACTGCCGATAAGGAGAGAAGACGAGCTTCGGCCCAGCTGAAGATCTGGTTTGAAACGCTTCTCAGACTGTTGAATTTGGGGCTCCCTGATGTTTTAGATGAGCCACCGTGGTGATATCGTCCGAGAGTACCTTTATATGATGACCCGATATCAGAGGGCCCGCTGCCTGAAAGGCTTTCAACACCACTTTTAGTTCTCTGTAACTGGAGGACTTGATACTCTCCTGATGACTCCAGAGGCCTTGAAAGGGTGTCTGAAGGATCACTGCTCCCCAGCACCTTAGGCTTGCGTCGGTAATTACTGTTACCAGGGGTGTCTGAGACCAGACTACTCCTTTGCGGAGGTTTTTTAGATTTAAACACCACGCTAAGAAGGCTTTGACTCTCCCTGGAGTCGGGAGCTTCTTGTTGAGAATCAGGAATCCCGATTCAATTCTCTAGTATGTGTGCCTGCAGCGGTCTGGAGTGGGATTGAGCCCACGCAACTGATTGTATGTAGGATGTCATTGATCCTAATAGAGACATGGCTGTTCATAGAGAAGGTGATCTCTGTTTTTTGAAGGATAGGACCTTGTCTATTGGATTCTGATGGTGGTCGTCCAGTAGGCACGTCTCTGAGTCCAGGAGGATCCCAAAGATTCTTATTGTCTTTGAGGGCTGGAGCTGAGATTTCTTTAAGTTGATAATCCACCCCAGGTTCTGTAGGATGTCTTGAGCTTTGGCAACCCGAGCTTTGAGTATCTCGGCTGAGGGACCTATGATTAGAAGGTCGTCCAAAAAAGGAACTATCGCCACGCCTTGGTCCCGAATGTGTGCCACTGCTTCCGACATGATCCTTGAAAAGACCCTGGGGCTGAGGAAATCCCGAAGGGGAGCACCTTGAACTGGAAGTGTACTACTTCGTGACCCAGCCGTAAATCTCAGATATTTCCGATGTAGGGGATGTATCGGAATGTGAAAATAGGCATCTTTTAAATCTATTGTTGCCATAAAGGAATGAGGAGTAATCAAGGGGATAGCAGATTTTACTGACTCCATCTTGAATTTCCGATAGCCCTGAGTTTTTTCAACAAAAAAAATTTGTGAATAATGACCCTTTCCTTGCTCTTTTGGCGGGACTAGAGATATGGCGCCTGAGGTTATCAACTGTTGTAACTCCGTTGAGATCAGGGCTTGGGACTCCCGGGATGGAAGGGAGGTTACTCTCAACTTCGGGGGAGGGAGAGTCTCGAACTCTATCAAGAGACCTTCTCTTATAACATTTAACACCCACTGGCTGTTGGAAATTTTATGCTAATGGTTTAAAAAGTTCGAGAGTCTCCCCCCCCAGGATCGGAGTCATTGTTTCTCCTGCTGAGTTTGTTGGGGAACAAGGATATTCTTGGGCTTCCTTTGGTATAGCTCCGTCTTCCCTTTACCTCTGTATTGAGAAGATTGAGTTTGGGAGGGTCGAAAAAACACGCTTCTTCGGAGGACTTTGCTCCAGGAGAGCTTTTTTCCCCATCAGTGGCCTTTTCCAAGATGTCATCTAGGGCTGGCCTGAATACATAGTCTCCTTTAAAGGGGATAGAGCATAATTTTATTTTGGAAGTGACGTCCCCACTCCACATCTTAAGCCAGAGTGCTCTCCGGGCTGAATTTGCCTGGACCAGGTTTCTAGCTGCAATGTGAATACACCTTCCGTAGCGTCTTTGATGTGCCTCATCCAGCTGCTCCTGCGAAGTCTTCCCTGTTAAGATCCGAGAGGCGCTCCAGATAGGCGAAACCTGTAAAGAAAATGCCAGACCGTGAAAGTCTGTGATCCTCCAGTTCCTCTACTTGTTAAACCAGCTATCCGAGAGAAACCCCAGAAGGCTGAGGAGAGTGGGCTGGCAAAGCAGAAGCCCAAAACCAGCTGTAAGAAGGGCAGACGTTGTCGCTGCGCTTGTGAGGAACACCTGGACGGTCTCTGTCCAGGGGATCTTAAGCTCCAGAACCTTGGGCCAGTAGGAGAGGCTGCCCAGGTGAGAGTACTTCCCTTCCACTAAAGTCTGTGACTGTTCCGGTGCCTTGTGGTAGCTTCGGCCCTGCAGATGTGTTCAAGCTGCAAGCCAGACGGAGTCTGTGTGTGGTTCCTGTTCCTCAGCTCCAGAATCCAGTGAGGATGTTTGGTGATTGCCGAACTCTACTCATGAACAGTCCAGTGTTGAAGGGACAACTACAGCTCCTAATCGGAGCATTATACACAAAGAAGTTCATGTTCAGTTTGCTGTCTGGTGTGCCCATGGGTTATTCGGACCCTGAGATTCTCTTACCCATTCAGGTCTGGAGACCCAGCACTGTTCGCTGGTTGAAACAACCAACTGACAAGAGGTGTCTGGTTCCCTTGCGTCAGTCAGCAAGCTCGTCTTCTTCATCTGGTCTTCTAGTCGTCGAGTCAAGGTGTGATGTCGTCTCGGAGGAAGAGGAAGCAGTAGCGCCTTCTCCACACACCTCCTGTGACTATACCTGTGACCAGTTCCTAGGAACATCCGTGTCACCTGAGAATTTTTTCTTAGACCATGGACGGAGGAAGGTTCCTGTAAAGATGCTTTCGGATTCCATGTGGCAGGTGGATAAAGAGGTTGAAGCTGAAGCCTTTGTATCTGTTTTTAACCAACCCGGAGGAAGAGGTCCAGTCTTCATGGGATAACGGGCAGAGGATGGATCATGTACGGGTACCCTTAGCATCCATTTGGCCGGCTGGTGAAGATACCAAGGTGAAGATGCTTCCCTCTGTTCCAAAGGAGGAGGTCCAATTTTCTTGGGATAACGGATTGAAGTTGGATTCAGTGAAGGTGTCTTCAGTGTCCAGGGGGCCGGTTCGTGTTGAGGTCGAAACAGACGCTTCCAAGTCCCTGCTTTCTGTCAACCTGATGGAAGAAGTCCTGGTCCTTGTGTCTTCAGTAATGGGAGCCGATCTCGCCGGGCACAAAGAGACTCTGCAATCTGGCTTTTCTGATGTCACACCTACCTTGTGCTACCTGAGGGATGTTGTGATGGCTCTGACTGCATGTGCGCCTATCCTTCTTCTGCAAGTTATTTTGGTGGGCTTGAAGAAGAGGGGCCGTAAAGGGGGGGTACTGTAACAACTCTGCTGGCATCACTGCATGGCCTCCCATCCTTCACACACCTACTTGCTGACTGATCCAGGTCATGCTGTGATTTCTGTCTGCTGCCTGCTCCAGGCTCTAAACCTCTGGTCTCTTTTCTGCTCTCTGCATGTCTCATGGCTGTGTCCATAGGGGGGCGGTGCCAGTACTCTCTGGTTCTTATGGAGTCAGGGTGCACCTGACTGACCAATTACCAATAGCCCTCTAGTATTTAATGCAGCTCCACCCTATGGATCTTGCCTGTGCATTGTGTTAATTCAGTTAGTATCTTGCTACTGAGCTGCCAGGTCTCAGGCCTTGCTCTGTGTTCCTCCATCTTTGGAGGCGTCACTCCTAACTTTGTCTTGTACCTGTTTGTCTGCCCTCCAGGAGGCTGCATATCCTGGAATCTGTGCCTTTGTCTCTGTACCTTGTCTCGTGTCCTTACCTTGTCTGAACTCAGTCCTCTCTGTCTCTTAGTCTCCTTGTCTGTGGTTTCTTCCTTGCTGTGTCTTGCCTTGAGATCTCTCTATCTCTCTCTGCTTCTTCTCCGCATATCTTGCGGTTCTGCTCTTCTTCACTCCTGCAGCTGCAGAACCTTTCTGCAGCTCCACTCCACATACCTTGCCGTTCCGCTTTGCTCCTGCCGCTGCAGAACCTCTTTCTGCAGCTCCTTTCCGCATACCTTGCAGTTCTGCTTTGCTTCGGTCCTGCCGCTGCAGAACCTCTTGCTGCTCTGCAGTCCTTCTCTCGCAGCCTTGCGGTTCTCCTGTATGAACAGGTTTCTACCTGTTCCTCCATACTCCATTCCTTTCTGTCTCTTCCAGTATCTACATTTGCTGTGTGAACAGGTCTCTACCTGTCCCTCCATACACCATTCCTTTCAGTCACTCCCTGTATCTACTGTGCCTGCGTGAACAGGTCTCTGCTGTTATGAATGTTTTAGAAATGAATTCTGAGCAGAAGCTCCCTCTGGTGGTTGCAAACAGTACTGAACCATTCAATGAGGATTGGCAATCAGGGATCACGGACTGGCTGCATATAAGGGAGGTTTCCCCCATCATGGTTGCCGGTGATCAATTGTTCTTGTCTCAACGTTGTTTCCTGGTTCACTTGGAAGCTTGCTGAGTCTTGCCTCTTCTGCTCTCAGATAAGATATTTTCTGTTTTTTGTTTTTGTGCTTGCCATTTGTATATTTCTCTGCATTTCTGTGAGGTTGGCCAGGTTCCCCTCCCCGGCGGGCTTGGTCTCCTCTCGGTTCCTCTGGAGCCATTGTTGTTTGTTCATTTGCCTTTTCCAGTGGCTGCGGTTTAGTTTTGTTACACCAGAGAACTAATTTAGGTGTAGAGGTCGTGTGATCTCAGGTGTTTTTGCAATTAGTAGAGTTGGCTTTTTTTAGGGTTTTTTTGGATTGCAGTAAGTATCCTTCCTATCCTTTTCTGTTTAAGTCAGATTGGGCCCCAGCGTTTGCTCATACTATTTTCTGTCTGTGTCTGTATTTGCTCTTGTCTAACCGCCATTACATGTTTGGGGGCTTCCTTTGTTCTTTGGGGATCTGCTCCGGGGCAGACAGCTTTCCTCTTTCTATCTTTAGGTGTAGTTAGCCTCTCAGGCTGTGACGAGGCGTCTAGGACCAATGTAGGAACGCTCCACGGCTGCCTTTAGTTGTGGTTGTTAGTCAGGGTACTGCAATCCAGTAGATTCCAACCTCTCTGGTGTTTTGCAGTTTTTGCCTGCTCTCCTCAGCTACCAAAACACAACAGTATCACCGGCCTAACTGAAAATTATATGGTACTCACAGAAGGGAAAAATAGTGTGAAAAAAAAAAAAAAGTTGTCAGATTTTTTTTTTTTTTCTGTTTGTTGCATTTTTTTCCCTCTTTTTCTCTGGGTGCTGAGGAGGATTTTTTTTCTCTCAATGGAGTTTGCACAGTTGTCTGGCCGTGTGGATCAGCTTGCCACTGAAGTTCGGAGTATTGCTACCTATCTTGCAGGGTTGCCGGTTGTGGAACCTAGGATCCCCATGCCAGATTTGTTTTTAGGGGATCGAGCTAAATTTCTGAATTTCAAAAATAACTGTAAGTTGTTTTTTGCCTTAAAACCTAAGTCCTCAGGGAACGCAGCACAGCAGGTTCAAATTGTCATCTCTCTCCGGCGCGGCGATCCTCAGGATTGGGCTTTTTCCCTGACACCTGGGGATCCTGTTTTGAGTAATGTTGATGCATTTTTTCTGGCTCTGGGGTTATTGTACGATGAACCTAATGTCACTGATCAAGCTGAAAAAACCTTGTTGGCATTAAATCAGGGGCTTGAGGACGCTGAGTTGTACTGTCAGAAATTCCGAAAGTGGGCAGTTCTGACCAAATGGAATGATGATGCTTTGGCAGCTCTTTTTCGGAAGGGTCTGTCAGAGAATGTAAAAGATGTTATGGTGGGTTTCCCTGCTCCCTCTGGTCTCAATGATTCTATGTCATTGGCGATTCAAATTGACAGACGTCTGCGTGAGCGTAGAGGTATGCGTGGAATGGTGTTGCCTTGTGAACCAGCTTCTGAGCCCATGCAGTGTGATGGAGTGGCTTCTGGGGCGCGGCGTCATGAGTTTCGAGAATGCAATGGGTTATGTTTCTACTGTGGTGATGCCTCTCATACTATTTTAGTCTGCCCTAAGCGGGGAAGACGTTTTGCACGCTCAGTTGTCTTGGGTAGTGTTCAGACTAAATTTCTGTTGACTGTTACCCTGATTTGCTCCCTGTCCACATTTTCTGCTCAGGCTTTTGTTGATTCGGGAGCAGCTATTAACCTGATGGATTTTGATTTTGCTAAACGTTGTGGGTTTCCCTTGATACCCTACGGAAGTCTATTCCCCTACTGGGGATTGATTTTACCCCTTTGGCTGAGAATAAACCCCAGTTCTCTACTCAGGTGATAATGAGGGTTGAACCTGATCATCAGGAGAGTTGCAAATTTTTGGTGCTGTATAATCTGCATGACATTATTGTACTAGGTTTCCCTTGGTTGTAGTCTCATAATCCTGTTTTGGATTGGAAATCTGTGTCTGTAACCAGTTGGGGCTGCCAATGTGTTAATGCCAACACTCCTGTTTTTTCTGCCTCTCCACAGGCTCAAGATGTGCCTGACTTTTTGACTGATTTTTCTGATGTGTTTAGCGAAAGTAAATCTGCATCCTTGCCCCCCCATAGGAGCTATGACTGCGCTATTGAATTAGTGGCTGGTAGTAAATTCCCTAAAGGTCGCCTTTTTAACTTGTCTGTACCTGAACATGACGCTATGCGGTCTTATATCAAGGAGTCATTGGAGAAGGGTCATATCAGACCATCCTCTTCACCCTTGGGTGCCGGTTTTTTCTTTGTGGCCAAAAAGGATGGTTCATTAAGGCCGTGTATTGATTATTGTCTCTTGAACAATATCACTGTGAAATATCAATATCCGTTACTCTTGATTTCTGACCTGTTTTCCAGGGTGAAAAGTGCTACTTGGTTTACCAAGCTTGACCTCAGGGGGGCGTATAACCTTATTCGCATTAAGCACGGGGATGAATGGAAGACGGCGTTTAATACCCCAGAGGGGCATTTTGATTACCTAGTGATGCCCTTTGGGCTCACTAATGCTCCTTCCGTCTTCCAGTCCTTCATGAATGACATTTTCAGGGATTTTGTGGATAAATTTCTGATTGTTTATTTGGATGATATCTTGATTTTTTCCAATGACTGGGACTCTCATGTGAAACATGTTCGGACTGTGTTCCAGATTTTGAGAGAGAATGCTCTGTATGTGAAGGGATCAAAGTGTCTTTTTGGCGTACAGAGGATCTCATTTCTGGGATTCATTTTGTCTCCATCTGTTATTGAAATGGACCCGGTCAAGATTCAGGCCATCTGTGATTGGGTCCAACCTACTTCATTAAAGGCTCTTCAGAGATTCTTGGGTTTTGCCAATTTTTATCGTAAATTTATTGGTAATTTCTCTGTTATTGTTAAACCATTGACTGATTTGACCAAAAAGGGTTCTGATGTGGTGAATTGGCCTCCTGAGGCAGTCTCTGTATTTCAGGAGCTTAAGCGGAGATTTACTTCTGCTCCTGTTCTACGGCAGCCAGATGTTTCTCTGCCATTTCAGGTGGAGGTTGATGCCTCTGAAATTGGGGCAGGTGCCGTTTTGTCCCAAAGAGATCCTGAGACCTCTAAAAGTAACCCTTGTGCTTTTTTCTCTCGAAAATTTTCTCCAACTGAACGTAATTATGACGTGGGTAATCGGGAGTTATTGGCCATGAAGTGGGCTTTTGAAGAGTGGAGACATTGGCTGGAGGGAGCCAAACATCAGGTGGTAGTCTTCACGGACCATAAGAATCTGGTTTATCTGGAATCAGCCAAGCGACTTAATCCTAGACAGGCCAGGTGGGCCTTGTTTTTCACACGTTTTAATTTTGTGGTTTCCTTTCTTCCTGGCACTGAGAATGTTAAGGCAGATGCCCTCTCGAGGAGTTTCCTTGCGGACTCTCCAGAGTTGTCTGATCCTGCTGTTATTTTGAAAGGGGGTGTAGTTCTTTCCGCCATCTCGCCCAATTTGAGACTGGCTCTGGAGGGTGTCAGGAGGATAAACCCGAGCGCTGCCCTGTTGGGAAATTGTTTGTCCCAGACCAGTGGAAGAAGAGTGTGATGTCTGAGATTTATTGTTCAGCGTTGGCCGGTCTGTTATGATTTGGTAGCTGAGGAGAGCAGGCAAAAAAGGAAATACACCAGAGAGGTTGGAATCTATGGGATTGCAGTACCCTGACTAACCACCACAACCAAAGGCAGCCGTGGAGCGCACCCACGTTGGTCCCAGACGCCTCGTCACAGCCCGAGAAGCTAACTACACCCAAAGACAGAAAGAGGAAAACTATCTGCCCCGGAGTAGATCCCCAAAGAACATAGAAAGCCCCCAAACATGTAATGGCGGTCAGACAAGAGGAAATACAGACACAGACAGAAAATAGTATGAGCAAACGTTGGGGCCCAAACTTCCTAAATAGAAAAGGATAGGAAGGACACTTACTGCAATCCCAAAAAACCATGAAAAGTACCAACACAGTATTGAATGATATCATAGAGAGAGTTTGAATGTTTTTTTTTTTTTCCTTCTTGCATCTATGCTGTCAAAGTTGGTGGGTGTGCTCCTGGACTTGGTCCACTCCCTAAATCAAGTGTCTGAGACTGGGATAAAAGGTTTGCCACTATATATAAGTGTTACTGAATTTTATATTATTAGGATTTGTACTGTGTTTTTATGATACCTGATGGCAGCGCTTCCCAGGACTCACATCCAAAGATGATATTTCATATTTTTTTATTTAATAAGTTAAAATGGAGGAGATACAACGCGTTTCGGATACAGTATATATCCTTCATCAGGTATCATAAAAACACAGTACAAATCCTAATAATATATTTTTTTATTTAATAAGTTAAAATGGAGGAGATACAACGCGTTTCGGATACAGTATATATCCTTCATCAGGTATCATAAAAACACAGTACAAATCCTAATAATATAAAATTCAGTAACACTTATATATAGTGGCAAACCTTTTATCCCAGTCTCAGACACTTGATTTAGGGAGCGCTTCCCAGGACTCACATCCAAAGATGATATTTCATATTTTTTTATTTAATAAGTTAAAATGGAGGAGATACAACGCGTTTCGGACAGTGCGTCCCACATATTGCAAACCGCAACTGCATGTGATGACATATACAACATAATCACTGCTACAGCTGAGTCTTTGTGAAATCTCAAAGACCTCACCAGTATTGTTACACTTGATAGTTTTAGCCCCATGATCTAGGATCCCACAGGTACAACATTTTTTGGAGGTGCATTTAAAAACTCCGGTTCCTTGAAAAACACCACTTGAAATTTGATCCGTACCTTTTTTAATGTTTTTTCCTTCTGAATCCAACTGTTTTTTTAATTTACTGGGGGCCACCAAGTTTTTCAAAGTTTTCCCCCTTCTATATGTAATCCCTGGTTTATCAGGGAGATGTTTTCCCAAAACAGGGTCACGCTTCAAGATATACCAATATTTTGAAAGCACAGTTCTTATGACTTTATTTCCCCTATTGAATGTTGTCACAAAATTCAATTTCCAGCGATCATCACTTTTTTCTTTACCAATAGTCAAATTATCCCCCTTCCTATTTTTTCCTTTTAAACATTCCTCCTGTGTTTTTATTTTGTTATCCCTATATGCACCATTTATCAAATTTTTTGGGTAACTTTTTTCCTTTAATTTTCTTTTTAGAATTTTAGACTGAGCTACATAATCAGATTCTCTCGTACAATTCTTTCTTATACGAAAAAATTGGCTGTGGGGTATATTTACCTTCCACTTCTTGTAATGTGCACTGTTGAAATCTAAAAAGCCATTTGAATCCACCTTTTTGAAGTGGGTTTTTGTAATAATTTTTTTCCCACTATGGCGTATCTCTAGATCAAGAAACACTATTTTTTCTTTATTGAATTGTGATGTAAAGGTGATCCCCCAGGTGTTATTATTGAGCTCCTTTATAAAATGTGCTGCTTCCTCCTCTGTCCCCTTCCATATGATGATCAGATCATCAATGAAGCGCTTATAAAGCCTTATTTTATCATTAAAAACAGGCTTAGAGAGTGACGATGAGGACTCGAATCGCCCCATGAATAAGTTTGCGAAACTTGGCGCGACCCGAGTCCCCATCGCGGTTCCGAGCAACTGTAAGTACAGTACGCCTTCAAAAATGAACACATTGTGTTCAAGAATGAATTTGAGACCCCTTAACAGAAAGTCTCTTTGTTCAGGGAGCATCTCTGTCTTTGCTAAATAAAAACCCACCGCATTTACCCCCATTTCATGATCTATGTTGGAATATAATGAATTTACATCCAACGAGATAAAGGAATAGTTATCTTCCCATTCAATATCCCTCAATTCCTCGATTAATTGTGTGGAGTCTCTCAAATATGAAGGAAGAGACTTTACTAAATCTTGTAAAAACAAGTCAATATAATGAGAAAGATGACAAGTCAAAGACCCTATTCCTGATATTATCGGTCTGCCAGGTGGTTTTTCAGGGTTCTTATGCAATTTTGGTAAATGATAAAATAACGCCATGGTTGGCGCTGTATTTGTTAAAAACCTTTTTTCTGTTTTATTAAGAATATTCCTCTCATAGGCTTCCTTGATCATATGGTGATAGTCTCGGACAAAGGATTGTGTAGGATCTTCTTTTAGAATTTTGTAATATCTCATATCAGACAATATGTTCAAAGCTTCCTCAATATAGTCAGATCTGTTTTGCACAACCACTCCTCCCCCTTTATCAGCTTGCCTTATTACTATATCTGTATTTTGTCTTAAATCCTCCAATGCCACTTTTTCTCTTTTAGAGATGTTATTCTCCTTTTTTATCTTATTTTTCCCAATTCCATGCTTTTCGATTTTATTTTTATTACCTTTTTTTCCCATTTCCTAAATTCTTCAGATACTAATGAAAAAAAGTGTCTATATTCGGTCCTCTGTGTTGATGAGGATTAAATAGAGATTTTGGGTGTACCTCCTTGTGGATAAATTCACTTTCTTTGTTTGTCTCTATTGGGATCAGTATTTTTTTGAGATCCCCAATGTCCTCATTTTTTTCAGTCAACAAGAAATGTCTTTTAAGAGTAAGTTTGCGAGTATATGCATTTAAATCAAGAAAAAGATCAAATGCATTCATGTCTTGAGCAGGGCAGAAATTTAGTCCCTTACTTAAAATTTCCATTTCTGGAGGGGATAAAATGTGGGATGATAAATTAAATATTTTAACCAGAGGCAGATTTGGTTGTTTATTGGTTTCTGGGTTCCTTGTTTTTTTTTATCTATTTTCAGATATCTATTAGATCCTTTACCTTTTTTCCTCTTGATCTACTTTTCTTTTTTTGGACCTTGATGTTAGAGCTGGTGCGAGGTAATTTGTGATATGATTCTTTTGTATTGGGCTTAAAATTTGGGCTGTTTGTGAGGAGCTGATTAGTGGTGGTAAAATTATTTCTGAAGCACTTGGACGTGTGGGACCTATCTCTAAAAAAGAGATGTTGGATATTACTGAGGATGGGGATGGTGTAGGCGCTTGTACTACTGTAGTGAATATAGATGAGGATTCTGTAGTATCATGGATGGTTAATTCATTTAGATCAAATTCAACATTGGAAATTTCCAAACTATGGGGAATAGTTGGAATTTCCAGTGGGGGAAGTCCTGGATTAGGGAGAGGTAATGGAGCATTTTTCATTACAATGATCCTGGGCTCTAATGGAAAGTTTTTTTCTATGAGTGGAGTTTTTTTCTTTTGTACATTTCTATTGAGTATAGTGTGAATATTCTCGGGGGTGGATGTATTTAGAGGTAATTTAATTTGAGAGATAGTTCTTTCAACATCATGTATATTTTTTATATTTGAATTGGTTATGATCCTTGATTGTTTTACACCTAATTCCTGTGGGACCAGGACTTCTGTCCTTAAATTACCAGGGTTTTCTTTATAGGTTCATTGATACCTGTCAGGTTTTTGTTCCTGATCGGTTCCTTTGACATTGGTTTAGTTTTAACGGTATCCCTGCGAAATTTCTTCTTCAAGAAGTGGAAGGTAAATATACCCCACAGCCAATTTTTTCGTATAAGAAAGAATTGTACGAGAGAATCTGATTATGTAGCTCAGTCTAAAATTCTAAAAAGAAAATTAAAGGAAAAAAGTTACCCAAAAAATTTGATAAATGGTGCATATAGGGATAACAAAATAAAAACACAGGAGGAATGTTTAAAAGGAAAAAATAGGAAGGGGGATAATTTGACTATTGGTAAAGAAAAAAGTGATGATCGCTGGAAATTGAATTTTGTGACAACATTCAATAGGGGAAATAAAGTCATAAGAACTGTGCTTTCAAAATATTGGTATATCTTGAAGCGTGACCCTGTTTTGGGAAAACATCTCCCTGATAAACCAGGGATTACATATAGAAGGGGGAAAACTTTGAAAAACTTGGTGGCCCCCAGTAAATTAAAAAAACAGTTGGATTCAGAAGGAAAAAACATTAAAAAAGGTACGGATCAAATTTCAAGTGGTGTTTTTCAAGGAACCGGAGTTTTTAAATGCACCTCCAAAAAATGTTGTACCTGTGGGATCCTAGATCATGGGGCTAAAACTATCAAATGTAACAATACTGGTGAGGTCTTTGAGATTTCACAAAGACTCAGCTGTAGTAGTGATTATGTTGTATATGTCATCACATGCAGTTGCGGTTTGCAATATGTGGGACGCACTGTGCAGACACTGCGGTCCCGCATTAATGGTCACAGAAATAGAGCAAAAAATGGGTTTTTAAAACATAGTCTCTCAAGGCATCTGCTAATTAAACATAACAAAATTTTCAACATAAAAGTAACTCCAGTGGAACAGATACCCTCTGGTGTTGCAAATAGGAATGCTCTTTTAAACCGGAAAGAAACGTTTTGGATATATCGTCTGGGAACATTATATTCAAATGGATTGAATGATATCATAGACAGAGTTTAAATGTTTTTTTTTTCCTTCTTGCATCTATGCTGTCAAAGTTGGTGGTTGTGCTCCTGGACTTGGTCCACTCCCTAAATCAAGTGTCTGAGACTGGGATAAAAGGTTTGCCACTATATATAAGTGTTACTGAATTTTATATTATTAGGATTTGTACTGTGTTTTTATGATACCTGATGAAGGATATATACTGTATCCGAAACGCGTTGTATCTCCTCCATTTTAACTTATTAAATAAAAAAATATGAAATATCATCTTTGGATGTGAGTCCTGGGAAGCGCTGCCATTCATGGGCTGGATGTGCTTTTCTTGATTTATTCATCCTGTGTGAGCCTGAATCTGGCTCTTTCACTTGGATCCACCCGAGGCAAGCTGCAAGCCCTGTCTATTGAAAAGTATCCCAGAAGGATTTTTGAGGATACTTAATCTAAAGCCATATTAGTCTTCTTTCAGGTGAGTGCATAAAATTGTGCACACTCTAAAGACTATAATATTGTTTTTACGCACTTAGGGCGCCGCGATTTGTCTATTCTTCTCTCCCAAACAGGGTTTTTTTTGTATATCTTTAGGTGTAGTTAGCCTCTCAGGCTGTGACGAGGCGTCTAGGACCAACGTAGGAACACTCCACGGCTGCCTTTAGTTGTGGTGGTTAGTCAGGGTACTGCAATCCAGTAGATTCCAACCTCTCTGGTGTATTGCCGTTTTTGCCTGCTCTCCTCAGCTACCAAAACACAACACTCTGCCTGTTCCTCCATACTCCACTCCTGTCTGTACCGGTACCTGCTGTGTGAACAGGTCTCTACCTGTTTCTCCATACTCCATTCCTTCCAGTCAGTCCCAGTATCTACAGTTGCTGTGTGAACAGGGTCAGCCTGCCCTGTGTCTCATCCGTGCCAGCCTGCCCTGTGTCTCGTCGGTGCCAGCCAGTCCTGTGTCTCGTCGGTGCCAGCCAGTCCTGTGTCTCGTCGGTGCCTGCCAGTCCTGTGTCTCATCGGTGCCTGCCAGTCCTGTGTCTCATCCGTGCCACCGTCTCCCCAAGTGGGATCAGCAGCCACAACCAGACACCACCCTGGATTGGCACCTGGCAGCTGCCTGCCGCACAAGCCTGACCTCACCATCAGAGGCTCCAGTGAAGACCGAGGCAGCTGTCCTAGTCAAGCTCCTTCCAGGGTAGTCTTGTTTGTGGCACAGTGGGGCCTCAACCCCCCTTGGCTCACGCCTATCAGCCAGGGTGTGAGCGTGACAAAAAGACATCTCTCCGGACACGCAATCACACTTAAACCTCTCCACCATGACCAAGACCAAGGAGCTGTCTAAGGACACCGGGGACAATATTGTAGACCTGCACAAGACTGGGATGGGCTATAGGACAACTGGCAAGCAGCTTGGGAGAAGGCAACAACTGTTGGCACAATTATTAGAAAATGGAAAACACAAGATGACTGTTAATCTTCCTTGATATGGGACTGCATGCAAAATCTCACCTTGTAGTATATGATTCTGAGAAAGATCAGGAATCACCCCAGAACTACGTGAGAGGACGTGGTCAATGATCTGAACAGAGCTGGGTCTAGAGTCTCAAACATTATCAATAGTAACACTACGTCTTCATGGATTAAAATCCTGCATTGCACACAAGGCCCCCTGTTCACGCCAGCAAAAGTTCATGCCTGTTTGAAGCTCGCCAATGACCATCTGGATGATCCAGAGGAGACATGAGAGAAGGTTATGTGGTCAGATGAGACCAAAATAGAACTTTTCGTTTTTGGAGGAATAAGGACGAGTACAACCCCAAGAACAACATCCCAACCGTGAAGCATGGTGGGGGAAACATCATACCTTTGGGGTGCTTACCTGCAAAGGGAACAGGACGATTGTGCCGTATTGTAGGAAGATGGATGGAGTCATGTAACATGAGATTTTGGCCACCAACCTTCTTCCCTCAGTAAAAGCATTGAAGATGGGTCGTGGCTAGTGTTGAGCATTCCGATACTGCAAATATCGGGTATCGGCCGATATTAGCTGTATCGGAATTCCGATTCCGAGTTCCGATATTTTCGTCTTATCGGATACCGGAATCGGGATTGTCACTGTCACTGTCAGTGTCCGTCGGTCGGGTCTGTCAGGAGTCAGCGGCACTTACCTGGCAGAAGATCTCCGGCGGTCACGGGCTGGACTGCTTGATGGCCGCCATCATCTTTCCCCGGCGGTCACATGCAGTTTCTCGCGATAACTGCAGTGACTGCTGGGTAATCCCGGCCGTAAAGCAGTCAGTCCGATGACGTCACCGCCGGGGAAGCAGGTAATCAGCTGTGCTGCGTCGAGATGACAGGCTCTGCCTGTCATTGCGATGTAGCAGAGCTGGATCGTCGTGGGTCAGTCGTTACTATGGACTGCGTCGGACAGGTGGTATACTGTTGGTTTGTTTTTTTTCTTTTTTTACAGGAGATCGATGGCGTCGCAGGAATGAGTGTATAATAAAATTAATGAAAACTGTGTTGTCTCTTTTATTTCATTAAAATACTTTTTTCTTGCTGTGTCTTTTTTTTATACATTTAAAAACTTTGGGATTAATAATGGATCGGTGTCTTATTGACACCTCTCCATTATTAACCGGGCTTATTATCACCGTGCAATCAACGGTGACATTAACCCCTTATTACCCCACTTGCCACCGCTACAGGGCAGTGGGAAGAGCCGGGTAAAGTGCCACAATTGGCACATCTTTTGATGCGCCAAATGTGGGGCTGCTGTAGCCTGGTATTATCAGGCTGTTGAGGGGCAAAATCCATGGGCCTTGACAGTCTTTTAATACCAGGCCGCAGCAGTCTGCATTTTACTTGGCTGGTTAACAAAAATAGGGGGGATCCCCACGCCGTTTTTTTTTCGAGGGGATCCCCTATTTTTGTTAACCAGCCAAGCTAAGCAGACTGCTGTGGCCTGGTATTATCAGGCTTGCAAGGTCCATGGATATTGGATCCTTACCAGCCTGAAAAACCAGGCCTCAGCGGTCTGCTTCATCTGGCTGGTTAACAAAAATAGGGGGGACCCACGCTAATTTTTTTCGAGGGGATCCCCTATTTTTGTTAATCAGCCAAGATATGCAGACTGCTGTGGCCTGGTATTATCAGGCTGGCAAGGTCCATGGATCTTGGCTCCTTAACAGCCTGAAAATCCAGGCCTCAGCGGTCTGCTTCATCTGGCTGGTTAACAAAAATAGGGGGGACCCCACGCCAATTTTTTTCGAGGGGATCCCCTATTTTTGTTAATCAGCCAAGATATGCAGACTGCTGTGGCCTAGTATTATCAGGCTGGCAAGGTCCATGGATCTTGGCTCCTTAACAGCCTGAAAATCCAGGCCTCAGCGGTCTGCTTCATCTGGCTGGTTAACAAAAATAGGGGGGACCCCACGCCATTTTTTTTTCGAAGGGAACCCCTATTTTTGTTAATCAGTTCCCTCTGACGTCACTGATTGTGTCCCTGGCTGACCTGAAGTGAAAGTGGAAAGCAATCAATTAAGCTTTCCACTTAAGGGCCCATCTCACATAGCGATATCGCTACCGAGATCGCTGCTGAGTCACTAGTTTTGTGACGCAGCAGCGAGCTCACCAGCGATATCGCTGTGTGTGACATTCAGCGACGATCAGCCCCCTGCTGGGTATCGCTGATCGTCGCTGAAATGTCAGGACCTTTTTTTGATCGCTGGTTTCCCGCTGACAGGCACACATCGCTGCGTGTGACAGGCGGGAGACCAACGATCCGCTGGTAACCAAGGTACACAGCGGGTTTCCAGGCGCGGGGCTGTGCCTAGAAACCCGCTGTGTACCTTGGATACCAGCGCCCTGATGCAGGGAGCTGGTATCCAAGGTACACAGCGGGTTTCCAAGCGCTGCGCGGTGCCTGGAAACCCGCTGTGTACCTTGGTTACCAGCGGATCGCTGGTCTCCCACCTGTCACACGCAGCGATGCGTGCCTGTCAGAGGGAAACCAGCGATCAAAAAAAGGTCCTGACATTTCTGCGACGATCAGCGATACCCGGCAGGGGGGCTGATCGTCGCTGAATGTCACACACAGCGATATCGCTGGTGAGCTCGCTGCTGCGTCACAAAACTAGTGACTCAGCAGCGATCTCGGTAGCGATATCGCTATGTGAGACGGGCCCTTAAGCGATGTTACCCGCAGTGTCGCTGTCCCAGATCGCTGCCTGAGCTGCCTGTTTGGCAGCTCAGCAGCGATCATGTAGCGATACACCAGCGATCCTGACAAGTGCATATCGTTGTCGGGATCGCTGGTGTATCGTTATGTGACACCCAGCCTTTACTCTCCTGTCAGGCAGGAGAGGAACTCATTCATTTGGGGTTTACTGTGAGGCTGCAGCATTAGCTGCGGTCCCTGCAGTAAACATTAACCCTTTCTGAAGGATTACACCGTGGGACCTGACTGTGCATGGGATAGGTAAGAATAATTTTGCTTTTTTATTTTATTTTTATTACAGGAAATGGTTTTTGCAGTAAAATAAAAGATGGTCAAAAACGTGTCTTTATTTCATTAAAATTATTTTTAATTAAAGTGTGTGTGTTTTATTTTTATTTCATGCAATAGGATTAATAATTGATAGTTGTCTAATTGACAGCTCTCAATTATTAACCTGGCTTAAGGTCACCTTTCAATAGCAAGGTGGCTTTAACCCCATATTAACCCATTCGCCACCGCTACAGGGCAATGGGAATAGACGGGCAAAGTGCCAGAAAGGGCGAATCTAATTATAGATTTGTCTTTCCTGGGGTGTCTGGGGGCAGATGTTAGTAGCCGGGGGGGGGGGGGGGGGCAAAAATAATGGTCCCTCTCTGGGCTATTATTATCTGCCCCCACTCACTGGCTTTGTCTGTCTGGTTGCGAAAATAGGGCGGGAGCCCACGCATTTTTTTTCAGCAATTTTACACCTCATATATATATATATAACATGTCATTGAATTTGTGACACATATATATATATATTTATATTTGTAGTTCATACACTTCTACATAGTATAATAGCCGCTAATTCAATTGCCGGCTTTTGTGAAAATGCAGAACCCGACATGAAATGACACTTGGTGTACATAGGGTTAACCATGTCTTTTCATGTCCTTTGCTATCTAATTTGCACAAACAATTAAATCAGACTATGTGTGCAAAATTGCACACCTGTAGGGGTTAATTAAAGGTGTAAATTCGTAGCAAAAAAGTCAGTTTTTTTTACAACGAATTTACACCTTTAATTAACCCCTACAGGTGTGAAATTTTGCACACATAGTCTGATTTAATTGTTTGTGCAAATTAGATAGCAAAGGACATGAAAAGACATGGTTAACCCTATGTACACCAAGTGTCATTTCATGTCGGGTGACCCGACATGAAATGACACTTGGTGTACATAGGGTTAACCATGTCTTTTCATGTCCTTTGCTATCTAATTTGCCAAACAATTAAATCAGACTATGTGTGCAAATTTCACAACCTTGTAGGGGTTAATTAAAGGTGTAAATTCGTAGCAAAAAAGTCCGTTTTTTTTACAACGAATTTACACCTTTAATTAACCCCTACAGGTGTGAAATTTTGCACACATAATTAAATCAGACTATGTGTGCAAAATTTCACACCTGTAGGGGTTAATTAAAGGTGTAAATTCGTTGTAAAAAAAACGGACTTTTTTGCTACGAATTTACACCTTTAATTAACCCCTACAGGTGTGAAATTTTGCACACATAGTCTGATTTAATTGTTTGTGCAAATTAGATAGCAAAGGACATGAAAAGACATGGTTAACCCTATGTACACCAAGTGTCATTTCATGTCGGGTGCCACATGATCCTTTTACTAAGGGTTAACCCGTCATTTCAAGTCTTTGCTATCTAATTTGCACAACAATAAATCATGACTATTGTGCAAATTCACACTGTAGGTATAATTAAAGGTGTAAATTCGTAGCAAAAAGATCGGGTTTTTTTATACGATCTACCTTTAATTAACCCTACAGGTGTGAAATTTTGCACACATAGTCTGATTTAATTGTTTGTGCAAATCAGATAGCAAACGACATGAAAAGACATGGTTAACCCTATGTACACCAAGTGTCATTTCATGTCGGGTGCTTCTGTCTTTTCACTGAAGCCGCTTTACCCGGCAATTGAATCAAAGGATATTTTACTATGTAGAAGTGTATAAACTATACATATATGTATATATATATGTCACAATGACATGTATATATATATATATGTATTCTATGTGTGTATATTTAGTGTTTACAAGGAAAGAATGGGGTTTTTTTAGTTGCGATATTTTGTTCCCATAGACTTACATGGGACTTCCGGTATCGGTATCGGGTATCGCCGATATTTTAGTGATATCGGCGATACCATTCCGATTCCGATACTTTAGGATATCGGAAAGTATCGCTCAACTCTAGTCGTGGCTAGGTCTTCCAGCATGACAATGACCTAAAACACACACCCAGGGGAACTAAAGAATGCCTCTGTAAGTAGTAGTTCAAGGTCCTGGAGTGACCTAGCCAGTTTCCAAACCAGAACCCAATAGAAAATCTTTGGAGGGAGCTGAAACTCAATGTTGCCCAGTGACAGCCAAAAAACTTGAAAAATCTGGAGAAGATCTGTATGGAGTAGTGGGTCAACATCCCTGCAGCAGTGTGTGCAAGTTTGGTCAAGATGTCATGATCCAGACCGAGTTTTGGGTATTATCTCTCCTTTGTCAGTGTGGTCATTCAGGGTTTAACTTTCTCTGCCTCGTTCCGGTGTCAGGTCTGCTATTTCTCTGCGCTGCATCTTTCCGGGCACATGACAGCTGATATATACATATGCTTTGCCCGCAACAGACGCGGTGGAAACGTGATCCATCTGCGGCTGTTAACTAGTTAAATGCTGCTGTCAATCATGATAGCGGCATTTAACTCGCGCTTCCGGCAAGCGCACTGGAAATCTCGTCCATCAGCGAACCAGTCACGTGATCGCATTTCACCGATGGGTTGGTATGACAACCAGAGGTCTACAGCAGACCTCTGTTTGTCATTGCCAGATTGCTCTGAGCGTCGGCTGGTAGTCGGAGCTCATAGAAAGTGAGCATTTCTGCATCATACAGGCAATCTGATCTTCGCCTGTATGTAGAAGAGCCGATCGGACAACTGCAGCTTCTAGTCTCCCATGGTGACTATAGAAGCATGCCAAAAGCAAAAATAAAGGTTTTTAAAAATACTAAAATAAATATAAAAAGTTCAAATCTCCCCCTTCAAAATAAAACAATTAAAAAACCAAAACATACACATATTTGGTATCGCCGTGTTAATAATCGCCCGATCAATATAAAAAAGAATCAACCCGATTATTAAACGGCGTAACAGGAAAAAATGTCAAAATGCCAGAATTACGTTTTTTTTTTTGGTAGCCGCAGCATTGCATTAAAATGCAATAACGGGAGATCAAAAGATCGTATCTGCACTAAAATGGTATCATTAAAAACGCCAGCTCAGCACAAAAAAATAAGCCCTCACCCAACATGAGATCACGAAAAATGGAGACGCTATGGGTATTGGAAAATGGGGCAATTTTTTTTTTTTTAAACAAACTTTGCAATTTTTTTTCAACCCTGAACCCCCAATTCTGACCACTGTCACTTTATGAGGTTATAACTCTGGAACGCTTCAATGGATCTTGGCGATTCTGAGTGATAGTGTTAAAATTTCTTCGATATAACTTGCGTTTATTTATGAAAAAAATGGAAATATGGCGAAAAATTTTGCAATTTTCAAATTTGAATTTTTATGCCCTTAAAACAGAGAAATATGTCACACAAAATAGTTACTAAATAACATTTCCCACATGTCTATTTTTCATCAGCACAATTTTGGAATTCAGATTACTTAAACCAAAACCATGGGTAACATGAGTCAACATTGTTTCATAGTTGAAACAGGACAACTCCCTACATATTAGAAAACAGCGACCAAAAGGAGCATCTAGTCCAAACAAATGTATAATATAAAAAATAACAACTTTATTGAAAAACAGCATAGATAACAATAAAAACGTTCACCAAAGTAAATATGTGAATGTATGAAGATAGAAGTAAATTGGTGATAGAACAATTAAAGAACCTGGCGCACATACATAGCAAGCTGTGCTCAAAAGTCAGTAAGGTTACTACCATAAGAAAGGGCACAATGTATATAAAACAGAACAAGTGTCAACAAGTTGTGCCCCATAAAAGTGTATGGTCCAAAATGGTCCAGACAACTGTATGGTGACATGCTAAGCAAAAAACATCAAAGGTAGCAGATGACAAATGAAAGCATGAAAAAGAGTAAGAGGGAAGTCCCAAAAAGTATCGAATGATTCATGCTAGATACCAAGCTAACTGGAGCATATCGTGCAGCTAAGCTTACCCAGTGGGTGGATGTGCAGGAACAGGAACGTGCCCCGACGCACGTTTCGCTCGTTAAAGCTTCCTCGGGGGGCTCAAGCCTTTAACGAGCGAAACGTGCGTCGGGGCATGTTTGGACTAGATGCTCCTTTTGGTCGCTGTTTTCCAATTTTGGAAGCAAAATTTTTTTTTGTTAGGAAGTTATATGGGTTAAAATTTGACCAGCGATTTCTCATTTTTACAACATCATTTTTATTTAGGGCCCACATCACATTTGAAGTCACTTTGAGGGTCTATATGATAGAAAATACCCAAAAGTGATAGCATTGTTACAAATTCACCCCTCAAGGTACTCAAAACCACATTCAAGAAATTTATTAACCCGTCAGGTGCTTCACAGAACCTCCAAGTGCTTCACAGAAGTTTATAAAGCCCGGGAGTGAAAATAAAAAATCATATTTTTTCCATAAACGTGATCTTTTAGACCCCAATTTTTTATTTTCCTAAGGGTAACAGGAGAAATTGGAACCCAAAAGTTGTCCAATTTGTCCTGAGTACGCTGATACCCCATATGTGGGAGAAAACTACTGTATTGGCACATGTAGGGGCTCAGAAGGGAAGTAGTAACGTTTTGGAATGCAGATTTTGATGGAATGGTCTGTGGGCGTCATGTCGTGTTTGGAGAGCCCCTGATGTGCCTAAACAGTGGAAACCCTGCAATTCTAACTCCAACCCTATATCTAAATACATGCTTTTAATTTTATTATTTTTCCCTAACTAAGGAGGTGATAAAGGGGGGGTTTGATTTACTATTTATAGCGGGTTTTTAAGTTTGGCAGCTGTCACACGCTAAATAGTTTTTGCATCACCAAATTTTGAGAGCTATAATTTTTCCATATTTTGGCTCACAGAATCATGTGAGCTTTTATTTTTTGCGTGACGAGTTGACGTTTTTATTGGTACCATTTTTGGGCACATGACATTTTTTGATCGCTTTTTATTCCGATTTTTGGGAGGCAGAATGAACAAAAACCAGAAGTTCATGAATTTCTTTTGGGGGGGGAGCGTTTATACCGTTCTGCGTGTGGTAAAATCGATAAAGCAGTTTTATTCTTCAGTTCAGAACGATTACAGCGATACCTCATTTATATCATTTTTTTATGTTTTGGCGCTTTTATACAAAAAACAATTTTAAATATAAAATAACTATTTTTGCATCGCTTTATCCTGCGAGCTATAACTTTTTTTATTTTTGTGCTGATGACGCTGTATGGTGCCTCGTTTTTTGCGGGACAAGATGACAGTTTCAGCGGTACCATGTTTATTTATATCTGTCTTTTTGATCGGTGTTATTCTACTTTTTGTTCGGTGGTATGATGATAAAGCATTGTTTTTTTGCTTTTTTTTTTAGGGGTTCACTAAAGGGGTTAACTGGTGGGACAGTTTTATAGGGTGGGTCGTTACAGCGATACTAAATGTGTACTTTTATTTTTTTTTACTTACATAATAAGGTGTTTAAAGGGGAAATATTTTTTTTATTTATTTAGGGATTTTTAAAAAATATTTTTACACGTCTATTTATTTATTTTTTTACATTTTTACTTTGTCCCAGGGTTGGACATCACTGTATAGTGTCAGATCGCTGATTGACAGTTTGCAGAGCACTCCGTCAGACCAGCGATCTGACAGGCAGTGCAGGAGGCTTCTCAGCGCCTGCTCTCAGCAGGCACTGACAAGCCACCTCCCTGCAGGACCCAGAAGGACCTCGTGGCCATCTTGGATCCGGAGGCCTGCAGGGAGGAGGCCCTCGGAGCAACGCTGAGTGTTATGTTTCGGTAGCTGAGGAGTGCAGGTAAAAAGGCAATACACCAGAGCAGTTGGAATCTATGAGATTGCAGTACCCTGACTAACCACCGCAACTAGAGGCAGCCGTGGAGCGTTCCTACGTTGGTTCTACGTTGGTCCTAGACGCCTCGTCACAGCCTGAGAAACTAACTACACCTAAAGATAGAAATAGGAAAGCTATCTGCCCCGGAGCAGAACCCCAAAGATAATAGAAAGCCCCCAAACATGTAATGGCGGTTAGACAAGAGGAAATACTGACACAGAAAGAAAATAGTATGAGCAAACGCTGGGGCCCAAACTATCTAAATAGAAAAGGATAGGAAGGGTACTTACTGCAATCCCAGAAAACCCTGAAAAGCACCAACTCTACTAATTTCAAAATCACCTGAGATCACACGACCTCTACCACCTAAATTAGCTCTCTGGTGTAACAAAATCAAAACAGCAGCCACTGAAAAAACTGGAAAAAGCAAAAGTACAAAACTCAGTGGCTGAACAAACTGAGAGGGCAAAAGCCCCCGGAGGGGACCCTGAAGGCCCCCACAGAAGTACAGGACAAAATGCAAAAATATAGCACAAACACCAAAGCAGAAAATGTCTTATCTGATAGCAGGAGATGCAGACACGATACAGCAGGCTACAAGGGAAACTGGAAAGAAGGATTCAGACCAGAACAATTGATCACCGGCAACCCTGATGGGAAAATGACTCCCTTATATAAGACCAGTCAGTAACACCTGATTCCCAGTCCTCACAATCTTCACTAGCACCGCTTGTAACCACCAGAGGGAGCCTCTGCTCAGAACTCATCTCAAACCCATTCACAACAGTACCCCCCCCTTGAGGAGGGGTCACAGAACCCTCATTTGAGCAACCAGGTCGGTCAGGATGAGTTCTATGATACGCACGGATAAGTCTCCTAGCATGGATGTCCGAAGCAAACACCCAAGAATTGTCTTCCTGACCATAACCTCTCCATTTAACCAAATATTGGAGTTTCCGTCTAGAAAAACGAGAATCCAATATTTTCTCAACCACATACTCCAGATTGCCCTCAAACAAAACAGGGTCAGGAGGCACAGCCATAGGAACCACTGGCTCGACAAACCTCTTCAATAAGGACTTGTGGAACACGTTATGGATCTTAAATGTCCCTGGAAGAAGCAAACGAAAAGAAACAGGATTAATAATCTCCATGATCTTATAAGGTCCAATGAACCTAGGCTTAAATTTAGGAGATGCTACTCTCATAGGAAAATTCCTTGAGGACAACCAGACCAAGTCCCCCACTTTAAACCGAGGACCATCAGTCCTATGCCGGTTAGCAAACCGCTGGGCCTTCTCCTGAGAGAGGGACAACCTCTCCACTACCTGGTCCCAAATCTGTTGCATACACTCCACAACAGAGTCAACACCTGGACAGACAGAAGCCTCCGTCTGTCCTGAAGAAAATCGAGGGTGAAACCCAGAATTACAGAAAAACGGAGACATCAAAGTGGCAGAGCTAGCCCTATTATTAAGAGCAAACTCAGCCAAAGGCAAAAAAGAGACCCAGTCATCCTGATCAGCAGACACAAAGCATCTTAGATAAGTCTCCAATGTCTGGTTTGTTCTCTCAGTTTGACCATTGGTCTGAGGATGAAATGCCGAGGAGAAAGACAATTGAACACCCAGTTTAGAACAGAAAGTCCTCCAAAATCTGGAAACAAACTGGACTCCTCTGTCAGACACAATGTTCTCAGGAATGCCGTGTAAACGAACCACGTGCTGAAGGAACAACGGCACCAATTCAGAGGAGGAAGGCAACTTAGGTAATGGCACAAGATGTATCATTTTGGAAAACCTATCACAAATTACCCAGATGGTGGTCATTCTCTGAGAAACAGGAAGATCGGAAATGAAATCCATAGAGATATGGGTCCATGGTCTCTTGGGCACAGGCAATGGCATCAACAAACCACTAGAGCGAGAGCAAGGCTTGGAGCGAGAGCAAGTCCCGCAGGACTGCACAAATTCCCTGACATCGCGAGACAAGGTAGGCCACCAAAAGGACCGACTAACCAAGTCTCTGGTACCAAAAATTACGGGATGCCCAGCCAATGCGGAACAATGAATCTCAGACATCACACTCTTTTTCCATTGGTCCGGGACAAACAATTTTCCAACAGGGCAGCGCTCGGGCCTATCCTCCTGACACCCCTCCAGAGCAAGTCTCAAATTGGGTGAGATGGCGGAAAGAACTACACCCTCTTTCAAAATAACAGAAGGATCAGATAACTCAGGAGAGTCCGCAAGGAAACTCCTCGAGAGAGCATCCGCCTTAACATTCTTAGTGCCAGGAAGAAAGGAAACCACAAAATTAAAACGTGTGAAAAACAAGGCCCACCTGGCCTGTCTAGGATTGAGTTGCTTGGCAGATTCCAGATAGACCAGATTCTTATGGTCGTAAGGACCACCACCTGATGTTTGGCTCCCTCCAGCCAATGTCTCCACTCTTCAAAAGCCCACTTCATGGCCAATAACTCCCGATTACCCACGTCATAATTACGTTCAGTAGGAGAAAATTTTCGAGAGAAAAAGGCACAAGGGTTACTTTTAGAGGTCTCTGGATCTTTTTGGGACAAAACGGCACCTGCCCCAATTTCAGAGGCATCAACCTCCACCTGAAATGGCAGAGAAACATCAGGCTGCCGTAGAACAGGAGCAGAAGTGAATCTCTGCTTAAGTTCCTGAAATGCAGAGACTGCCTCAGGAGGCCAATTCACCACATCAGAACCCTTTCTGGTCAAATCAGTTAATGGTTTAACAATAACCGAGAAATTACCAATAAATTTACGATAAAAATTGGCAAAACCCAAAAATCTCTGAAGAGCCTTTAATGAAGTAGGTTGGACCCAATCACAGATGGCCTGAACCTTGACCGGGTCCATTTCAATAACAGATGGGGACAAAATGAATCCCAGAAATGAGATCCTCTGTACGCCAAAAAGACACTTTGATCCCTTCACATACAGAGCATTCTCTCTCAAAATCTGGAATACAGTTCGAACATGTTCACATGAGAGTCCCAGTCATTAGAAAAAATCAAGATATCATCCAAATAAACAATCAGAAATTTGTCCACAAAATCCCTGAAAATGTCATTCATGAAGGACTGGAAGACAGAAGGAGCATT
>JARQOD010000002.1:411564521-411613495 GCA_033576555.1 Oophaga sylvatica
CCCCATTTGGATACAAGACCCCTTAAGGAACTTATCTAGATGTGTGGTGAGAACTTTGAACCTCCAAGTGCTTCACACAAGTTTATAACCTAGAGCCGTGAAAAAAAAAAAAAAAAAATTTTTCCACAAAAATGATCTTTTCACCCCAATTTTTAATTTCCCAAGGGTAATAAGACCGCAAAAGTTTTTGTGCAATTTGTCCTGAGCATGCTGATACCCCATATGTGGGGGTAAACCACTTTTTGGGCGCACGGCAGAGGTCGCAAGGGAAGGAGCGCTGTTTGACTTTTTCAACGCAGAATTGGCTGGACGCCATGTCGCATTTGTAGAGGCCCTGATGTGTCTAAACAGTGGAAACCCCCCACAAGTGACCCCATTTTGGAAACTGGACCCCCTAAGGAACTTATCTAGATGTGTGGTGAGCACTTTGAACCTCCAAGTGATTCACACAAGTTTATAACGTAGAGCCGTGAAAATAAAAAATCATATTTTTTCCACAAAAATGATCTTTTCACCCCAATTTTTATTTTCCCAAGGGTAACAAGACCCCAAAAGTTTTTGTGCAATTTGTCCTGAGCATGCCGATACCCCATATGTTGGGGTAAACCACTTTTTGGGCGCACGGCAGAGGTCGCAAGGGAAGGAGCTCCGTTTGACTTTTTCAACGCGGAATTGGCTGGACGCCATGTCGCATTTGTAGAGGCCCTGATGTGTCTAAACAGTGGAAACCCCCCACAAGTGACCCCATTTTGGAAACTAGACCCCCTAAGGAACTTATCTAGATGTGTGGTGAGCACTTTGAAGCCCCAAGTGCTTCACAGAAGTTTATAACGCCCGGGCGTGAAAATAAAAAATCATATTTTTTCCACAAACCTGATCGTTTAGTCCCCAATTTTTTATTTTCACAAGGGTAACAGGAGAAATTGGACAACAAAAGTTGTTGTACAATTTGTCCTGAGTATGCTGATACCCCATATATGGGGGGGGACCACTGTTTGGGCGCACGGCAGGGCTTGGAATGGAAGCAGCACCGTTTGACTTTTTCAAACCAAAATTGGCTGGAATTGAGATTGGACTCCATGTCGCGTTTGGAGAGCCCCTGATGCGCCTAAACAGTGGAAACCCCCACAATTAACACCATTTTGGAAACTAGACCACCTATGGAACTTATCTAGATCCGCTGTGAGCACTTTGAACCCCCAAGTGTTTCACAAAAGTTTATAATGCCTGGGTGTGAAAAAAAAAAAAAAAAACAATTTTCCACAAAATGATTTTTTAGTCCCAAATTTTTGATTTTTCACAAGGAAATTGGACCCCAAAAGTTGTTGTCCAATTTGTCCTGAGTACGCTGATACCAAATATGTGGGGGGGGAAACTGTTTTGGCGCACAGCAGGGCTTGGAAAGGAAGTAATAACGTTTTGGAATGCAGACGTTGGTGGGGGTCATGTTCCGTTTGCAGTGCCCCAGATGAGCCTAAACAGTGGAAAACCCCCACAAGTGACCCCATTTTGGAAACTAGACCCCATAAGGAACTTATCTAGATCTGTGGTGAGCACTTTGAACCCCCAAGTGTTTCACAAAAGTTTATAATGCCTGGGTGTGAAAAAAAAAAAAAAAACAATTTTCCACAAAAATGATTTTTTAGTCCCAAATTTTTGATTTTTCACAAGGAAATTGGACCCCAAAAGTTGTTGTCCAATTTGTCCTGAGTACGCTGATACCAAATATGTGGGGGGGGAAACTGTTTTGGCGCACAGCAGGGCTTGGAAAGGAAGTAATAACGTTTTGGAATGCAGACGTTGGTGGGGGTCATGTTCCGTTTGCAGTGCCCCAGATGAGCCTAAACAGTGGAAAACCCCCACAAGTGACACCATTTTGGAAACTAGACCCCATAAGCAACTTATCTAGATCTGTGGTGAGCACTTTGAACCTCCAAGTGTTTCACAAAAGTTTATAATGCCTGGGTGTGAAAAAAAAAAATCAATTTTCCACAAAAATGATTTTTTAGTCCCAAATTTTTGATTTTTCACAAGGAAATTGGACCCCAAAAGTTGTTGTCCAATTTGTCCTGAGTATGCTGATACCAAATATGTGGGGGGGAACTGTTTTGGCGCACAGCAGGGCTTGGAAAGGAAGTAATAACGTTTTGGAATGCAGACGTTGGTGGGGGTCATGTTCCGTTTGCAGTGCCCCAGATGAGCCTAAACAGTGGAAACCCCCCACAAGTGACCCCATTTTGGAAACTAGACCCCTTAAGGAGCTTATCTAGATGTGTGGTGAGCACTTTGAACCCCCTAGTGCTTCACAGAAATTTATAAACGCAGAGCCGTGAAAATGAAAAATCATTTTTTTTCTCAAAAATGATTTTTTTAGCCAGCTATTTTTTATTTTCCCAAGGGTAATCGGAGAAATTAGAACCCCAAAATTGGTGTGCAATTTGTCCTGAGTACGCTGATACTCCATATGTTGGGGTAAACCTCTGTTTGGGCGCACGGCAGGGCTCGGAAGGGAGGGAGCGCCATTTGACTTTTTGAACGCCACATCGTGTTTGGAGACCCCCTGATGTGCCTAAATAGTGGAAATCCCTCAATTCTAGCTCCAACCCTAATCCCAACACACCCCTAACCCTAATCCCAACCCTAATCCTAACCTAAATCCCAACCCTAATTCCAACCCTAATTGTAACCCTAACCCTAATTCTAACCCTAATTATAACCCTAACCCTAAGGCTAGGTTCATTTTGCGTTTTACCAGCCCGTTCAACACATAGCGTTGACGGGCTGGTAATGGTATAGCATAACGCGATCGCATTATGCTATACCCGCTAGCGCAGAGGAATCAGCAGATGATTCATCTGCGCTAGCGGTGACGGAGCCCAAACGCTGCAGCCCGCGTCCGAGGCTCCGTCACTGAATGATGGCACGTCGCAAACGCATGCCGCTTTACGGCATGCGTCGCGATGCGCCCTCAAATGGGGGTGAATGGCAGCGTTAACGGACTGCGTTACACCGCGTTATACCGCGGTGTAACGCAGTCCGTCTAACGGACTGCCATAACGCAGTATGAACCCAGCCTAACCCTAACGCTAATTATAACCCTTACCCTAAGGCTGCTTTCACACTTCCGGCGGGCGCCTGTCGGCGCCCCCGGCATTTTGCCGCAGCGCCGCATCAGAATACCTGATGCGCCGCCGGCGGTCGCATGCGGTTTTTTGCCGGATGGTTTCTGATGCCCGGAGACATCAGAAACCATCCGGCAAAAACAAAAAACGTTACATGCAGCGTTTTGTCCGGCCGCCGCAATGTACATTTGCGCCGCATCCGGACAAAACCGCATGCAACGCATTGACATGCGGCGCCATCCGGCGCTAATGCAAGTCAATGCAAAAAAAACGCATGCGGCACATCAGATTTTCTGATGCGGCGCTGCGGCTAAATGCCGGGGGCGCCGTCAGGCGCACACCGGATGTGTGAAACCAGCCTAATGCTAACCCTAACCCTAATTATAACCTTAACCCTAATTATAACCCTAACCCTAATTATAACCCTAACCCTAACAGAAAAATGAAAATAAATATAATTTCTACTTTTTATTATATGTCCCTAACTAAGGGGGTGATAAATGGGGGGGTTATGTACTGTTTTTTTTATTTTGATCACTGTGATAGTTTATCACAGTGATCAAAATGTACTTTTATGAGAATGAATGAAAAAAAATTTGAATCTGCCGCCAAGCAGATCGGCGGGCGCACTGCGCATGCGCCCGCCATTTTTTTTTTGCAGGGAGAAGAAGCCGGGATCCTGGGGCCTGCGGAGGACGGAGGACACCGGTAAGTATATGGGGGGGCGATCGGGGGACCGGGGGACCCTCATTTTCTCCCCTCTGATGTGCGATCACATCAGAGGGGAGAGAAATCATTTTTTTTTTTTTTTTTTTTTGCGATCGCGGCTATGCTTGCATAGCCGCGATCGCAACACCGGGATCGGTGAATACCGACCCGGATCATGTTCTCTGGGGTCTCGGCTACCCCCGGTAGCCGAGACCCCAGAGAATATTTGCCCATCCCCCCACCAGCACAGCGGCACATAGCGGCGGGCGCACTGGGCATGCGCCCGCCATTGTCTTAACGGCGCCGGCACCGGGGGACACCGGAGGGCCCGGGGGCCACATGGATCTTATAGGGGGCCACATGTCCGATGACATCAGAGGACAGAGAAATTAAATGGCACAACTTTTTTTTTTTTTTGTTGCGGTCGCCGTTATAGGGTTAATAACGGCGATCGCAACATCGGTGTCGGTAAAAACCGACCCGATTCATGTTCTCTGGGGTCTCGGCTACCCCCGGTAGCCGAGACCCCGGAGAAAATGCGCCTCTGGGGGGCGCTATTCACTTTTTCCACAGCGCCGTTAATTAACGGCGCTGTGGTTTAAGTACCCTTAATGACCGCCGTTAAAAGGCGTATCGGCGGTCGTTAAGGGGTTAAATAGGATTGAAATTGCATGTTGAACGTTCGTTGAGGAAATACATAGCTTTTCAAATGTTGAGGCGGAGTCTGCACGGTTTATTATGGAGCGATCAAAGGGACAATAGCTGACAATTATAGATTGCATCTTAGCTTATATTTGACTGTCTGGTATGCACACACATTTAGATTTCCTATACACTGGAGGAGCCTGGACTAGTGAGTGAACAACTATGAGACTGTTCACATTCACTTTCATTAAGCTGTGGCACAAGAAGGCAGTTTTATCATAACTCCTATTCATAAAAGGAGGCTGCTGTATACTAGCAGTGTTGTACAGCAGATCTGTGCCAATCTCCATTATACTTCCTACCACCCGTGTGTTGTGAACTGTTTTTAATACTTTGGGGACTTAGGGTCACCTTTAATGTTAGCTGGTCTCTGTATTAATGTTAGGGGTCTCCCTATCTGGGTAGAGGTATCCCCTAAGGTGTAAAGGCCTAACAGGGACCCTAGGGTCAGCCATCGTGGAGCGGGGGCGCCACCACGCTTCCCCCTAGGGTGCCAACCTCCGCTGTTAGGCAGGTGACAGCCCAGACCTACATCAGGGACTCTAGGCCATCCCCATAGCTTTTAAGTTAGGAATACACTCTGTTTTTTTTTTTTACATCACGGTTGTTTTTGGGTGCTACCCATTGAGGTATTTTATCAATAAAGGATTGCCTATAGGGCATGATTCTATGATTTTGGTTTTGAAGCCCTTCTGTACCTATTATATATTTTCAGTGATGTAACTGAATGTATTCCAAATTTTGGTGCAGTGTAGGGAGTCTGCCTTGCAGAATGGATGTGAGAAGTAGCCGGAGGCCCAAGGGACAACCTGGCAAAAGCATAGGGTTTTTTTTGAGCTAGTTAAAAATTAGCTAGAGGAAGCACCCGATGGAAATCTGGTATTATCTGTGATGGAGGATAGAGGGCCATAAGGGTCAAAGGGCCCTGGAGGCGAGACAGAGTTTTGAGAGCATGACTCATGCGAAAATGATAATGAGATGTCCTTATGAGGCCAGACCCATGTTAGAGAGGGGATGGAGAGGGGACAGGTGTCTTGGACAACGGTAACACAACACCTAGATGGCAATCTATGAACCAGATCAAGGATTCGGGAATGAGCAGACTCTTGAAAGTACCTACGGCAATCCTGCGCCACCAGCATCCTTGGTTCTGGTTATTGTACTGAATCTGATCCTTGGACTGCTCAAGAACCACACGAAGAATGGAGAATGCATTGGATTTTATTCCAGAAAGAAGAGGGAATATGTTTTGGGATGGTCTGGAGAAGATATAGCAACCTTGGAAGGATTGTCATTTTTATGATGTCGATCCCACCAAACCATGAAACTCAGCCAATTCCCTCTGTAGTCTGGACAAAAATGATTGGAAATTCAGATTGAATAACCTGGAAAGATCTGAAAAAATATGAGTTCCCAAATAAGTGAGTGAGTTGTCTGTTGGAGAAAGTAGGAAATTATGTTTCAAAGGTTGGATCGTCTGTGAGGGCAACGATAAGTTTGACCACTTCCCGAACCTGCACAACTCAGCCACCAGGGATGGGAGAGATTGTGATACGTGCAGCGTGTCTGAATTAGAGAGGTATATCAAAAGGTCATCTGCAAATGCAGAACACTTACATTCTTGGCCATTGATAACAACCCCTCGGATGTCAGGGCTGTTTCAAATAGCCCTCATTAGACTCTCCATAACCAAACACATATAGTAGAGGTGATAGAGGACAACCCATGCTCACCAGATCCCAAGCTCACCAGTGCGCTTTTTTTTTTTTTGCAGCATGTACCAAACGGTTGATTTGGTCACGCCTAACATTTCTGCGCTCTTTGATGTTTTTTTTTTTTTTTTCAGGTATAAAGATGATGTGCATGACTTCCATTGAGAACTCCTTTGACAGCATGTTGTGGGTGCACAGCAATAGCTTCCAAATGCAAATGCCACACCTGAATCAGCTCCAGATCTTTTACCTGCTCAACTGATAATAGATTATCAAGGGAAAAGCCCATGCAGGCCATTGAAGAGCTTTTGAGATAATTGTCCACGTATTGGTCCCTTGAAAAAAGATGCAGCTACATATTACCTCAATTTACAATCGCTCTCTGAGTCCCTCCTCCCTCTCACAGACATAGCCTCACTTCATGACACAGATGCTGCTGCCACATTTTATAACACCACAATAAAAACCACACTTGATTCGGCCGCCCCCCTCACGCAGAGCAAAACTCGTACAATCAACAGGCAGCCCTGGCTGACCGGCCTGACCAAAGAACTGAGACGGGCTTCCAGGGTTACCGAGCGGAGATGGAAGAGAACCCATTCTACCGAGCACCTCAACGCATACAAGCAGTCCCTCGCCAGCTTCAAGTCCACGCTCTCTGCCGCAAAACAAACTTACTTCGCATCTCTCATATCCTCCCTGTCTCACAACCCTAAACAGCTCTTCAACACTTTCAATTCTCTACTCCATCCCACAGCACCTCCTCCCTCTCCTCTCATTTCTGCCGAAGACTTTGCCTCCTTCTTTAAGCAAAAGATTGATACTATCAGAGAAGGCTTTGGCCCGCAGCCCCCAATGCCCCTCTTAGCCACTCAGCCCTGTTCTTCCAAAACCAGCTTCACCACCATGACAGAAGATCAGCTCTCCACTCTCCTGTCAAGATCACACCTCACCACTTGCGCACTTGACCCACTCCCGTCCCAACTCATTCCTAACTTTGCCACAGTCTTCATCCCTACTCTCACACACCTCTTCAACCTTTCATTTACAAATGGTGTCTTTCCTTCATCCTTCAAACATGCTTCAATCACACCGATCCTCAAAAAGCCCTCCCTTGACCCATCCTCTGCGTCTAACTATCGCCCGATATCTCTTCTCCCTTATGCCTCAAAACTACTGGAACAGCATGTATATCTTGAACTATCCTCCCACCTTTCTTCCTGTTCCCTCTTTGACCGGTTACAATCCGGCTTTCGACCGCATCACTCAACTGAAACTGCCCTAACTAAAGTCACTAACGACCTGCTAACCGCCAAGAGCAAGCGACACTACTCTGTCCTCCTTCTCCTGGACCTGTCTTCTGCCTTCGACACTGTGGACCATTCCCTCCTGCTACAGATTCTCTCATCTCTTGGCATCACAGACCTGGCCCTATCCTGGATCTCATCATACCTAACAGACCGAACATTTAGTGTCTCCCTCTCACACACCACCTCCTCACCTCGTCCCCTGTCTGTCGGTGTTCCTCAAGGCTCAGTCCTAGGATCCCTACTCTTCTCCATCTACACCTTCGGCCTGGGACAGCTCATAGAATCCCACGGCTTGCAGTATCACTTCTACGCCGATGACACGCAGATCTACCTATCTGGACCTGACCTCACCTCCCTACTGACCAAAATCCCACAGTGTCTGTCTGCTATCTCAGCCTTCTTTTCTGCTCGCTTTCTCAAACTGAACATGGACAAAACAGAATTCATCATCTTTCCCCCACCTCACTCTACCCCTTCACCAGACCTGTCCATCAATGTCAATGGCTGCTCGCTTTCCCCAGTCCCACATGCTCGGTGCCTTGGGGTGATCATCGACTCTGCCCTCTCTTTCAAACCACATATCCAAGCCCTCGCCACCTCCTGCCGCCTCAAACTCAAAAATATTTCCCGGATCCGCTCATTCCTCAACCATGAAACCACAAAAACACTAGTGCACGCCCTTATCATCTCCCGCCTCGACTACTGCAACCTCCTACTGTCTGGCCTCCCCTCTAGCACTCTGGCACCACTCCAATCCATCCTGCACTCTGCTGCACGACTAATCCACCTGTCTCCCCGCTATTCCCCAGCCTCCCCCCTATGCCAGGCCCTTCACTGGCTCCCTATTGCCCAGAGGCTCCAGTTCAAAACCTTAACCATGACATACAAAGCCATCCACAACCTTTCTCCTCCATACATCTGTGACATGGTGTCCCGCTACCTACCTACACGCAACCTTCGATCCTCTCAAGATCTCCTTCTCGACTCCCCCCTCATCTCTTCTTCCCATAAACGCATACAAGACTTCTCCCGGGCTTCCCCCATACTCTGGAACTCCCTGCCGCAAAACATCAGACTTTCACCAACAACGGAGACCTTCAAGAAAAACCTGAAGACCCACCTGTTCCGACAAGCCTACAACCTGCAATGATCCTCAGTGTACTGAACCATCGTACGACCAGCTCTACCCTTTCCTAGTGTATTCTCACCCATCCCTGCAGTCTGTGAGCCCTCGCGGGCAGGGTCCTCTCTCCTTCTGTACTTGTGTGTCCCTTGTCCAGCACATGTTTATTGTACCTGTCTATATTTTTCCCCTTTTCATATGTAAAGCGCCATGGAATAAATGGCGCTATATAAATGTATAATAATAATAATAATAATAAATATTAAAGAGCTGTAATTCCTAAACTCTTACTCCAATTACAATGTGTATACCCTGAAAATAAAGTTGAAAGTCTTTAAGTCCATATTGATAATATAACTGCAAATTGAATATGTTTTGGTAAACAGCTAAAATTTATGTCACTGTTCAAATACTTCTGGACATGATCACATGTGTAATGTGCAGTTCATTCTTTTATATCATGCTATAAATAAATTCAGAGAAAAAAAGTGTCTGAAAATGGAGCGGCCGCACATGCGCAGTAGCAGCTATTGGCAATCCTATAGCTGCTACTGAACACGCACCATCTTGGAGGAGGATTTCTTCTTTCCTCTAGCAAGACAAGCGCCATTTTCAGACTTTTTTTTTCTGATGAATTGCCATTGCTGGCTTCTTCAGGGAAATAAGGCTGCAAACGCACCAGCAATGGCGAAACATGTTTGGGAAGCAGCTGGTTATAAGTGTTAGGGTATGTGCACACGTTGCGGATTCTGCTGCGGATCCGCAGCGGATTTACCGCTGCGGATCCGCAGCAGAACTGCAAGTGACATACAGTAGCATTAAATTCAATGAAAAAAAAAAACCGCAGTGCACATGCTGCGGATTTTTCCGCGCGGATTTGGTGCGGATTTAAATCCGCAGCATGTCACTTCTTTTGTGCAGTTCCGCAGCGTTGTCAGACCTGCTCTAAGTGGCTGTGCCCACCATGCGGAAGCGGTTCATGTGCGGATGGTACCCAGGGTCTGGAGGAGAGGAGATTCTCCTCCAAGCCCTGGGTACCATATCCATGTAAAAACAATAATTAAAATAAAAAATAATGATATTCTCACCTTCCGGCGTCCCCGCAGCTTTCCCGCCTCTCAGCGACGCTCCCGCCAATCGCATTCCCAGAAGTGCTTTGCGAGATCACCCAGATGACGTAGCGGTCTCGCGAGATGTACGTCATCGGGATGATTGCCGCAAAGGACTCCTGGGAACGAAACTTGCCGGGAGCGTCGCTGAGAGGCGGGAAAGCTGCGGGGACGCCGGAAGGTGAGAATATCATTATTTATTATTTTAACATTAGATCTTTTTACTATTGATGCGACATAGGCGGCATCAATAGTAAAAAGTTGGTCACACGAGTCAAACACTTGTTTGACTCGTGTGACCACCCTGTCAATAGAAATCCGCAGGTCTGAAACCGCTGGGGAAATCCGCAGTAAATCCGCAGGTAAAAAACAGGTCATTTTACCTGCGGATTTCACAAAAACTGCACGGAAAATTCCTCAGCCCATTCCGCACCGTCTGCACCTAGCCTTAGAGTAGTTAGTCTCTATTGGTGCTCTCATGCAAAATAGAGGTCCGTAGCACTATATGCCAAGAGTTATCAAACTGAATAATATGAAGGTAGTGTCCTAAGATATGATATGTCTATAAACAAATACAACTAGATTAGCAATTTAATACTAATTCCTAATGAAGAATCATTACTCAGTGGACTGACCACATGGTCAGAGCCAATAACTATCTGATGGCAGGCTGTTTATCTTATAGGTAGTTTCACTGTCTTATTAGAATCTCCACAGAGAGGGAAGCATTGTATATAAATACTTACCCTAAAAGGCTATATAAAATTAAACAACATCTAGGACAATACCTCTTAACCATGGAGACACCGTGAATTTAAATAGCACTATTTAAATTAATTTCAATGAAAGTTATATTTTAACATCACGGAATCTTTAGTTAGGGTCTATTTGCCTTATGGCAACTTGTAAATTAATTATTAAACCCTATGCTGATTCTTCCTTAAACAGTTGTGGAATAATATGTTCACATTAAGGCTCATCCACATAGACTAATAAAGCATTATGTAAAAAATGAATGATATGCACCCAGGGAAACTTTGGGCCCATATTGCCTAGAGGTATACAGTCATGGCCAAAAATTTTGAGAATGACACAAATATTAATTTTTACAAAGTCTACTGCTTCACTTTTTCTAATGGCAATTTGCATATACTCCAGAATGTTATAAAGAGTGATCAGCTTAACAGCAATTACTTGCAAAGTCAATATTTGGCTAGAAAATGAACTTTATCCCTCAAAACACATTTCAACATCATTGCAGCTCTGCCTTTAAAGGACCAGCTAACCTCTTTTCAGTGATTGCTCCATTAACACAGGTGTGGATGTTGATGAGGACATGACTGGAGATCAATCTGTCATGATTAAGTAAGAATGACACCACTGGACACTTTAAAAGGAGGCTGGTGCTTGGCATCATTGTTTCTCTTCTGTTAACCATGGTTATCTTTAAAGAAACACGTGCAGTCATCATTGCAATGCACAAAAATGGCCTAACAGGGAAGAGTATCGCAGCTAGAAAGATTGCACCTCAGTCAACAATCTATCGCATCATCAAGAACTTCAAGGAGAGAGGTTCGATTGTTGCCAAAAAGGATTCAGGGCTCCCAAGAAAGACCAGCAAGCGCCAGGACCGTCTCTTAAAAGTGTTTCAGCTGCGGGATCGGGCTACCAGCAGTGCAGAGCTTGCTCAGGAATGGCAGCAGGCAGATGTGAGTGCATCTGCACGCACTGTGAGGCGGAGACTCTTGGAGCAAGGCCTGGTCTCAAGGTGGGCAGCAAAGAAGCCACTTCTCTCCAGAAAAAACATCATGGACAGACTGATATTCTGCAAAAGGTACAGGCAGTGGACTGCTCAGGACTGGGGTAAAGTTATTTTCTCTGATGAATCCCCTTTTCGATTGTTTGGGACATCAGGAAAACGCCTCATTCGGAGAAGACAAGGTGAGCGCTACCACCAGTCTTGTCTCATGCCAACTGTTAAGCATCCTGAAACCATTCATGTGTGGGGTTGCTTCTCAGCCAAGGGAATCGGCTCTCTCACAATCTTGCCTAAAAACACAGCCATGAATAAAGAATGGTACCAGAATGTCCTCCAAGAGCAACTTCTCCCAACCCTCCAAGAGCAGTTTGGCGATCAACAATGCCTTTTCCAGCATGATGGAGCACCTTGCCATAAAGCAAAGGTGATAACTAAATGGCTCAGGGAACAAAACATAGAGATTTTGGGTCCATGGACTGGAAACTCCCCAGATCTTAATCCCATTGAGAACTTGTGGTCAATCATCAAGAGACAAACAAAAACCTAAAAATTCTGCAAAATGAAAGCATTGATTGTGCAAGAATGGACTGCTATCAGTCAGGATTTGGTCCAGAAGTTGATTGAGAGCATGGCAGAGAGAATTGCAGAGGTCCTGAAGAAGAAGGGTCAACACTGCAAATATTGACTTGCTGCATTAACTCATTCTAACTGTCAATATAAGCTTTTGTTACTCATGTGTTTGCAATTATTATATTTCTGTCTGTGATAAAAACATCTGTCAAACACACATAAAAACCAGAGGGCAGCAGATCATGTGAAAATATAATATTTGTGTCATTCTCAAAACTTTTGGCCATGACTGTACAGAATGTACCACTGGTGGGTGTGGACCTACTGCGCCACAGGTGGGGCTTACCCTGCAGTCGTGTGACTAAGTGTCTACCAGGTCTTGACTAGGGCCTCTGATGGTGAGGATAGGCTAGGCTGCCGGTAGACACCAGGCACCACACCAGGGGGGTCAGAGACGCGAGTACGAGGTACAGGAGGACGAGACTAAAGCGTAGTCAGAAGATCTTAGGTGGGGGCAGGCAGCATGGGTTCACTATTCAAAGACAAAATCAGGAATGCAGATGTCAAACAAAAGCAGGTAACAGACCAAGTCAATAACAGGAGCCAGATTAAAAAAGATACACAAAGGCGGTACTAGTGTGCTAGGAACCAACATTCAGGCGAGGAATGGAGGGTAGAATCACCTGATATATCAGGCTGGGGAAGCAAATCTCTGCAAGACAGAGTGAACACAAATTCCTGCAGTTTGGCTAGGTGATGTGTTATGATTTGGTAGCTGAGGAGAGCAGGCAAAAAAGGAAATACACCAGAGAGGTTGGAATCTATGGGATTGCAGTACCCTGACTAACCACCACAACTAAAGGCAGCCGTGGAGCGTACCTACGTTGGTCCTAGACGCCTCGTCACAGCCTGAGAAGCTAACTACACCTAAAGACAGAAAGAGGAAAACTATCTGCCCCGGAGCAGATCCCTAAAGAACATAGAAAGCCCCCAAACATGTAATGGCGGTTAGACAAGAGGAAATACAGACACAGACAGAAAATAGTATGAGCAAACGTTGGGGCCCAAACTTCCTAAATAGAAAAGGATAGGAAGGACACTTACTGCAATCCCAAAAAACCCTGAAAAGTACCAACTCTACTAATTACAAAAACACCTGAGATCACACGACCTCTACCACCTAAATTAGTTCTCTGGTGTAACAAAACTAAACAGCAGCCACTGAAAAAACTGGAAAAGGCAAATGAACAAACAACAGTGGCCGAACTAAACTGAGAGGAGCACAAGCCCCCGGAGGGGACCCGGCAGACCCCCACAGAAGTGCAGGACAAAATGCAAAAAGAAAGCACAAAAAACTAAAAGAAGAAAATGTCTTATCTGTTAGCAGAAGATGCAGGCACGAAACAGCAAGCTACAAAGTGAACAGGAATCAAAGATGAGACCAGAACAATTGATCACCGGCAACCCTGATGGGAGGGAACCTCCCTTATATAAGACCAGTCAGTAACACCTGATCGCCAATCTTCACAATCTTCATTGGATAGTTCAGTACTGTTTGTAACCACCAGAGGGAGCTTCTGCTCAGAATTCATTTCTAGCACATTCACAACAGTACCCCCCTTGAGGAGGGGTCACCGAACCCTCATTTGAGCAACCAGGTCGGTCAGGATGAGCTCTGTGATACGCACGGATGAGTCTCCTAGCATGGGTGTCCGAAGCAAACACCCAAGAATTGTCCTCCGACCATAACCTCTCCACTTAACCAAATACTGGAGTTTCCGTCTAGAAAAAAGAGAATTCAATATTTTCTCAACCACATACTCCAGATTGCCCTCAAACAAAACAGGGTCAGGAGGCACAGCCATAGGAACCACTGGCTCGACAAACCTCTTCAATAAGGACTTGTGGAACACGTTATGGATCTTAAATGTCCCTGGAAGAAGTAAACGAAAGGAAACAGGATTAAGAATCTCCATGATCTTATAAGGTCCAATGAACCTAGGCTTAAACTTAGGAGATGCAACTCTCATAGGGATATTTCTTGAGGACAACCAGACCAAGTCCCCCACTTCAAACCGAGGACCATCAGTCCTATGCCGGTTGGCAAACCGCTGGGCCCTCTCCTGAGAGAGGGACAACCTCTCCACTACCTGGTCCCAAATCTGCTACATACGCTCCACAACACCTGGACAGACAGAAGCCTCCGTCTGTCCTGAAGAAAATCGAGGGTGAAACCCAAAATTGCAGAAAAATGGAGACATCAAAGTGGCAGAGCTAGCCCTATTATTAAGAGCAAACTCAGCCAAAGGCAAAAAAGAGACCCAGTCATCCTGATCAGCAGACACAAAGCATCTCAGATAAGTCTCCAAAGTCTGGTTTGTTCTCTCAGTTTGTCCATTGATCTGAGGATGAAAAGCCGAGGAGAAAGACAATTGAACACCAAGTTTAGAACAAAAAGTCCTCCAAAATCTGGAAACAAACTGGACTCCTCTGTCAGACACAATGTTCTCAGGAATGCCGTGTAACCGAACCACGTGCTGAAGGAACAAAGGCACCAATTCAGAGGAGGAAGGCAACTTAGGTAATGGCACAAGATGTATCATTTTGGAAAACCTATCACAAATCACCCAGATAACGGTCATTCTCTGAGAAACAGGGAGGTCGGAAATGAAATCCATAGAGATATGGGTCCATGGTCTCTTGGGCACAGGCAATGGCATCAACAAACCACTAGAGCGAGAGCAAGGCTTGGAGCGAGAGCAAGTCCCGCAGGACTGCACAAATTCCCTGACGTCACGAGACAAAGTAGGCCACCAAAAGGACCGACTAACCAAGTCTCTGGTACCAAAAATTCCGGGATGACCGGCCAACGCGGAACAATGAATCTCAGACATCACACTCTTTTTCTACCGGTCTGGGACAAACAATTTCCCAATAGGGCAGCGCTCGGGTTTATCCTCCTGACACCCTTCTAGAGCCAGTCTCAAATTGGGCGAGATGGCGGAAAGAACTACACCCTCTTTCAAAATAACAGCAGGATCAGAGAGAGTCCGCAAGGAAACTCCTCGAGAGGGCATCCGCCTTAACATTCTTAGTGCCAGGAAGAAAGGAAACCACAAAATTAAAACGTGTGAAAAACAAGGCCCACCTGGCCTGTCTAGGATTAAGTCGCTTGGCTGATTTCAGATAAACCAGATTCTTATGGTCCGTGAGGACCACCACCTGATGTTTGGCTCCCTCCAGCCAATGTCTCCACTCTTCAAAAGCCCACTTCATGGCCAATAACTCCCGAATACCCACGTCATAATTACGTTCAGTTGGAGAAAATTTTCGAGAGAAAAAGGCACAAGGGTTACTTTTAGAGGTCTCTGGATCTCTTTGGGACAAAACGGCACCTGCCCCAATTTCAGAGGCATCAACCTCCACCTGAAATGGCAGAGAAACATCAGGCTGCCGTAGAACAGGAGCAGAAGTGAATCTCTGCTTAAGTTCCTGAAACGCAGAGACTGCCTCAGGAGGCCAATTCACCACATCAGAACCCTTTTTGGTCAAATCAGTCAATGGTTTAACAATAACAGAGAAATTACCAATAAATTTACGATAAAAATTGGCAAAACCCAAGAATCTTTGAAGAGCCTTTAATGAAGTAGGTTGGACCCAATCACAGATGGCCTGAACCTTGACCGGGTCCATTTCAATAACGGAGACAAAATGAATCCCAGAAATGAGATCCTCTGTACGCCAAAAAGACACTTTGATCCCTTCGCATACAGAGCATTCTCTCTCAAAATCTGGAACACAGTCCGAACATGTTTCACATGAGAGTCCCAGTCATTGGAAAAAATCAAGATATCATCCAAATAAACAATCAGAAATTTATCCACAAAATCCCTGAAAATGTCATTCATGAAGGACTGGAAGACAGAAGGAGCATTAGTGAGCCCAAAGGGCATCACTAGGTACTTAAAATGCCCCTCTGGGGTATTAAATGCCATCTTCCATTCATCCCCGTGCTTAATGCGAATAAGGTTATATGCCCCCCTGAGGTCAAGCTTGGTAAACCAAGTAGCACTTTTCACCCTGGAAAACAGGTCAGAAATCAAGGGTAACGGATATTGATATTTCACAGTGATATTGTTCAAGAGACGATAATCAATACACGGCCTTAATGAACCATCCTTTTTGGCCACAAAGAAAAAAACGGCACCCAAGGGTGAAGAGGATGGTCTGATATGACCCTTCTCCAATGACTCCTTGATATAAGACCGCATAGCGTCATGTTCAGGTACAGACAAGTTAAAAAGGCGACCTTTAGGGAATTTACTACCAGGCACTAATTCAATAGCGCAGTCATAGCTCCTATGGGGGGGCAAGGATGCAGATTTACTTTCGCTAAACACATCAGAAAAATCGTCAAAAAGTCAGGAACATCCTGAGCCTGGGGGGAGGCAGAAAAAACAGGAGTGTTGGTATTAACACATTGGCAGCCCCAACTGGTTACAGACACAGATTTCCAATCCAAAACAGGATTATGAGACTGTAACCAAGGGAAACCCAGTACGATAATGTCATGCAGATTATACAGCACCAAAAATTTGCAACTCTCCTGATGATCAGGTTCAACCCTCATTATCACCTGAGTAGAGAACTGAGGTTTATTCTCAGCCAAAGGGGTAGAATCGATCCCCAGTAGGGGAATAGACTTCCGTAGGGGTATCAAGGGAAACCCACAACGTTTAGCAAAATCAAAATCCATCAGGTTAATAGCTGCTCCCGAATCAACAAAATCCTGAGCAGAAAATGTGGACAGGGAGCAAATCAGGGTAACAGTCAACAAAAATTTAGTCTGAACACTACCCAAGACAACTGAACGAGCAAAACGTCTTCCCCGCTTAGGGCAGACTGAAATAGGATGAGAGGCATCACCACAGTAGAAACATAACCCATTGCGTTTTCGAAACTCATGACGCTGTGCCCCAGAAGCCACTCTATCACACTGCATGGGTTCAGAAGCTGGTTCACAAGGCAACACTGTTCCACGCATACCTCTACGCTCACGCAAACGTCTGTCAATTTGAATCGCTAATGACATAGAATCATTGAGACCAGAGGGACAGGGAATCCCACCATAACATCCTTTACATTCTCTGACAGACCCTTCCGAAAAAGGGCTGCCAAAGCATCGTCATTCCATTTGGTCAGGACTGCCCACCTTCGGAATCTCTGACAGTATAACTCAGCGTCCTCAAGCCCCTGATTTAATGCCAACAAGGCTTTTTCAGCTTGATCAGTGACATTAGGCTCATCGTACAATAATCCCAGAGCCTGAAAAAATGCATCAACATTACTCAAAACAGGATCCCCAGGTGTCAGGGAAAAAGCCCAATCCTGAGGATCGCCGCGCAGGAGAGAGATGACAATTTGAACCTGCTGTGCTGCGTTCCCTGAGGACTTAGATTTCAAGGCAAAAAACAACTTACAGTTATTTTTGAAATTCAGAAATTTAGCTCGATCCCCTAAAAACAAATCTGGCATGGGAATCCTAGGTTCCACAACAGGCAACCCTGCAAGATAGGTAGCAATACTCCGAACTTCAGTGGCAAGCTGATCCACACGGCCAGACAACTGTGCAAACTCCATTGAGAGAAAAAAAAAATCCTCCTCAGCATTCAGAGAAACAGAGGGAAAAAAAAAATCTCTGACAACTCTGACAATCTTCTTTCTTTAACACTATTTTTCCCTTCTGTGAGTACCATACAAATATCAGTTTTTGGGCCGGTGATACTGTTATGATTTGGTAGCTGAGGAGAGCAGGCAAAAAAGGAAATACACCAGAGAGGTTGGAATCTATGGGATTGCAGTACCCTGACTAACCACCACAACTAAAGGCAGCCGTGGAGCGTACCTACGTTGGTCCTAGACGCCTCGTCACAGCCTGAGAAGCTAACTACACCTAAAGACAGAAAGAGGAAAACTATCTGCCCCGGAGCAGATCACCAAAGAACATAGAAAGCCCCCAAACATGTAATGGCGGTTAGACAAGAGGAAATACAGACACAGACAGAAAATAGTATGAGCAAACGTTGGGGCCCAAACTTCCTAAATAGAAAAGGATAGGAAGGACACTTACTGCAATCCCAAAAAACCCTGAAAAGTACCATCTCTACTAATTACAAAAACACCTGAGATCACACGACCTCTACCACCTAAATTAGTTCTCTGGTGTAACAAAACTAAACAGCAGCCACTGAAAAAACTGGAAAAGGCAAATGAACAAACAACAGTGGCTGAACTAAACTGAGAGGAGCACAAGCCCCCGGAGGGGACCCGGCAGACCCCCACAGAAGTGCAGGACAAAATGCAAAAAGAAAGCACAAAAAACTAAAAGAAGAAAATGTCTTATCTGTTAGCAGAAGATGCAGGCACGAAACAGCAAGCTACAAAGTGAACAGGAATCAAAGATGAGACCAGAACAATTAATCACCGGCAATCCTGATGGGAGAGAACCTCCCTTATATAAGACCAGTCAGTAACACATGATCGCCAATCTTCACAATCTTCATTGGATAGTTCAGTACTGTTTGTAACCACCAGAGGGAGCTTCTGCTCAGAATTCATTTCTAGCACATTCACAACAGTGATGGTTAAGCGAAACACACGGTGAGTACGGCTGCACTTAGAAAAAAAACTTCTGTGTTACACCGGCCACTCGCATGCCTTCCAAAAAAAGGATTATTGAAATGGTAAAGATCTGTTTACATCAGTGTCATGGCTTCCATTTAAAACACAAGCCTGGACTCCACCTTGATGGTCCCGAAGACTGGCAATGAGGCCCATCGCTTTCCAACAAGTTGTTTGTCATTAACAGGAAATATAGAACACAAAAGAATAATTTTGGGATCAATTACCACAGAATCTGCAATTAAGATGTCAAACTCAAACTAAGCACATGTTAACAAAGACATATCCAAATCACTATATGCTGGCGAAGAGGGCCTGTGCTGCTGCAGGGTAGGTTTAAAAACAGCAGGTTCACTGCAGATTTCACATTGGCTACAATGGAACAGTTTTTTTCCCCATGATGAAAATGTCGGTCTATGTGTATAAGGTTTGCAAAATCTCATCCACATGCCTGGTACTGTGATAAACAGCAAATCCACCACTTGAGTTCACCCTAATGCGAAGCAATAGGAGTCCGTGTGTTTCTCAGTGCATATGGCTTTACAGTGTAGATGAGGTCTTAAAGGAAGTCCTATGTCCTGTAGATCACTAACAAGTATTTCACGATTCTTAGCAGTTATTCCCAATTTAGCAGCATGTGAGTGTCAGATGCTTTTCAGATCATGTCAATTTCAGCATATCCAGAACTTCATTATGATCTCTGTTGAGACTGGGTTATTAGTCTACTGTGTGTCTTGTTAACAAAACAAAGACGAAGAAGTTATTTTGGATCAAAAATGGCACTGACATGGGTTTGGTCACACTGAGAGAGCATAGGGTAGCCTCTATCCATAGAAAAGCTTTGACTACATACAGTGTATATATTCTAGCCTACCTTTATGTCACATATCAAAAAATGTGCGATATCATCCTGGACCAATCAGACTAGGATGCATAGGCTTATAGGCTGGCAGTTTTGCAAGCACTGCTCTCAGCAATAAGCACAGGTGTTTCCAAGAAGGCGAGAGGATCACAAGAACACAGCTAGTTTTCATTACTCATCTAGAATTACATGGAGATGAGCTCCAGGATGTGGAGACACTATACTGTACAGAAGCAGGAATGGAAGCGGATTCAGCTCCTACCTTACAGCTCACATCAAAAGCTGGTAGAAGTAATCTACAGCCTGGAATTACCTCCCACACAAGAACCTGGAATGGAAGTCGGTATCTGCCCCTCTTATCCTCACTGTCTAGCTGCACACTGACCAACCTCAGTCACAGGAGAAACATCTCTATGTATAATACTTCACCATTAACTCTGGATAATATTAATTACACTCATGCCTAAGGTAAACAAAGGCAAAACAATACCTGTTCACAGCACCTTGATGAGGTGCAATGGTCCCACAATGGATAGAAAAAGATCTGAACTGCTCTTTACACTTTTGTTGTTCCTTAAAACAGAATAATCTCAGCTATGAGGATAGAAGGTGATCACTAAGCCATGCGGCCAGTTAGGGAGGGGCAGGAATATTGGACATAGTGGATGGTGTAGTATTGAGAGAGAGAAAACACACATTGTGCATTACAAGCTTAAGGTCAGAGCCCCGTTTGATAAATGGGGTTGATGAGACTACATGTATGAACCAAACCTAATACGTAGCCACAAAACTAGCGCTGCTTTACTTTGTCTCTAACCCTCAGGAAAGAAAAAAATAAGAATTCTTCACAGATAAATGGCCTAGGAATGTTTCCTGTTCGTAAAGCGGTAGTCTCACCTTGTACATTTCTGGCACATCCTTAAAATTTTGCAATTGTGTAGTAGATGTGGTTCCTACTAATGGAACCTGCATCTGTCACAAGGATGGAGCCCAAATGCTAGCCACTGTAATAGGATTTTTTACCTCTCTATTGAAAGAAGTGGGCAACATGATCTCATTCTCGAACTAGATGCGAGTACTATTGGTGGGACCACATCTACTATACAATTACTATATATTCAGTGGATATGCCATTGTTATATAATATAGGAACACTCCTTTAAATCGGGTTTTCCAGGTTAGTCACAAAAGTCTGCAGTTACTCCATGTGACTGCAGACTTGTGAAGCCTCACATGGCTCACAAAGTGCACAGTCAGGATTCTCCGATGCCAGCAACAAGACCAGGCTGTCAAGTGACAGCAAGTCTGCAATATGCTTATTTTTGGCCACATTCTGACTAGACGTGCGCAGCCTTGCTCAATTTACTTATATTAAGCAAGGCCAGACCTATCTATTTGGAATGAGGCTGGAAGTATGCATATCACATCTTTGCCATTACATGACCGACCACTCCCATCGGAAAATCCTGATAGTGTGCACTGTGCGTGACATAAAACTTCACAAGTAGGCAGTCACATAGGGTGACTCACACCAAAAAGAAAAACGGAGTACTTTTACTATCAATTTTATTGAAAAAAAATCCAAGGTTAAAAAGATGACCAATATTCATCCCAGTGCTGTGCAAATAATAAATGTAGAAAGTCACAGTGGAGGTAAGAGGAAAATATTCATAAAACATAATGCACCATAACCAATCACAATGGATCACAGGATAAATTAATAAATTTCAAAAAATATTATATATAGAGTTAATGTATCAAAAAACATGAATTAATAGTATCAGAATATAACCTTGTGACGGGGTGTGCGACAGAGCAGGAAGAGACACCAGGCCGATAAACAATCTAACGAGATTTATTAGAACAGGAATTTGGGCAGCACAAATGAGGGTAATGCTACAGCGTCTTGTAATCAGTCCGCAATGAATTCACAATGAGTTCACACAAAGAGCAGATCCGGGGGCGCCACCCGGTAATCTGACGCCAGGGAAATATAGAAATAGTCCTTGGATGAGTTCAATGAATCCAACAGATGACGGACACAACACAGTCCCACGTGGCAGCTCTAACAATACACACGGTCACCGGGATCTCGCCTCAGCATAAGATCCCAGCCCTTCGCAAGACACCACACCACAACAGTCTTTAGATTCAGTCCTCAAATCCAGTAGGGTGGCGAGACATCACAATTCCATGTGGCAAAATGATCTCCAATCTCCATACATGTCCTTCAAAGCATACAACATCAACTGATCCAACATGTGGCTTATTATCCTATCACTCTTGGGATCAGCCCCTTGTTTGGCAGAGATACTAATACCCACCCCTTTAAACATAGCTCCAAGGATTAACCCCTTCATGACCCAGCCATTTTTAACCTTAAAGACTTTGCCATTTTTTGCAATTCTGACCAGTGTCCCTTTATGAGGTAATAACTCAGGAACGCTTCAAAGGATCCTAGCGATTCTGAGACTGTTTTTTCGTGACATATTGGGCTTCATGACAGTGGTAAATTTAGGTCGATAATTTTTGCGTTTATTTGTGAAATTTTCAAATTTTGAATTTTTATTCTGTTAAACCAGAGAGTTATGTGACACAAAATAGTTAATAAATAACATTTCCCACATGTCTACTTTACATCAGCACAATTTTGGAAACAAATTTTTTTTTGTTAGGAAGTTATAAGGGTTAAAAGTTGACCAGCGATTTCTCATTTTACAACAAAATTTACAAAGCCATTTTTTTTTATGGACCACCTCACATTTGAAGTCACTTTGAGGGGTCTATATGGCAGAAAATACCCAAATGTGACAACATTATAAAAACTGCACCCCTCAAGCTACTCAAAACTACATTCACGAAGATTATTAACCCTTCAGGTGCTTCACAGGAACTAAAGCAACGTGGAAGGAAAAAATGGACATTTTAATTTTTCCAACAAAAATTTTCTTTTAGCATCAATTTTGGAAACTAGACCCCCCAAGGAACTTATCTAGATGCATAGCGAGCACTTTGAACCCCCAGGTGCTTCACAAATTGATCTGTAAAAAAAAGAAAGTACTTTTTTTTCACAAAAATTTTCTTTTAGCCTCAGTTTTTTCATTTTCACATGGGCAACAGGATAAAATGGACCCTAAAATTTGTTGGGCAATTTCTCCTGAGTACACCGATACCTCATATGTGGTCATAAACCACTGTTTGGGCGCACGGCAGGGCTCAGAAGGGAAGGAGCGCCATTTGACTTTTTGAATGGAAAATATGCTGGAATATTTAGCGGTTGCCATGTCGCATTTGGAGAGTCCCTGTGTGCCTAAACATTGGAGCTCCCTCACAAGTGACCCCATTTTGGAAACTAGACCCCCCAAGGAACGTATCTAGATGCATATTGAGCACTTTGAACCCCAAGGTACCTCATATGTGGTCATAAACCACAGCAGGGCCCAGAAGGGAAGGAGCACAATTTGACTTTTAGAATGGAAAATTAACTCCAATCGTTAGCGGACACCATGACGCGTTTGGAGGGCCCTGTGTGCCTAAACAGTGAAAAACAACCACATGTGACACCATTTTGGAAACTAGACCCCTTATGGAACTTATCTAGATGTGTTATGATGAGCACTCTGAACCCCCAAGTGCTTCACAGAAGTTTATAACGCAAAGCAGTGAAAATAAAACCATTTTTTTCCTCAAAAATGATTTTTTAGTCCGCTTTTTATTTTCACAAGGGTAACAGGAGAAATTGGACCACAAAAGTTGTGCAATTTGTCCTGAGTACACTAATACCCCATATATGGGGGGGGAACCACTGTTTTGGCGCATGGGAGAGCTCAGAAGGGAAGGAGCGCCATTTTGGAATGCAGACTTGATGGAATGTTCTGCGGGCGTCATGTTGCGTTTGCAGAGCTCCTGATGTGCCTAAACAGTAGAAACCCCCACAAGTGACCCCATTTTGGAAACTAGACCCCCAAGGAGCTTATTTAGATGTGTAGTGAGCACTTTGAACCCACAAGTGTTTCACAGAAGTTTATAAACGCAGAGCAGTGAAAATAAAATCATTTTTGTTCCTCAAAAATCATTTTTTAGCCCGCTATTTTTTATTTTCCCAAGGGTAATAGGATAAATTGGACCCCAAAAGTTGTTGTCCAGTTTTTCCTGAGTACGCTGGTGCCCCATATGTGGGGGGGAACCGCTGCTTGGGCACACGGCAGGGCTCAGAAGGGAAGGAGCGCCATTTGACTTTTTTAATGGAAAATTAGCTCCAAACGTTAGCGGACACCATGTCGTGTTTGGAGAGCCCCTGTGTGCCTAAACTTTGGAGCTCCCCCACAAATGACCCCATTTTGGAAACTAGACCCAATAAGGAACTTATCTATATGCACAGTGAGATCCATTATATGTCGGTTTTGCAAGCCGGCGAGATTTTCTCTCCAATACGGATGCTTACATGCGCAAAATACGCAGCCACACCTTTTCATCGGATGACATACAGATCACTGTTCAGGGAACTTTTCTGCGTATTACGGCCGTACAATACGGTCCGTATTTTTATACGCTGTGTCTGACGCCGGCTTTAGGAAGTTAGAAGGGTTCAAATTTGATCAGCAATTTCTCAAAAAAATTTAAAAAACAATTTTTGGAGGGACCACATCATATTTGAAGTGACTTAGGGGGCCTATATGACTGAAAACACCCACAAGTGACACCATTCTAAAAACTGAATCCCTCAAAGTGCTCCAAACCACATTCAAGAAGTTTATTAACCTTTCACAGGAACTAAAGCAAAGTGGACGGCAAAAATTAAAATTTTATTTTTTCTCTCAAAAACGTTGATTTAGCCCGAAATTTACCATTTTCACAAGGGTAACACGAGAAAATGGATCAAAAATTTGTTGTGCAATTTCTCCTGAGTACATTGATGTCCCACATGTGGTGTAAAACTAACTAGGTGCACGGCAGTGCTCGGAAGGGAAGAAGCACCATTTGACTTTTGGAGTGCAAAATTGGCTAGAATCGATAGAGGAAGCGATGTCGCTTTTGGAGAGCCCCTGATGTGCCTAAAGAGTGGAAACCCCTACAAGTGACCCCATTTTGGAAACCACAACTCTTGAGAAATTCTTCTAGGGTTGTAGTAAGTATTTTTAACCCTCAGGCGATTACCAGAATTGTATAACATTGAGATGAGCTAATGGAAAATTATCATTTTTTTCACTAAAATGTTGCTTTAGCCTGAAGTTTTTAACTTTCAATTTTCACGTGCCCGCATGATCACCATGACGTAATCATTTCTTGAAAAACTATGCCCAATGTGAGTTTAAAAATAGTTTTGCACTGTATATTTTCGGTGCATTGTTTCCCTACAGGCTTCTATGGGGAGCGTGCCAAAATGCATGTAGAAAATGTAGTTGCATATTTAACCCCTTAGTGACAGAGCCATTTTGCAGCTTAATGACCGGGCCAATTTTTACAATTCTGACCACTGTCACTTTATGAGGTTATAACTCGGAAACGCTTTAACGAATCCAGCTGATTCTGAGATTGTTTTTTCATGACATATTGTACTTCACGTTAGTGGTAAAAAATGTTTTATATGACTTGCTTTTATTTATGAAAAAACCGGAAATATGGCAAAAAATTTTAAAATTTCGCAATTTTCAAATTTGAAATTTTTATGCCGTTAAATCAGAGAGATATGTCACACAAATTTCTTGATAAATAACATTTCCCACATGTCTACTTTACATCAGCACAATTTTGGGAACAAAATTTTTTTTGTTACGAAGTTATAAGGGTTAAAAGTTGACCAGCGATTTCTCATTTTTACAACACCATTTTTTTTAGGGACCACATCACATTTGAAGTCACTTTGAGGGGTCTATATGATAGAAAAAAAACAAAAGTGACACCATTCTAAAAACTGCACCCTCAATGTGCTCAAAACCACATTCAAGAAGTTTATTAACCCTTCAGGTGCTTCACAGGAGCTGAAGCAATGTGGAAGGAAAAAATTGACATTTAACTTTTTTTGCAAAAGCTTTACTTCGGAACCAATTTTTTTTATTTCCACAAGTGTTAAAAGAAAAAATGAACCACAAAATTTGTTGTGCAATTTCTCCTGAATACGCCAATACCCCATATGTGGGGGTAAACCACTTTTTGGGCGCACGGCAGAGGTCGCAAGGGAAGGAGCGCAGTTTGATTTTTCAACGCAGAATTGGCTGGATGCCATGTCGCGTTTTAGAGAGCCCCTGATATGCCTAAACAGTGGAAACCCCCCACAAGTGAACCCATTTTGGAAACAAGACCCCTTAAGGAACTTATCTAGATGTGTGCTGAGCACTTTGAACCTCCAAGTGCTTCACACAAGTTTATAACGTAGAGCCGTGAAAAAAAAAAATATTTTTTTTTCCACAAAAATGATGTTTTCACCCCAATTTTTATTTTCCCAAGGGTAACAAGACCGCAAAAGTTTTTGTGCAATTTGTCCTGAGCATGCCGATACCCTATATGTGGGGGTAAACCACTTTTTGGGCGCACGGCAGAGGTCGCAAGGGAAGGAGCGCTGTTTGACTTTTTCAACGCAGAATTGGCTGGACGCCATGTCGCATATGTAGAGGCCCTGATGTGTCTAAACAGTGGAAACTCCCCACAAGTGACCCCATTTTGGAAACTAGACCCCTAAGGAACTTATCTAGATGTGTGGTGAGCTCTTTGAACCCCAAGTGCTTCACAGAAGTTTATAACGGCCTGACGTGAAAATAAAAAATCATATTTTTTCCACAAACCTGATCGTTTAGTCCCCAATTTTTTATTTTCCCAAGGGTAACAGGAGAAATTAGAGCACAAAAGTTGTTGTCCATTTTGTCCTGAGTACGCTGATACCCCATATATGGGGGGGACCACTGTTTGGGCGCACGACGGGGCTTGGAAGGGAAGCAGCGCCGTTTGACTTTTTCAAACCAAAATTGGCTGGAATTGAGATTGTACATCATGTCGCGTTTGGAGAGCCCCTGATGAGCCTAAACAGTGGAAACCCCCCACAGTAAAACCATTTTGGAAACTAGAACCCTATGGAACTTATCTAGATCTGTTGTGAGCACTTTGAACCCCCAAGTGTTTCACAAAAGTTTATAATGCCTGGGTGTGAAAAAAAAAAAAAAAAAAAATTTCCACAAAAATGATTTTTTAGTCCCAAATTTTTTATTTTTCACAAGGAAATTGGACCCTAAAAGTTGATGTCCAATTTGTCCTGAGTACGCTGATACCAAATATGTGGGGGGGAAACTGTTTGGGCGCATGGCAGGGCTTGGAAAGGAAGTAATAAAGTTTTGGAATGCAGACGTTGATGGGGGTCATGTTCCGTTTGCAGTGCCTCAGATGTGCCTAAACAGTGGAAAACCCCCACAAGTGACCCCATTTTAGAAACTAGACCCTCTAAGTAACTTATCTAGATCTGTGGTAAGCACTTTGAACCCCCAAGTGTTTCACAAAAGTTTATAATGCCTGGGTGTGAAAAAAAAAAAAACAATTTCCCACAAAAAATATTTTTTAGTCCCAAATTTTTTGTTTTTCACAAGGAAATTGGACCCTAAAAGTTGTTGTCCAATTTGTCCTGAGTACGCTGATACCAAATATGTGGGGGGAAAACTGTTTGGGCGCACGGCAGGGCTTGGAAAGGAAGTAATAAAGTTTTGGAATTAAGACGTTGATGGGGGTCATGTTCCGTTTGCAGTGCCTCAGATGTGCCTAAACAGTGGAAAACCCCCACAAGTGAAACCATTTTAGAAACTAAACCCTCTAAGTAACTTATCTAGATGTGTGGTGAGCACTTTGAACCCCAAAGTGCTTCACAGAAATTTATAAACGCAGAGCCGTGAAAATATATATATTTTTTTTCCTCAAAAATGATTTTTTTTAGCCAGCTATTTTTTATTTTCCCAAGGGTAACAAGACAAATTAGAACCCCAAAATTGGTGTGCAATTTGTCCTGAGTACGCTGATACCCCATATGTTGGGGTAAACCACTGTTTGGGCGCACGGCAGGGCTCGGAAGGGAGGGAGCGCCATTTGACTTTTTGAACGCCACGTCGTGTTTGGAGACCCCTGATGTGCCTAAATAGTGGAAACCCCTCAATTCTAGCTCCAACCCTAAATCCAACACACCACTAAACCTAATCCCAACCCTAACCCTAATCCCAACCCTAATTGTAACCCTAACCCTAATTGTAACCCTAATTGTAACCCTAACCCTAATTCCAACCCTAACCCTAATTATAACCCCAACCCTAAGGCTGGGTTCATACTGCGTTTTACCAGCCCGTTGAACACATAGCGTTGACGGGCTGGTAACGGTATAGCATAACGCGATAGCGTTATGCTATACCCGCTAGCGCAGAGGAATCAGCAGATGATTCTTCTGCGCTAGCGGTGAATGAGCCCAGACGCTGCAGCCCGCGTCCGAGGCTCCGTCACTGAATGATGGCACTTTGCGAACGCATGCCGCTTTACGGCATGTGTCGCGATGCTCCCTCAAATGGGGGTGAATGGCAGCGCTAACGGATTGCCATAACGCAGTATGAACCCAGCCTAACGCTAACCCTAACCCTAATTGTAACCCTAACCCTAATTATAACCCTAATGAAAAAATAAAAATAAATAAAATTTCTTTATTTTATTATATGTCCCTAACTAAGGGGGTGATAAAGGGGGGTTTATGTACTGTTTTTTTTTTTTATTTTGATCACTGTGATAGTTTATCACAGTGATCAAAATGTACTTTTACAGAATGAATGAATCATTATTTTTTTTAATTTGCCGCCAGGCAGAGTCGGCGGGCGCACTGCGCATGCCATTTTTTTTAAAGACGCTGGAGGATCGGACCACAGGGGGCGCTGCAGGAGCCAGGAGGGGACACGGGGAACAGCCCTAGGTACCGGGGGAGGGGATCGGGGGTCCTGGGGACCCTATTTCTCTCCCCTCTGATGTGCTCCACTCCCGAGTGCCGGCGCCAGAGCTGGGATTTCACATGCGAGTGTCGGACGATTTACTCACATGTGTGATCCCGGCCTAAGGCTAAGTTCACACGTTGCGGAATTGCCGCGGAAATTTCCGCGGCAATCCCGCACTTCTCCCGCGGGAAATACGCACGTTTTTTGTATGCGTATTCCCGCCAGAATAATAGCGTTTTGCAAGCGTAATTAGCTTGCAGAATGCTAGCGTTTTCCTAGCGATCTGTAGCATCGCTTGGAAAACTGATTGACAGGTTGGTCACACGAGTCAAACACAGTGTTTGACACGTGTGACCAACTTTTTACTATTGATGCCGCCTATGTCGCATCAATAGTAAAAAGATCTAATGTAAAAATAATAAAAAAAATAATAAATAATGATATTTTCACCTTCCGGCGGCCCCCGCAGCCTTCCCGCCTTCAGCGACGCTCCCGGCAACTCCCGGTCCCAAGGATGCATTGCGACAAATCACACCGATGACGTAGCATCTCGCGAGACCGCTACGCCATCTGGGTGATTCTCGCAAAGGACTCTTGGGACCGGGAGTTGCCGGGAGCGTCGCTGAAGGCGGGAAGGCTGCGGGGGCTGCCGGAAGGTGAGAATATCATTATTTATTATTTTAATTATTGTTTTACCAGGGATATGGTACCCAGGGCCTGGAGGAGAGTCTCCTCTCCTCCAGACCCTGGGTACCACCGCACATGAACCGCTTACATTCCGCAAAATTAATGAACATGTTGCTATTTTTTCCGCGAAGCGTTTTTTTTGTGGAAAAAAGCGCAACATGTGGGCAAAACATGCGGAATCAATTAACATGTATAGGATGCTTAATGCTTGCGTTTTTTTTGCGTTTTTACCGCGGAAAATCGCGGAAAAAACGCGAAAAAAACGCAAATATTCCTGAACGTGTGCACTTAGCCTAATACCGGCGATCGCAAAAGCGGGGGGGCTGGGGGGACCCTAACTATGTTCTCTGGGGTCTCGGCTACCCCTGTAGCCGAGACTCCGCGAAAATCCGGCTTAGCGGGCGCACTGCGCATGCGCCCGCCATTTTCTTTACCGGAAAAAGACGCCTGGAGCTCGGGGAGGCACAGGAGGCATGAGGGGACATCGGGAGGCACGGGGGGCTGATCGGGGGTCCCGGGGACCCCATTTCTCTCCCCTCTGATGTGCGATCACATCAGAGGAGAGAGAAATTACATGGAAAATATCTTTTTTTTGCGATCACCGTTATAGGGTCAATAACGGCGATCGCAAAAGCGGGATCGGTAAAAACCGACCCGAATCATGTTCTCTGGGGTCTCGGCCGAGAGAAAATCCGACTCTGGGGGGCGCTATAGGTTTTTTCCACAGCGCCGTTAATTAACGGCGCTGTGGTTTAAATACCCTTAATGACCGCTGTTAAAAGTCGTATCGGCGGTCGTTAAGGAGTTAAGTGCAATATTCCAAATATCCCAGCTTTTCTGCAGTGAAAAATATGTGGAAAACTTTTAACAGAAAAAAAAAAAAAACAGCAAGAATGCAATAGCCAGAGCCAATAGGTATTGCATATTTTGGTGTAAACTCCTGTTGAAAAAAAAATGAATCAGATAAAAAAAAGCTGGAAAAAATGATGACAACCACCGAGTGGACTATAACTGCAGTCTATTCCTTACTATTATTACAAACTTTTCTTTAGACCAACCTGTGGCTGCTGTACATTTACATAGTTTTAATAAATGTGGCACAATTTATAACTGCAACATGTGAGGCACAATTGAGAACTGTGACAATATTACACAATTGGAACAAATCCTAATTTTAGAGGGTCATATGTCTGGTTTGAAACACCTCTCTATATTTTGCAAGTTCCAAAAATATGTGCAGGGAGTTCCACGATCTGCTGATGTTCACCACAGTTCCGCTCTTACATCACTCCAGTGGTTAAAGAGGAATTTCTGATAACTTCACCCAGGGGTGAACCTAGCCTCTCTTCTGCCTGAGGCGAACTGCAAAGTGGCGCCCCCCATAGTAAATTTTTAAAATCAGTAGACATAAATCTGGTTTATACAGATTTATATATATTCTGTAAAACTGAGGACCATAGTGGACATTTTAACTTACCGTAGATAAATAGAAAAAAAAGGGGTCCAAACACAAGGATGTCAGCGCCATCACACACACATACAAGAACCTCACAGAAGAATCCAGAACAAGGATCATTAATGGCAATGGCAGGCCTGGCACAGGCACATAGACACAGAATGATGGCTGCAGAGCAGTGACCCTGTAGGCAGACACAGTCCTGCATCCTTATAGCACAGGAGGCAGTACTGATTGCCAACCTATTATCTCTGGCACACGCCTACAAAACTCTGGGCAGCTCCAATGTGGTGGCTGCCTGGCACTGACCAGTCAGAGATGTCCACCATGCAGCATCGTCAACACACAACGACCTAGAGTCTGAGCATCAACAATAGCCTCCTTCTCCCGAAACGTTTAGCCAATCACAAGCACTACACACGGGCCTGTCCGGAGCTAATAGCAGGGGCCTTCCAATTGTGAGTAAGAGATGTGGGAGCGCCACCGACCAACCACCGCTCAGGAGAAACATGTGAGTGATTACCTGGGGAGGGAGCACAACTATGATGGGGATAACTCATATCGCATCCAATGCTCTCGTATCTGATGTTATAGGTTCATGTGATTCCAGCCTTAGTTGCAGTACCAAGAAAAGTTGCTACTTTACACACAGAGCGGGGTCTCGATGATGAAGATGAAGCTGCGCTCTCCATAGTGCTACAGCTTGGTCCAAAGTGGCCACATTAGCTATATTTTGCTTCTATGGGAAAAATGTGCACAGAAAATTTAGCATATCTGCAAGAAAAATTGACATGTTGCAAATTTGAAGCACGCATCGCAGGTCAGTTTACACTGCATAAAAAAGCCCAGTGGGCAGGAGTATGTGTTTTTTTTCATGTGTATGGGATGTTTGGGTGGGCATGGGGAGGCTATGGGGGTGTCGTGCTGCACATGGGGAGGCTATGGGGGTGACATGGTAAACATGGGGAGGCTATGGGGGCCTCATGCAGTATATAGCGAGGCAGTGGGGGCATTGTGCAGTATAGTGGGAGGCTGTGGGGATCATTCAGTATATAGGGTGGGTGTGCGGGATCATGCAGTGTATATAGGGAGGCTGTGGGGGATCATGCAGTGTATATAGGGAGGCTGTGTGGGGATCATGCAGTGTATATAGGGAGGGTGTGCGGGGATCATGCAGTGTATATAGGGAGGCTGTGTGGGGATCATGCAGTATATATAGGGAGGCTGTGTGGGACTCATGCAGTGTATATAGGGAGGGTGTGCGGGGATCATGCAGTGTATATAGGGAGGCTGTGTGGGGATCATGCAGTATATATAGGGAGGCTGTGTGGGGATCATGCAGTGTATATAGGGAGGGTGTGCGGGGATCATGCAGTGTATATAGGGAGGGTGTGCGGGGATCATGCAGTGTATATAGGGAGGCTGTGTGGGGATCATGCAGTATATATAGGGAGGCTGTGTGGGGATCATGCAGTATATATAGGGAGGCTGTGTGGGGATCATGCAGTGTATATAGGGAGGCTGTGTGGGGATCATGCAGTATATATAAGGATGCTGTGTGGGCTTCATGCAGTATATAGGGAGGCTGTGTGGGCCTCATGCAGTATATATAAGGATGCTGTGTGGGCCTCATGCAGTATATATAGGGAGGCTGTGTGGGGCTCATGCAGTATATAGGGAGACTGTGTGAGGCCTCATGCAGTATATAGTGAGACTATCTGGGCCTATGCAGTATATTGGGAGGCTGTGGGGGATCATGCAGTATATAGGGAGGCTGTGCGGGGCTCATGCAGTGTATATAGGGAGGCCGTGTGGGGATCATGCAGTGTATATAGGGAGGCTGTGTGGGGCTCATGCAGTGTATATAGGGAGGCTGTGTGGGGCTCATGCAGTATATAGGGAGGCTGTATGGGGCCTCATGCAGTATATTGGGAGGCTGTGTTGGCTTCATGCAGTACAGTCATGGCCAAAAGTTTTGAGAATGACACAAATATTAATTTTTACAAAGTCTACTGCTTTACTTTTTCTAATGGCAATTTGCATATACTCCAGAATGTTATAAAGAGTGATCAGCTTAACAGCAATTACTTGCAAAGTAAATATTTGGCTAGAAAATGAACTTTATCCCCCAAAACACATTTCAACATCACTGCAGCCCTGCCTTAAAAGGACCAGCTAACCTCTTTTCAGTGATTGCTCCATTAACACAGGTGTGGGTGTTGATGAGGATATGGCTGGAGATCAATCTGTCATGATTTAGTAAGAATGACACCACTGGACACTTTAAAAGGAGGCTGGTGCTTGGCATCATTGTTTCTCTTCTGTTAACCATGGTTATCTCTAAAGAAACATGTGCAGTCATCATTGCAATGCACAAAAATGGCCTAACAGGGAAGAGTATCGCAGCTAGAAAGATTGCACCTCAGTGAACAATCTATCGCATCATCAAGAACTTCAAAGAGAGAGGTTCCATTGTTGCCAAAAAGGCTCCAGGGCGCCCAAGAAAGACCAGCAAGCGCCAGGACCGTCTCTTAAAAGTGTTTCAGCTGCGGGATCGGGCTACCAGCAGTGCAGAGCTTGCTCAGGAATGGCAGCAGGCAGGTGTGAGTGCATCTGCACGCACTGTGAGGCGGAGACTCTTGGAGCAAGGCCTGGTCTCAAGGAGGGCAGCAAAGAAGCCACTTCTCTCCAGAAAAAACATCATGGACAGACTGATATTCTGTAAAAGATACAGGCAGTGGACTGCTGAGGACTGGGGTAAAGTTATTTTCTCTGATGAATCCCCTTTTCGATTGTTTGGGACATCAGGAAAACGCCTCATTCGGAGAAGACAAGGTGAGCGTTACCACCAGTCTTGTCTCATGCCAACTGTTAAGCATCCTGAAACCATTCATCTGTGGGGTTGCTTCTCAACCAAGGGAATCGGCTCTCTCACAGTCTTGCCTAAAAACACAGCCATGAATAAAGAATGGTACCAGAATGTCCTCCAAGAGCAACTTCTCCCAACCCTCCAAGAGCAGTTTGGCGATCAACAATGCCTTTTCCAGCATGATGGAGCACCTTGCCATAAAGCAAAGGTGATAACTAAATGGCTCAGGGAACAAAACATAGAGATTTTGGGTCCATGGCCTGGAAACTCCCAGATCTTAATCCCATTGAGAACTTGTGGTCAATCATCAAGAGATGGGTGGACAAACAAAAAACTAAAAATTCTGACAAAATTAAAGCATTGATTGTGCAAGAATGGACTGCTATCAGTCAGGATTTGGTCCAGAAGTTGATTGAGAGCATGCCAGGGAGAATTGCAGAGGTCCTGAAGAAGGGTCAACACTGCAAATATTGACTTGCTGCATTAACTCATTCTAACTGTCAATATAAGCTTTTGTTACTCACATGTTTGCAATTATATTTCTGTCTGTGATAAAAACATCTGTCAAACACACATAAAAACCAGAGGGCAGCAGATCATGTGAAAATATAATATTTGTGTCATTCTCAAAACTTTTGGCCATGACTGTATATATAGGGAGGCTGTGTGGGGTTCATGCAGTATATTGGGAGGCTGTGTTGGCTTCATGCAGTATATATAGGGAGGCTGTGTGGGCCTCATGCAGTATATATAGGGAGGCTGTGTGGGCCTCATGCAGTATATATAGGGAGGCTGTGTGGGGCTCATGCAGTATATAGGGAGACTGTGAGGCCTCATGCAGTAAATATTGAGACTATCTGGGCCTCATGCAGTATATTGGGAGGCTGTGTGGGGCTCATGCAGTGTATATAGGAGGCTGTGTGGGGCTCATGCAGTATATAGGGAGAGTGTGTGAGGCCTCATGCAGTATATAGGGAGACTATCTGGGTCTCATGCAGTATATAGGGAGGCTGTGGGGCTCATGCAGTATATAGGGAGGCTGTGTGGGGCTTATGCAGTATATAGGGAGGCTGTGGGGCTTATGCAGTATATAGGGAGGCTGTGTGGGGCTCATGCAGTATATTGGTAGGCTGTGTGGGGCTCATGCAGTATATAGGGAGAGTGTGTGAGGCCTCATGCAGTATATAGGTAGACTAGCTGGGTCTCATGCAGTATATAGGGAGGCTGTGGGGCTCATGCAGTATATAGGGAAGCTGTGTGGGACTTATGCAGTATATAGGGAGGCTGTGGGGCTCATGCAGTATATAGGGAGGCTGTGGGGCTCATGCGGTATATAGGGAGGTTGTGTGGGACTTATGCAGTATATAGGGAGGCTGTGGGGATCATGCAGTATATAGGGAGGCTGTGGGGCTCATGCAGTATATAGGGAGGCTATGTGGGGCTCATGCAGTATATAGGAAGGCTGTGGGGCTCATGCAGTATATAGGGAGGCTGTGGGGCTCATGCAGTATATAGGGAGACTATCTGGGTCTCATGCAGTATATAGGGAGGCTGTGTGGGGCAAAAAAAAGGCAGCAACACTCACCTGCCCAGATCTCAGAACAAATGCACTACAGGATGCAGCCAGCCCATAAAGCAAGATGTTAGCAGCACAGGTGCAAAATACCAGATTAAACAGCCACTCTCCACATACCCATCCAAGGAGGGGGTGACTGCCCAGTATACAATTGCACAATTGAAGCCCGCATAGGGTGCCGTTCACACAAAGATACTGCACAGTGTCTGGTTCACAGCCTATTAGTCACGCCCCTACTATTCGACTAGGCGGGCTGGCCAGTACACAGTATTAGTTAACTAATACCCCACTATTTTTGTATTTTTTGCACTTTATTTTTCGGGGTGCAGCCAGGCCCAGGCACGTCTGGTCTCGCATGAGGGGTGTTCACACCGGTGCGCATTGAGAGTGTACTGGCCAGCCCGCCTAGTCGAATAGTAGGGGCGTGACTAATAGGGGGATGTCAGCATACTTAATTCTGCTCAATATTAAGTGATACAATTAATATTAATATAATTATCAATAATTTATCAATAATCATATCAATATTAATATTGAGTAGAATTAATTTCAGCCTATTGGTTCGGCCCTCAACAACAGTCACGGTCTCTTACCGTGCCCACCCCTGGGTTAAAGGGTTTCTCCAGCATCATTTATACATTGGGAAGTGAGTGGTGGTGATATTGTGTGTAAATCCATACTTACCAAGACACGTCCATGATGGCTGCCATTCATGCATCTGTCCTGTCAGGTATCTGTAGACTAGTCTTCAACGCTGTTCGCCTCCCAATGCTGAAGCAGCGCTGAACAAACACTTTAGGGTATGTTCCCACGGTCAGTAATCGCTGTGGGTTGGGAGCTGCGTGCATCCGCAGCATCCAACCCGCAGCGGCCAGATGTTACAGCATAGTGGATGGGATTTCATGAACTCCCATGTCCACTGTGTGCACAGATGCTTGCGGATCACCTGCGTATACGCACATGTGGAGCGTCTTCATAGACCGCAGCATGTCTATTTATCTTGTGGAGACGCTCAGTCTCCGCAAGATAAATGTCCCCAAACAATGTATAGGACCCGGTGATTCCGCATGGTTCAATGAACACATGCGGAATGGCCTGCGTTCAGAAGCCGGCAGCGCTTTGGAAGGAGCGGACATGAGCTGCATCCAAAGCTCTGCCTAATACTGACCGTCTACACATACCGGTAAAGTGACCCTGACGGCTGATACCTGCTGTGTGACCCATGGGCAGCACGTGTCCGGCACGGCTGTACGATCTCAGCCAGGTATGTTTGTCTCTGAAACGCTGCAGCGTCACAGAGAAAAACATGTCTGACTTCTCCCCTTCTGCTGCCAATGACTGGTCTGTTGCTGGACACGCACGCAGGAAGAAAATTGTCCCTCAGTAAAAGAGGATGGGGAGAAGCCACCAGGGACCACCTGTGTGACTAGTCACCTGTGTGGCCTTAGTTCTCGGCGACTTTTAAAGAATGTTTTACCCTGAAACGCAGCGGCATTTCAGAGTGAAACACACCTGGCTGAGATCATACTGCCAATGTCTGATACATGCGGCCTGTGGATCCAGCAGCATGTATCATCCATCAGAGTCCCTTTACAATCCCATAGGTGTCATTTATGTCACATGGTTGACTATTATCCTTATGCCTTTGAGGAGAACTATTACACCCAGCATGTACTGCAGCTCCTATGGCATGCTGGGAGTTTTAGTTCACCACAGGAGTGCTGATTTTCTTAAGTTAGTGGCTGGGACCAGAGTGGACACAGCTTTTTTTTTACTTCTTAAGTCTAATGCTTGCCTCTTAGCTTCTTTGTTCCTAGGTAGAACTCCGTGCTCTCTGGGCTTCTCTGCACTCAGATAATCAGACGCTGGTAAATTCTTCTGACCCTCCTCCCCCGTGCTAGACAGGAGAAAGTGGGCGGTCTGGTCTGGAGCTGCAGTGAGAAGCAGGGCTGGAGAAGTGTGGAGGAAGGGCAGGGTGAGGGGAAAGGCTCTCTGTGCCTCTCCTATGCTGACTGCAGGCTGGAGCTACTACAGGAGAGCAGTACAGGGATTTTGCCGCACTCTCTGCACAGCAGCTGACAGCCGCCTGAGGCAACAGGCTCAAGTTGCCTCATTATAGGTGTGCCCCTGACTTCACCAAAAGGATTAACCAATTAAGCAAGCATGCCTGATAAAGTCCTCAGTATTTTTTGCTCTACAGTTCTGTTTGTGGCATTTGATCTTATTTGCGTTTCAGAAATTTTGTTTTCAGTTTTTGCTGTTGTTTTTTAACCCCTTAGTGACAGAGCTAATTTTCACCTTAATGACCAGGCCAAATTTTTTAAATCTGACCGCTGTCAATTTATGTAGTAAACTTGGCGCGACCCGAGTCCCCATCGCGGTGCCGAGCAACTGTAAGTACAGTACGCCTTCAAAAATGAACACATTGTGTTCAAGAATGAATTTGAGACCCTTTAACAGAAAGTCTCTTTGTTCAGGGAGCATCTCTGTCTTTGCTAAATAAAAAGACATTATTTAGCAAAGACAGAGATGCTCCCTGAACAAAGAGACTTTCTGTTAAAGGGTCTCAAATTCATTCTTGAACACAATGTGTTCATTTTTGAAGGCGTACTGTACTTACAGTTGCTCGGCACCGCGATGGGGACTCGGGTCACGCCAAGTTTCGCAAACTTATTCATGGGGCGATTCGAGTCCTCATCGTCACTCTCTAAGCCTGTTTTTAATGATAAAATAAGGCTTTACAAGCGCTTCATTGATGATCTGATTATCATATGGAAGGGGACAGAGGAGGAAGCGGCACATTTTATAAAGGAGCTCAATAATAACACCTGGGGGATCACCTTTACATCACAATTTAATAAAGAAAAAATGGTGTTTCTTGATCTAGAGATACGCCATAGTGGGAAAAAAATTATTACAAAAACCCACTTCAAAAAGGTGGATTCAAATGGCTTTTTAGATTTCAACAGTGCACATTACAAAAAGTGGAAGGTAAATATACCCCACAGCCAATTTTTTCGTATAAGAAAGAATTGTACGAGAGAATCTGATTATGTAGCTCAGTCTAAAATTCTAAAAAGAAAATTCAAGGAAAAAAGTTACCCAAAAAATTTGATAAATGGTGCATATAGGGCTAACAAAATAAAAACACAGGAGGAATGTTTAAAAGGAAAAAATAGGAAGGGGGATAATTTGACTATTGGTAAAGAAAAAAGTGATGATCGCTGGAAATTGAATTTTGTGACAACATTCAATAGGGGAAATAAAGTCATAAGAACTGTGCTTTCAAAATATTGGTATATCTTGAAGCGTGACCCTGTTTTGGGAAAACATCTCCCTGATAAACCAGGGATTACATATAGAAGGGGGAAAACTTTGAAAAACTTGGTGGCCCCCAGTAAATTAAAAAAAACAGTTGGATTCAAAAGGAAAAAAACAATAAAAAAGGTACGGATCAATTTCAAGTGATGTTTTTCAAGGAACCGGAGTTTTTCAAATGCACCTCCAAAAAATGTTGTACCTGTGGGATCCTAGATCACGGGGCTAAAACTATCAAATGTAACAATACTGGTGAGGTCTTTGAGATTTCACAAAGACTCAGCTGTAGCAGTGATTATGTTGTATATGTCATCACATGCAGTTGCGGTTTGCAATATGTGGGACGCACTGTGCAGACACTGCGGTCCCGCATTAATGGTCACAGAAATAGAGCAAAAAATGGGTTTTTAAAACATAGTCTCTCAAGGCATCTGCTAATTAAACATAACAAAATTTTCAACATAAAAGTAACTCCAGTGGAACAGATACCCTCTGGTGTTGCAAATAGGAATGCTCTTTTAAACCGGAAAGAAACGTTTTGGATATATCGTCTGGGAACATTATATCCAAATGGATTGAATGATACAATAGAGAGAGTTTGAATGTTTTTTTTTTTTTTTTTTTTCTTCTTCTTGCATCTATGCTGTCAAAGTTGGTGGGTGTGCTCCTGAACTTGGTCCACTCCCTAAATCAAGTGTCTGAGACTGGGATAAAAGGTTTGCCACTATATATAAGTGTTACTGAATTTTATATTATTAGGATTTGTACTGTGTTTTTATGATACCTGATGAAGGATATATACTGTATCCGAAACGCGTTGTATCTCCTCCATTTTAACTTATTAAATAAAAAAAAATATGAAATATCATCTTTGGATGTGAGTCCTGGGAAGCGCTGCCATTCATGGGCTGGATGTGCCTTTCTTGATTTACTCATCCTGTGTGAGCCTGAATCTGGCTCTTTCACTTGGATCCACCCGAGGCAAGCTGCAAGCCCTGTCTATTGAAAAGTATCCCAGAAGGATTTTTGAGGATACACAATCTAAAGCCATATTAGTCTTCTATCAGGTGAGTGCATAAAATTGTGCACACTCTAAAGACTATAATATTGTTTTTACGCACTTAGGGCGCCGCAATTTGTCTATTCTTCTCTCCCAAACAGGGTTTTTTTTTTTTGTATATTGTCACCGAAAGGAGCTTTTCCTAATCGGTTGAAGACAGACACCCCAGACAGCTAAGGGGAGCGAGCAGCCTGCAGTGAGAATGGCGTATTATAACAACAGAACTGAGAGGAGAAAGGAGCTGTTATCATCCATTAAGAACATGACCAATATAAGGTTGGACAATTCCTGTACTGAACCTGTGATTGATATTGAGACAAAAAAGACCATCACTGGTCTTTTTTTGGACTTTGAAAAACATATGAAGATGGAAAAAAGACATCAGATCGATGCAGAATTTCTAGGTATTTGTATTGATCAAAAAATAGTTCCAAATGGTCTGAAGATTCATTTTAATAGTACTTTTTTAGATGACAGTAATTTTACCAACAAGTACCAAACCAGGGGAGGAGTCCCGAGGAGATAATTTGCAGATTCCCAGTGCCTTCTGGGATAAGTGAAGAGTCTCCGCGAGCTCAAGGAACACTGGATTTTGGCTGTTGCAGCTGAAAGGAGGACATCAGTAAACCAGGGGAGGAGTCCCGAGGAGATAATTTGCAGATTCCCAGTGCCTTCTGGGATAAGTGAAGAGTCTCCGCGAGCTCAAGGAACACTGGATTTTGGCTGTTGCAGCTGAAAGGAGGACATCAGTAAACCAGGGGAGGAGTCCCGAGGAGATAATTTGCAGATTTCCAGTGCCTTCTGGGATAAGTGAAGAGTCTCCGCGAGCTCAAGGAACACTGGATTTTGGCTGTTGCAGCTGAAAGGAGGACATCAGTAAACCAGGGGAGGAGTCCCGAGGAGATAATTTGCAGATTCCCAGTGCCTTCTGGATAAGTGAAGAGTCTCCGCGAGCTCAAGGAACACTGGATTTTGGCTGTTGCAGCTGAAAGGAGGACATCAATAAACCGCGCGCCGAGCGGCGCGCGAGTTTTGGCTTATATTTCACCGCTTGATTATCTCTTGAACAATAAGAACATGGAAGAGGCTAGGAGCCATGTGGTGAGCTGCATTTCTTGCTACATGTTCATAGACTTACCAGTGGAAAAACCAAACTTCACATGCCAGAAATGCAAGCTTGTGTCCCTGTTGGAGGAAAAGTTGCAAAATCTGGAAGAGAGGTTATCTACATTGAAGACCATTAAGGAAGGTGAAGAGTTCTTAGACAGAGCAGAATTATCTCTTCATGGTACAGAAAGAGAAGAAATACGAAGTGCAACTGAAGAAACAGAGGAATGGAAGCATGTGACCCAGAGAAGCAGGAGGATCAGGAGGCAGTCAGCACCAATTCTGCTCAGGAACCAATACCAGGCTCTTACACAGGAGAACGATGAAGAAATACATCAGGATAAGACTTTGCCCACAAACAACCTTGTACGCCCTCAGAGTCCTCCTGAATGGAGAAAGAAAACTGTTGTGAAGAAGAAACGGAGAGTTGTTGTCATGGGTGATTCCCTGTTGAGAGGAACAGAGGCCGCTATCTGCAGACCGGATATAACCTCAAGAGAAATGTGCTGTCTTCCAGGTGCAAAAATTAAAGATGTGTCTGACAGGATATCAGGACTCTTCAGACCTAAAGATGACTACCCATTCCTGCTAATACATGTGGGGACAAATGACACCGCTAGAAACGACCTGGAAACCATCTGCAGTGACTTTGAAAACTTAGGTAAGAAAGTGAAAGAACTGGGAGCGCAGGTGGTCTTCTCTTCCATCCTCCCAGTGGATGGCCATGGAACAAGGAGGTGGAATAAGATTCTGCAGGTGAACAACTGGCTACGTCGATGGTGCCGTCAGCAAGGATTTGGATTTCTGGATAACGGAGTGAATTACCTATACGATGGACTACTTGCTAGAGATGGGGTGCACCTTACGAAGACTGGAAAACATGTATTTGGAAGTCGCCTTGCTACACTCATCAGGAGAGCTTTAAACTAGAACAATGTGGGAAGGGAAGCAAAACGCCAGCAAAAGCCATACACTTGACAAATACTATTGAGATTTCTGCTATTAGAAGAGAAGGGGAAGAACAAAGACAAAAAAATTTACATAATAAAAATATTGAAGGAAGAGAAACCAATCACAAACTAAAGTGTTTCTATACGAATGCACAAAGCATGGGCAACAAACAAGGAGAACTGGAGCTACTAACGCAGGAGAAGAAATATGATGTCATTGGAATCACTGAGACTTGGTGGGACGATACACATGATTGGTATAGAAGGCTAGAAGGATACAACTTATTTGCAAGAAACAGACTTGATAAACGAGGAGGAGGTGTTGCATTGTATGTTAGAAAAGCGTATATCTGCACAGAGATTGACGCTTCAGAGACTGGGAGTTCTGTGGAAACTGTTTGGGTAAGAATACAAGGACAGAACAATGGAAAGGACACCATTGTAGGCATTTACTACAGGCCGCCTGTGCAAGCTGAAGATATGGATGAACTCTTTATGCATCAAATGGCCAAGTTCTCCAAAAAATATGACATAGTGGTCATGGGAGATTTCAACTATCCAGACATTTGTTGGGAATCTCTCTCAGGCAAAACTAACAGGTCCAGGAAATTCTTATCCTCTCTTGCTGACAACTTTATCTTCCAAAAGGTAATGGAGAAAACAAGGGGAACTGCTACCTTGGATCTAATCCTCATAAACAGGGAGGAAATGGTGGAGGAGGTAAGAGTGGCTGGGACTCTAGGAGGTAGTGACCATGCTATTTTAGAATTTTGGATAACAAGAGGAGGAAGACCTGTGAAGACTCAGACGTCAAGGTTAGATTTCAGAAAGGCAGATTTTAAGGAACTCAGAAAGAGAATTGGAGGGATCCAATGGCTGGATATCCTTAAGGACAAAAATGTCCAGGAAGGATGGAAAATCTTGAAAAATGAGATTCTCAAAGCACAATCGTTAACAATTCCGAAAAGAGGGAAGAATGGGAAGCATTTAAGGAAACCAGTGTAACGGGTCTGGTAGGTGAAACCACTGAGCTTTATTATACAAGACAGTATACTTGTAAGAGAGCAGGTGGCGCCCGGGGAATACGGACAGGAATTCACGGGAAGTGACCAGGGCAGTCTCTGGGTAGGCAGGTTGTCACGGCAAGTGACCAGGGCAGTCTCTGGGTAGGCAGGTTGTCACGGCAAGTGACCAGGGCAGTCTCTGGGTAGGCAGGTTGTCACGGCAAGTGACCAGGGCAGTCTCTGGGTAGGCAGGTTGTCACGGCAAGTGACCAGGGCAGTCTCTGGGTAGACAGGTTGTCACGGCAAGTGACCAGGGCAGTCTCTGGGTAGGCAGGTTGTCACGGCAAGTGACCAGGGCAGTCTCTGGGTAGACAGGTTGTCACGGCAAGTGACCAGGACAGTCTCTGAATATACAGGCTTATACGACCTGAGATGTTGGAGCCTCCTGGTAGGCTGCAGTCCGATGGCAGATGATCGCTCCCAAGCGAGCAGGCAGGAGTCTCTGGAGTAGCCGGTGATCACTGCTGGAGATGTCCGAACCTTCGGATAAAGCTGCAGTTGGATGGCAGATGATCGCTCCCAAGTGAGCATGCAAGAGTCTCTAGAGTAGCCGGTGATCACTGCTGATGAAGTCCGAACCTTCGGATAGAGCTGCAGTCGGATGGCAGATGATCGCTCCCAAGTGAGCAGGCAAGAGTCTCTGTAATAGCCGGGGATCACTGCAGGTGATGTCCGAACCTCCGGGGAGGGCTGCAGTCAACAGGCAGGCAACTGGAAACAGGAGCTGAGGGCTGAAGCAGAGTTATACAGTGCAACAACAACATTGCTCGGGCACCTCCATTAAGGAGGAAGCCCTTAATATAGGGTGGAGTCCTCCGGCATTGGCCGGAGACTAATTTGGAAAATGCGCGCGGCTCCTTTAAGAGCGGGGGAGGGTGCGGGCGCGCGCCCTAAGTCCAGCAGCAGGGAAGGAGCGCGCGGGCCCAGCAGGGTGGAAGGAGGACGCCGAGGACGCTGGGGGCGCTGAGGACGCAGAGCGCTGGTAAGGGGAACGGCGTCCCTGCCTGGCAGAAGGCCGGGACGCCGACGCAAAATAACCCCCCCCTCTAGGCCCCCCCCTCTTTAGGCCAGAAAGAAATTTAGCTAGGATTAGAGGGGCATGGATGTTCTCCCGAGGCTCCCAGGTTCTCTCCTCAGGACCAAACCCCCTCCAATCCACCAAAAAATAAGTCTTTCTTCCTACCCTTTTTGTGGCCAGAATGTTCTCTACCTCAAATTCATCATCAGCAGACACTGGAGCAGGAGGTGTACCTGTAGACTTGAAAAAAGAGTTAAGTACCACAGGTTTGAGGAGAGACACATGAAAAGAGTTAGGAATTCGCAAATTGGCCGGGAGTTTCAATTTATAGGACACTGGGTTGATCTGCCTGATGACCTCAAAAGGACCGATAAACCGAGGACCTAACTTGTAGGAAGGAATTTTGAGCCGAACATATTTGGACGAAAGCCAGACTTTGTCCCCAGGACGGAATTGAGGAGGATCCAGACGTTTCTTGTCAGCATGTCTTTTCATGCGCTCGGATGACTGAATGAGTGCGGACCGGGCACTCTCCCAGATGGAGGAGAATTCTCTAACCAGAGATTCCGCAGCTGGATTGTCCACAGAGATGGAAACGGGGACAGGAATCCGAGGGTGCTGACCGAAGACTATAAAAAACGGAGACTTGGTGGACGATTCGCTCTCGTGATTATTGTAAGAGAATTCGGCCCAAGGTAGGAGCTCCACCCAATCAGAATGATGAGCATTAACGAAGTGTCGGAGATAGCTGGTCAGATTCTGATTTATTCGCTCAACTTGTCCATTGGACTGTGGATGGTAAGCGGAGGAGAAATCCAAGGTGACGTTTAGTAACTTACAAGTAGCTCTCCAGAAACGTGAGGTGAACTGTACCCCACGATCTGACACAATGTGACGAGGCAAACCATGGAGACGGAAGATGTGGCGGATAAAGTCTTTAGCCAACTCGGGTGCAGACGGAAGACCTGGCAGAGGAATGAAGTGAGCCATCTTAGAAAAGCGGTCAGCGACCACCCAAATGACCGTACAACCGGCAGAGACGGGCAGATCCGTAATGAAGTCCATGGCTATATGTTGCCAGGGAGCAGCGGGTACAGGAAGCGGAAGAAGACGGCCGGCAGGCAGGTGTCTCGGAACTTTGTTGCGGGCACAGGAGACACAGGCAGAAACAAAGTCTATTACGTCTTTGTGCAGGGTAGGCCACCAATAATGCCGGGTAATGAGTTGGAGGGTCTTTTTCTGACCAGCGTGGCCAGCGAGTTTAGACGAATGACCCCAATGTAGAATTCTCTTCCGATCAGTCTCTGATACGAACGTCTTACCAGGAGGGAGACGATTTAGACTCACGGGAGCCACCTGCATCACTCTGGCGGGATCGATGATATGTTTAGGCTCATCTTCGAGATCCGACACCAGGAAGGACCGGGACAAGGCATCCGCCTTGATGTTTTTGTCAGCCGGGCGAAAATGCAAAAGAAAATCAAAACGGGCAAAAAACAAGGACCACCGGGCTTGGCGAGGGTTAAGTCTCTGAGCATGCTGAAGGTAAGACAGATTTTTGTGGTCCGTGTAGATGATTACCGGATGAAGAGCCCCCTCGAGTAGGTAACGCCATTCCTCCAATGCCAACTTAATGGCCAATAACTCTCGATCTCCTATGGAGTAGTTGCGCTCGGAGGAGGAGAAGAGTTTGGAGAAGAAACCACAGGAAACCATCTTCCCGGATGAAGATTTTTGAGTAAGTACCGCTCCGGCTCCAGCAGAGGAAGCGTCCACCTCCAGGAAGAACTGCTTGTTGCCGTCCGGGCGATGCAGCACTGGAGCGGAAGAGAAGGCTTGTTTCAAGGAAAGAAAGGCCTCCTCTGCTTCGGGCGTCCACTGTTTGGGGTTAGCATCCTTGCGGGTGAGCGCTGAGATTGGAGCAGTCCTGGAAGAGAAGTGCGGTATGAAGAGACGGTAATAGTTAGCGAATCCCAGGAACCGCTGAATGGCCTTCAACCCCTCTGGTCGGGGCCACTTCTCGATGGCAGACAGTTTCTCCGGATCCATTCGTAGACCTGTTTGAGAGATAATGTAGCCCAGAAACGGAAGCGAGGTCTGCTCAAAGAGGCACTTCTCATATTTGGCGAAGAGGTGATTCTGCCTGAGCCTGAGCAGAACCTGACGAACATCCCTCCGGTGAGACTGGAGATCCGGAGAGAAGACCAAGATGTCGTCAAGGTACACCACGACGCAGGAGTAGAGGAGGTCCCGGAAGATGTCATTGACCAACTCCTGAAAGACTGCTGGAGCATTACAGAGACCAAAGGGCATAACCAGATACTCGTAGTGGCCATCCCGGGTGTTGAATGCCGTCTTCCATTCATCTCCTCGACGGATACGAACCAGGTTGTATGCTCCACGAAGATCCAGTTTAGTGAAGACTCTAGCCCTCTAAGACGATCAAACAACTCCGGAATGAGCGGAAGAGGGTACTTATTCTTCACTGTGATCAAATTTAGGCCTCTGTAGTCAATACAGGGACAGAGAGATCCGTCTTTCTTTTTTACAAAAAAGAAACCTGCTCCCGCGGGGGAGGTAGATTTCCGGATGAATCCTTTCGCTAAATTCTCCTCGATATATTCTGACATCGACCTGGTCTCTGCAGCGGACAATGGGTAAATACGCCCACGGGGAGGCGTAGTACCGGGTAGCAGGTCGATCGGGCAATCATATGGTCTATGCGGGGGTAATGTCTCTGCTTCCTTTTTATTAAAGACATCAGCGAATGACCAATATGGAATCGGGAGTCCAGGTAGATTAGCAGGTGTAGGAGAAGAACGGACGGGATGAACAGGCACCAGACACGTTTTATGACAGTCCTGTCCCCAGCGAAGAATCTCTCCATTCTGCCAGTCGAGCACGGGTGCATGTTTTTGGAGCCAAGGCAGACCTAGTAAGAAAGCATGAGAGAGTCCAGGTAAAACATGAAACGAGATGCTCTCAGAATGCAACATTCCCACCTGCAGGGTTATGGCTTCGGTGATAAGTTGGATGGGACGAGGTAGGAGACCCCCATCCACAGCAGCAACAGATACTGGTTCAACCAGAGGTTTGGTGGGAATGCGATACTTCTCTACTAAAGCCTGTGAAACAAGATTCCCAGCTGCTCCAGAATCAAGTTGGGCCAGTTCGAAGTAACGGTTCTTACCGATGAGAATAGAGACAGACAGCAGCAGAGATGAAGAGGATTTATTCTGGTCTAGGTGGACCTCTCCGAGCGAACCTAGACACAGGCGTTTCCCGACCTCTCCGGACAGGTACGGATCCAGTGCTCCTTACTGCCACAGTAGAAGCAACTCTTCTCGGCACGGCGTGAGTCCCGACGGGCTTTGACCATCTTGGTCTGGTCGACCTGCATAGGCTCAGCAGTGTGCATCTGGGGAGAAACGGAAGGGGTTATAGGTCTCTGAAACGAGGGTGCAAGACGAGGAAACCTTCTCTCACGGGTGACCTCTTTGGCACGTTCCTGGAACCGTAGATCAATTCGATTGGCAAGATTTATTAAATCATCAAGGGAGGTTGGAATGTCCCGACCGGCAAGTTCATCTTTAATACGGCCGGACAGACCCTCCCAGAAGACCGAAATCAGGGCGTTATTGTCCCAAGCCAATTCTGAGGCTAGAGTACGGAACCGTATGGCATATTGACCAACGGTGAGACTCTCCTGACGGAGACGCAACAGGGATGATGCAGAGGAGGTCCTCCGTCCAGGTTCGTCGAATACCTTCCGGAAGGCCGAGAGAAAAGCAGGCAGGTCAGATACCAGAGGATCTTCTCTCTCCCAGAGAGGATTAAGCCAGGCCAGAGCCTCTCCGGTGAGATGGGACATGATGAAGGCAATTTTGGCCCGGTCAGAGTTAAACTGGTGTGCCAGGAGTTCAAAATGCAGGGTGCACTGGTTAATGAAACCACGAGCCAGAGCAGGGTCGCCTCCAAACCTAGGAGGAGCTGAAAGTCGGGGTCCAGGAATGGAAACCACGGAATTGGGAAGCAGCGAGGCTGCCGGATTGTGAGTCATGGCTCCAGCGGTGGTTGCTGGTGATGAATTCAGAGTGTCCAGGCGGGAATTGACGTTCCGCAGGTGACCCAGGATGGCCTCCTGTTGCGACCTCTGGCGAGATAGTTCATGACACAATTCCGGGAGTGAAGGGGTTTGGGTGCCACCGGGTTCCATGGCCCGAGCAAACTGTAACGGGTCTGGTAGGTGAAACCACTGAGCTTTATTATACAAGACAGTATACTTGTAAGAGAGCAGGTGGCGCCCGGGGAATACGGACAGGAATTCACGGGAAGTGACCAGGGCAGTCTCTGGGTAGGCAGGTTGTCACGGCAAGTGACCAGGGCAGTCTCTGGGTAGGCAGGTTGTCACGGCAAGTGACCAGGGCAGTCTCTGGGTAGGCAGGTTGTCACGGCAAGTGACCAGGGCAGTCTCTGGGTAGGCAGGTTGTCACGGCAAGTGACCAGGGCAGTCTCTGGGTAGACAGGTTGTCACGGCAAGTGACCAGGGCAGTCTCTGGGTAGGCAGGTTGTCACGGCAAGTGACCAGGGCAGTCTTTGGGTAGACAGGTTGTCACGGCAAGTGACCAGGACAGTCTCTGAATATACAGGCTTATACGACCTGAGATGTTGGAGCCTCCTGGTAGGCTGCAGTCCGATGGCAGATGATCGCTCCCAAGCGAGCAGGCAGGAGTCTCTGGAGTAGCCGGTGATCACTGCTGGAGATGTCCGAACCTTCGGATAAAGCTGCAGTTGGATGGCAGATGATCGCTCCCAAGTGAGCAGGCAAGAGTCTCTAGAGTAGCCGGTGATCACTGCTGATGAAGTCCGAACCTTCGGATAGAGCTGTAGTCGGATGGCAGATGATCGCTCCCAAGTGAGCAGGCAAGAGTCTCTGTAATAGCCGGGGATCACTGCAGGTGATGTCCGAACCTCCGGGGAGGGCTGCAGTCAGATGGCAGACAGCAAACAGACAGGTAACAGGCAGGCAACTGGAAACAGGAGCTGAGGGCTGAGGCAGAGTTATACAGTGCAACAACAACATTGCTTGGGCACCTCCATTAAGGAGGAAGCCCTTAATATAGGGTGGAGTCCTCCGGCATTGGCCGGAGACTAATTTGGAAAATGCGCGCGGCTCCTTTAAGAGCGGGGGAGGGTGCGGGCGCGCGCCCTAAGTCCAGCAGCAGGGAAGGAGCGCGCGGGCCCAGCAGGGTGGAAGGAGGAC
>JARQOD010000002.1:411613595-411769256 GCA_033576555.1 Oophaga sylvatica
ATTAAATGTGCTGGAAATTGCGGCTTAAAGGCCACGGTTGCCGACTCCCTGCTTTTTTTAATAAAAGGTCCACCTGTCTGTCCCGGATCTGACAAAACCCCCCAACCCTCAAGGGGGAGACTGGGGCCCCGCGTTATAAGAGGTACTGTGACCCACCCGGGGAACTTCCCCGGGGTCACAGCGCTGGTCAAAAAAGGGGATAAAGCCTTTTAGGACGATGGCGGGAACCCCCATTCCTCTTGAGCCATTCCGTCGGAGAGCCCCTTAATGGATATTGCCCGGGGAAGGCCCGGGGTTTCTCGGGAAAGGGGCCCGCAAACATTACTACTGGGTAAAGGGGGCCCCCGGATCGCTAGGCCCATTTTGCCTGATGCTTTACAGGCCATCCATTTCTTGAACGGGAACAGGTTTTCCCCTCCCCCTCGGGGATAGGATCGGGAGGTCTTGGACTCTGTGGGGAAATCCTCCCCAAAACCCCCGGGAATTTCGGGGGCGCCCCTGGGGGCCCTACCCCTGACCTCTTAAAGGGAGCTACAGATCCGTCTCTGATAAATTTTTTGGGGTCCGAGCCCCTAAGGGGGCTTTTTCTCTAACGCCCGCCCTATAGCCCTTTTAAAGTTCAGGGAAAGCTGGGGACAAAGGCCCCACCGCTTGGCTTGACCTTCAATCTTCTTTTTTCTTTTTTTAAAAATGCAGAGAAATTGGGGGGGTGAGGGTCACTGAGGGGGGTCACCATGACATTTTACCCTTAGCCGTCCATAGGTACCGGGGGGAGGAGGGGGCACATGCTGGGCCCGATGACTTCCCGACGCTCCGTCCAACCTGCGTCCCAAAAGTCCACTTTTGGGCCCCCCGCCATCGTGGGCCGTGCCGGGCCCAAACCACCGCCGGGGTGGTGCTCCTCTACGACATCTCCAAAAGGCACCTCCTGTGTGGGCCCCGGGGTTTTTTGAATTTGGGCTCTCCCCCTGCGACGTCCCCACCAGGGAGCTCCCCCCGCACCCGGAAAACCGTAGAAGATTCCGGGCATTGGGCGCGCTTTGGCCGTGCGCATGCGCGAACTGTTCACCGGGAAGGGTTTACGCAGCGCGGGCGGCCAATGCCTGCCCCCTCCCGCCCCCGTTGAATCGGGACCACGCGCCCATGCCCACGTGACCCTTGGCGGCCTCACTCACCAGGGGGTCCGACCCGGATAGCGGAGGGGGAAGCTAAAGCGGGCTCCCCTGACACTGCTTCCGAAGTCCCGGATTCTGCCGTCCACAGAGGCACTGCACGGAAGCATCGGGACCCGGGTGAGTAAGATCTTCATCTGCAGGGTCCTTCCCCAAGGACAGGAAACCAACTGCGGGGCGAGGGGGACTCCCCCTTTTTATCTGTAGGTTCCCTGTCCTTGGGGACGGATCCCCTCTCTCGGTGGGTGCTGTCGTGGTGTGGGGGAAAAGTTAATTTATGTCAGTTCTTCAATATAAAAAGTGAAACTCATTATATGGAGTCATTACAAATAGAGTGATCTATTTGAAGCGTTTATTTCTGTTAATGTTGATTACGGCTTACAGCCAATGAAAACCCAAAGTCATTATCTCAGTAAATTTGAATAATTAACACAAAACACCTGCAAAGGCTTCCTAAGCGTTTAAAAAGTTCCCTTAGTCTGTTTCAGTAGGCTCTGCAATCATGGTGAAGACTGCTGAATTGACAGATGTCCAGAAGGCAGTCATTGACACATTCCACAAGGAGGGTATGCCACAAAAGGTCATTGCTAAAGAAGCTGGCTGTTCACAGAGTGCTGTATCCAAGCATATTAATGGAACGTTGAGTGGAAGGAAAAAGTGTGGTAGAAAAGGGTGCACAAGCAACCGGGATAATGGCAACCTTGAAAGGATTGTTAAGAAAAGGCCATTCAAAAAATTGGGGGAGATTCACAAGGAGTGGACTGCTGCTGGAGTCATTGCTTCAAAAGCCACCACACACAGACGTATCCAGGACATGGGCTACAAGTGTCTCATTCCTTGTGTCAAGCCACTTATGACCACTAGACAGCGCCAGAAGCGTCTTACATGGGCCAAGGAGAAAAAGAACTGGACTGTTGCTCAGTGGTCCAAGGTGTTGTTTTCAGATGAAAGTAAATTTTGCATTTCATTTGGAAATCAAGGTCCCAGAGTCTGGAGGAAGAGTGGAGAGGCATACAATCCAAGCTGCTTGAGGTCTAGTGTGAAGTTTCCACAATCAGTGATGGTTTGGGGAGCCATGTCATCTGCTGGTGTAGGTTCACTGTGTTTTATTTTTTTTTGCTGTATATTTCTTTATTAAGAAAGACATAGACAACAGTACAGCAATAGGAGACAAATGCAGTTACATCGGTAAACCAATTACCAAACATGGTGTGTGTTACAGATATTAAGAGCAGTGTAACAGAGTAATAACTATAGACAGTAACAAAAACAACAAAAAGAGACCACATTGGCGCGTTTTTGGCAAAAATAAAAGAAATGAGATTAAAGACAATGTCAGCAATGGCTATGTCGGCTCGTTAAAGACCTGTATGTAGTAAGCCTCATTCAACAATAGTTATGTAGCAGGCACGAGCCAGAAAAGCAAATGCATATGACTGCGTCGCCGGAGTTTGATCGGAAACGTGGATACAGGGGCGTAGGTCCCTACGTGTTGGGGGGAGTCCAAGGGAGGGGACTGAGGCTCTGGTAAGGTATGAAGGGAACTAAGTTTGATCATTTTTTGGTCATATTTTGTCTCTAAGGATCCCATGCCTCAAGAAATAGGTGATGTGAATGGGTTTACCAGCTGGAGAGTTCCTCTAGCCTAAATATTGAGTTAATTTTTTCGAACCACTCTGACAGGTAGGTGGAGTTGGGCTCTTCTAATGGGATGCGATTAGATGCTTAGCTGCACTCAGCATTAGTGCTAAAGGCCCGTGTTTCTTTAGTTTACAATCCGCTAAAGGGCAGGAGAGCAAAACCTCTTTGGAGGAGAGGTGTCTGGGGATTAATTTAAGGTCTAGCAACGTTTTGTTCACTCCCGACCAGAATTCTTTTAGAAGTGGGCAGGTCCAGAAGATGTGTGTCATGTTACCCACTCCCAAACCGCAAATTTTATGTACCTCTGGATCTGTTAACGAGATACCCAGTTCTTTCTCCCATGAGAGTAAACAGACTGGTTTCGATGCTGCGGTGGGAGCAACAATATTCTTGTAGATTCTGGACAATAGTCCAGGTATGGGAGCAGAGAGTTTCGTCAACATTTCAATCAGGACCATTTTTTGGTTGTAGTGTATTTAGAATTTAAAAAAACGTTTCTAGGGCGCACGTGAGCATCCATGGGCCAGATATCTGAGGGAGAGATATATCCCAGATCCAGATGTGAAACAGCTTGGTATGGCAGTTTGTGCCATAGATTGAATGAATCCTTGTAGTCGGATTGAGGAGGTACGGAATGGAATGGAATTACTCTAGATGTAATGGTACTCATTTTCCTCTAGGAGAAGTAGTTCCAAATTATTATGGGTTGGGGATTTTTGAGCTAGTGCGAGCTTTAGGCACCTACAGATGTGGATTGCTTTGTGATATGCGGGGAGATCGGGGAGATTCAGGCCTCCTTGAAGGTTTTGGGAGGGTTAAAAATCTGTGTGAAAGCCTGGGTTTTTTGAATTTCCAGACATATTGCAAATAATTTTCATGATGGCGTTAAAGAATGTTTTGGGGAGTGGAATTGGAACCATAGACATTGTATATATTACTTTAGGTAAGATATATGTTTTAATTATGTTTATTCTTCCCATCCAGGACAGATATGGGTAATCGTAGGACTTCAGTTATCCTTCAATTGTTTTAATCAACTTCTCAAAGTTTTCTGCATACAGACCTGAGGGGTGGTTGGTGAGGGAGACCCTAAATATTTGATGCGGCTGGAGGGCCATCTGAATGGGGTAGTGCCCATCAGATAAGAAACGTCGTCCTTCGGAGCCGTTACATTCAGAGCCTAAGACTTATCCCAATTGATTTTGAAGTCGGAAAGTTCACTAAACCTGTGGAATAGATCGATTATGTTCTGAAGAGTTGTCTTGGGGTTAGTAAGAAGGATTAACAGATCGTCTGCGAAAGCTGCGCATTTCTGTTCAGTATGTCTAATTTTTAAACCCATGATATCAGGGTTCTGTCGGATAGCTTGAATCAACGTCTCTATCACTAAAATAAAAAGGGTAGGTGATAGGGGGCAGCCCTGGCGTGTGCCATTTTGGATATTGAAGGTATGGGAGTAAGTCCCATTAACTTTTATTTTTGCAGATGGGGCGGAGTATAGAGAAAATATGGCTTTGACAAAGGTAGAGGGGAAGCCGAAATTTTCAAGAGTTTTTTCCATAAAGTGCCAGTTTACACGGTCGAAGGCCTTTTCGGCGTCAGTAGAGGAGAATTAAAGGGGAATTTGGTTAAGTGCATGGTTGATGGAGAGAAGAATCTAGGCTGTGTTGTCCTTTCCCTCCCTTCCTTTAACAAATCCCGCTTGGTCTGGGTGGATCAATTTAGAGAGGAATTTGCTAATTCTGGTGGCTAAGATTTTAGTCCACAACTTTATGTCCGTGTTTAGCAAGGAAATAGGGTGGTAACTGCCACATACCCAAAGAAGGAAAGAACCCTGAGCTATGATGGTTATGTAGGCTTCCAGCGCTTGCCTGGGAAGGGGAGCCCATTTAGGAGTTCATTAAAGAGGTTAGATAGTTGGGGGGCCAGGATATCAGCGAATGTTTTATAATATAGAATCGGGAACCCATCTGGGCCTGGTGATTTGCCTTTAGGTATTGACTTTAAGGTATCTAAGATTTCTTGTATTGTGATTGGGGCCAGTAATGAATCCTTATCTAAAGGAATGAGTTTAGGTAGTTCGAGAGAGGAAAGGAAAGATTGAATTTTGTCTCCAGCTATCGAAGGGTCTGTCATTGAGGGGGGCCTGGGAAGGTTGTACAGGCCCTCATAGAAACGCATAAACGCCTGTGCAATGTCGTCAGTGTTAGAGACTATTTGAGAGGTTTCATTTCTGATTTTCCGTATAAAAGCACTATCCATGTGTTTTTTGAGGAGTAAGGAAGTAAGCTTACTCCTTTGTTGCCGTGCATGTAGAATCTCTGCTTGCTTCTAAGAAAGGTTTTGGCTGTGCGTACATTTAGAATGTCTTAACTTGTTCCTTAGAGTTTTCAGGGATTCTTGTGCTTGGGCTGCTAAAGATTTTTTGTGTATAGTTTCAAGAGTGTTGATTTGGTAGATGATAGATAATATTTTTTTATCCCTATTTTTCTTTACAAAGGAGCCTATGGCCATAAGTTATCCTCTGATCACTGCCTTATGGGCTTCCCAAGTCATGGGGAGGGAGGTATCTGGGTGTAAATTTTCCTTGAAAAACAGATTTAGTGAGTTTTTTATTTTGTCAAGGTTTTTCTCATTGTCCAGGAGAGTTTCGTTTAGCCTCCACGCTCCCATAGGCCTAGGTAGTGAGGTAATAGTAATATCTAAGAATATGGGTGGCATGGTCTGAAATCGTGATAGTGCCTATAGATGCTTTATTTATTAGGGGGAGGGAATGATTTTGGACAAAAAAATAGTCTAGCCTTTGGTATGAGTTATGTGGGGGAGAGAAAAAGGTATAGTCTTTTGTGTCTGGATTAAATGTTTTCCATGGATCAGTTAGATTTAGGGAGTTCAGGGAGATGTGAATCTTTCTAATCGCCTTTTGCAAAATGTTCTTGGAACCTGAAGACGAGTCCAGAGAGGAATTTAAAGTGACGTTAAGGTCACCCCCAATTACCAGTAGACCCTCCTTAAACAACGCTATTGTCTCTAGAGTCTTGGAGAGCAACAACTCTTGGTGTCTATTGGGGGCGTAAAGGTTATATAGAGTCACCATTGTGTTGGCCAGATGACCTTTAATCATAATATATCGACCCTCTGGGTCCGAGAGCGTGTCCTCCCATTGGAAGGGTAAGTTTTTGGCCCTTTTTAAAGCGAGTTTCCTGAAGAAAAGCGATTTTTGCATTGTTTTTTCTAAGGAGCAGCATGACCTGGCTTCTCTTGGCTGGGGAGTTCATGCCTTTTACGTTGAATGAGGCTAATATCAAGCTATCTAACGGAAGTTGGCTAGCCATGGGATGGTCGAGTGAAGGAATGTTGAGGCAGATAATGAAAGTTGCACCAATGTGGGAACCTCAGAAAATAATGTAAACAACACAAACAGTTATTAACATATTAAATCTTATCTGCAGCAGGGGGGGGGGAACCTAGCTTCAAACCGAAAGCAGACAAGACAGTCCATCAAAGAGGTTCAGCTAGAGGAGAAAAACGTCCAGTGGTGATTGTAATGATGACCTGGAATGGAAGCCTCATTCATTGTGCTTTTCTGGAACTGCTACCCCCAGTTTGCCTGTAGCTGCAAAATTCCCTCCTTTAGCTCAAATCGCAGTTCACTCCTTCCTTTCGCCACCACCTCAGGAATGTCTTTGTCTCCAAACCCTGCAGGATGGTCCTATAGCTTATCATGGGAATTCATTCTTTTGGTCATAACTCGCGGAGAGCTTATGATAGAGACACGTGAGCTACTGTTCTGAAACGTGCTTCCATCAGGCGTCGCTACCGCGGTACTGGTGAAATCGTAGCGTCAACAGAATCAGAGAAATGGAAATCTCTGGTGCAGAGGGTAATATCTCATCCGAGTTTGGACTCGTTAGAACACAAATTTCAGAATAAGATCACTGATAGGTCTGCCATTATTCTGCTAGGTCCTCCTGCCAAGTTATGGTCACTATAAGTTTCCAGAGCTTAAAACTGTAACTTCGAGCTATGGGAGGTGGCCAGAAAACCATCCTCTTTTGTGAGGTCACAAGCCAGGGGTATAAGGCTGCCACTAGCCCCCCTGGGCATTCCTAGCCTGAGATGACCTGACTGAAAGATCTCCAAATGAATGCTGGGGAGAAACAGGTTTGTATCATAACCGGATTAGAAAACATACTATACTTAGTGATCCTATGAGAGAGTAGCAAAAACATGTATAGAAAAACAGTAAAACAGAATCTGGTTAATTAGGGAGGAGAGCAGTGAGACACAGCAGCAAGATAAGTTCAAGGTGTCTTTCCCTCTTCACTCTCTCCTCCTCCCAGATCGTGAAACAGCAGTGCCAGGAGGGCCAGATGTCAGGAATCTAAGTTGTAGGGCGGCTTTTGCCCTGTTTCTTAACTCTGGGAGAGCCTGTCTTTTTCTGTGTGGACTAGCCCTCCTCCTTCTGGAGCTGTGGAAAGGTGCGGGTCGTCTCCAGGGGTAACCAGGAGGGTACATCCACCGACGGGATCTGTGGGGCCTCCCAGGCATTCTGTAAGTCCTCAGGGGAACGAATCGTGATGTGCCTTCCATCTTTTAAAAACAGCTACTCCAAATGGGAAGAGCCATCTATGAGAGAGTTTATGTGCTCTCAGTGTATCAAGAAGTGGTTTCATCAGCCTTCTTTTGGCTAGGGTTGATGGAGCTATGTCTTGAAAAATTTGGTAGGGAGAATTATCGTAGGAGAGAGGGGCCATTTCTCTTGCCATAGTGAGGATAGCATTTGTGTCGACAAAGCTGAGAAGGCCACAGATAATGTCTCTTGGCGGGTCAGGAGGTTTTGGTGCCCTATGCACTCTTTCAATGACAATTTTGTCTGCTCTGTCTTGACCAACTAAAGACGAAAACATTTCTTTGGAGACTTTTTCAAGCATCTCGGCGATATTCCTTTAATTCTTACAGTCTTTCTGCTACTTCTATTTTCTTGGTCCTCAATCGCCAGGAGGGTGTTATTCAATTGCTTTTGGTGGTAGGAGACCTGCTCTTTCAAGGCTTTCGAATATTCGGTCAGATCAACTTGAGCACATTCCAGCGATTCCACGCTATGACCCAGGTGTTTTAGGTCTGACCTGATTCTTGCCACCTCTTGCAGAAGAGGTTTCATTGCCTGAGCCAATGACTTTTTTAAGAAAGATCTGGAGATGGGGACACTGTCCGCGGACTGAGAGTCACAGTCTGAGCTATCATCATTTGAGTCCGAGTTGCGCTTTTTAAATTCCCCCCGCGCATGCGCATGTGCTTTGCCCAACAGTGGGCAAAGCATAAAATCATTACAGCGCATGCGCAACTCTTTCCTTGCCCCGGAAATGACTGCTTGACTTGGACGACTTCCAGGGCAAGGAAAGTGAAGGCCAATAGTTGTGCATGCGCTGTAATGATTTTATGCTTTGCCCACTGTTGGGGGAAGAGAGAAAACGCCGCCCTCCGGACTGGACCGCCCTGATTTACAGAAAAGAATCCGAACTTTACAAAGGTATTTCGCTATCAAAACGGGGGAGTCAGGATATAAGCTACATACCGATAGGTTGCTTATGGGACGCACTATACAGTCATATCTTTAGCTGATATGGCTAAAATGGGATGACAGATTCCCTTTAATGGCTAACTGAAAAGATGGTAAACTGCAAGCTTTCGAGACTACTCAGGTCTCTTCATCAGGCAAAGACTAATACAGAGTCTGAAGAATCACATATTTATACACAACAGGACACAGGAATAGTGCAATAGATAAGACAAGTGACGTAAAGCAGAACTATCAATATGGGAGAGGGATGAACAGTTGGGGCCATAAATATTGGATCAGTTCATAGATGAGGAGTGAAAGTTTTATTGTCCTCTGATTGGGGTCTGGTAATGTTTTGTGATGCTCCCACAAGGTCTTAGGAGCAAATTCCTTAATTGGTGTAAAAAAACATAAATCCATGCGACACGTTCATTCCTGCACTGAGAGTGTCAAAGATACACATCTTTCCTGTATCAGTTGTGCAGAGAAGTGGAAAAATATGCTTGCTACTGCACCCAATAATATGTGTAAACAAATGGATGTCCCTTTGTGCCCCAAGGTAGGGTTCAATTTCAAGTATAGAGGGCTTCTTGTATAAGAGATGCTCAGGTTGAAAAAAAAGACATTTAGAAGAGAGGAAAGGAGGGGGGCTGCGTTATTTGTATCAAGCAGGCTGTTACCTCTCTCAAGATTCCCTTCCGTGAGGCTTGGGGTAGGGAAAATGGCGTCTTCCCCTCTTACGCAGTGAGAGAAATGGCGCCAAAACAGGTTCAATGAGCGGCTGGACTGTGTCTTGAGTTAGAGCACCAAGTATGCTCTGAGGGGGGGAACCCCTGATATGTCCTAAGACAGATGTGAGGAACGTGGTTGCTTCACCGCCTGCAACGGGTGCATGAACCCTGAGGAGCCCTGCAGGGGTTTTGTGTCCACCTTCCAGCGTCCCTGGATTTAACTCTCCTGTAGGTAAGATGGGGAGAGTGGAGCTTGTAACCCTCCTCCAGGGGCCTATGGTGCCTTGAAACGGTCGGAGGGGGGGTTAACTCCCGCAGTTTAGCGGGCTGCCTCCTTTCCCCTCAGCAGCAACCCAAGGCTTGCGCCTCCTGTTACGCTCAGCCTCAAGCCCTCTCGGCTGTCAGTCTGCGCAATGCCTTCTCCCTGAGTTCTCGCCTGCCGGGAGGCCGCCAGCTTGGACTGCAGCCGATGCAATGTGGGTATTAGGCGCGCCGGACTCACCACGACTCTCCCGCGCTCTGATGTAGCCACTGCTGCGGTCCCGGCCTCCGTCGAGTCCTTCGGGCTGCCTCCTCCTGGTTGGCAGGATCCGGCTTCTCTGCCTCTCCTGGGCCCCTGGGTCTCCTCTCGCGCGGGGGGGGGGGGATCTCCGCCACCAACGTCCTCTGACACAGGAAGCCTCGGCAGACGCAGCTCGGCTTCAGCCTGCACCGCGTCTCCCCTCAACCAAGGCCTCTCTTGTGTGCCTAAGGTGTGGTGACGGTCAGAAGCGCTTCTGGGGTCTTCTCCACTTAGCAGGGCTTTACTGGAGTCTTTATAAAGCACTCAGGGTTCAGGTGGGAGTAAAAGGAGGATATATTAAACACTTTTTTGTGGCCTGGTGTCGGGAGCTCAGACTCTGCATGTCTTCTCCTGCTCGTGCCTAGGCCACGCCCCGGTTCACTGTGTTTTATGAAGACCAAAGTCAGCGCAGCCATCTACCAGGAAATTTTAGAGCACTTCATGCTTCCCTCTGCCAACAAGCTTTTTGGGAGATGGAAATTTCATTCTCCAGCAGGACTTGCCACCTGTCCACACTGCCAAAAATACTAATACCTGGTTTAAAAACAACAGTATCACTGTGCTTGATTTGCTAGCAAATTCGCTTGACCTTAACCCAATAGAGAATCTATGGTGTATTGTCAAGAGGAAGATGAGAGACACCAGACCAATAACACTTCAGCAGTGCTACAAGCTCTCGCCTCCATGCCACGCCGCACTGATGCAGTAATTGATGCAAAAGGAGCCCCGATCAAGTACTGAGTGCATTTACTGGACATACATTTCAGTAGGCCAACATTTCGGATTCTAAAAAAATTTTCAAGCTGGTGTTATAAAGTATTCTAATTTACTGAGATAATGACTTTTGGGCTTTCATTGGCTCTAAGACAATCATCAACATTAACTGAAATAAACACTTGAAATACATCACTCTGTTTGTAATGACACTATATACCGTATTTTTCAGACTATAAAACGCACCGGACCATAAGACGCACCCCAAATTTTCCGAAGGAAAATAGGGAAAAAAAAAAATAATGTGTCAAATGGGGAGCCGTCTTACAGTCCGAATACAACTTACAGGGGAGAGGGGGGATTGGCACAGGTGGAGGAGTGGTTCGGTGTTCGGTGGTCCAGGCTGGTGCGGTTGCCTCCAGGAAATCCCATCCCAGCCAGGTGCTGCAGTGGTGCTCTGTGGTGCAGTGGACTCCGCCGGCATTTTGCTACAGGTTCGGTGGTTTCGCTGGAGCCTCCGGACTTTCACAAAATGCTGTCGGAGCCCCGCCGCACAACAGAGCACAACTACCGCCGAACCTGTCACAAAATGCTGGCGGAGCCCCGCCGCACCTGTCGCAAAATGCTGGCGGAGCCCTCCACACCACAGAGCATCACAGCAGCACCAGGCTGGGATGCATTTCCCCTGCATCTTTGGAACAAACTCAGGTTTGCCACATAGTTGGCTGCATTTTCCTCCACATTTTGCCCTTCATTCCAGTACAGTTTATTCTTCTTGCTACAATATACGCAAATGCGGGACAACTGTTTTGTTAGCAAGACCAAGTTTTATAATCCGCAAATGTGGTTTTAGGGGCATGACTAGCTTTGAGTATTAATTCCAAGAAGGATTTTCCTGTTTGGTACTTCAATGTAAGCTTTGAATGGGTCCCGGAATTTCATCAAATTTACCCTAAAGACCAAATGGTGCACCATCTTATTATCGGCACAGCCATGTGAGGGCTGGCACCATCACCCACAGGAGGTACTTTATTGACCATTGTTTTGGATTCTTTTGTACTTTCTTTGGTGGATATCATGATTGCATGATGTCTCCCGTTTTTGTATTTATTAGGCTACTTTCACACTTGCGTTTTTTGCGCTGCGTTTCGAGCGCACATGAAGCGCATTAAAAAAACGCATGCAAACGCTTGTAAACGCTGCGATATTTAGTCGCATCAGCATGCGCATTTCGACAAAAAAAAAGGAAAGTTTGTCTGCGATTTCATGCGTTTTTGCATGCGTTTGCGTTTTTTTGGCGCATGCGTTGTCTATGTGTCACATTTCTATCATCTGTCTCTATCATGCTCATCATCTGGCTCCATCATCTCTGGCTCCATCATCTCTGGCTCCATCATCTCTGGCTCCATCATCTCTGGCTCCATCATCTCTGGCTCCATCATCTCTGGCTCCATCATCTCTGGCTCCATCATCTCTGGCTCCATCATCTCTGGCTCCATCATCTCTGGCTCCATTATTTACAGAAAAATCGTGTGCGTGCAAAAGCTGACGACGCAAGCATGCGCACCAGCGCCCCCATAGACTGCAATGTTATTTTTGGATAGATGCCACATGCCCGCTTTTTTTAAAGCGGTTGGCCGAAAAAAAAATGCAACATGTAGCGTCTAGCGCGTATGGGCGCACACCGGGAAAATGTGCAGCGTACGACAAACGCACATGAACGCGTGCAAGCGCTAGACCCTGCGCCCACCATGTTAAAGATAGGGGAACATTGCGCATGCGTCCGATAGCGCAAGATGCGCTGCGCCAAAAAACGCAAGTGTGAAAGTAGCCTTACTTTGGAAAGTCATTTATAATACTCAATCTATTGTGTACAGCCTCCATTTTGTTATATTGTGGGTTGTGGTGCCATTTGTGGTTGTCTTATTGACAGCTCTCCACTATTAACCAGGCTTAATGTCACCTTGCAATAGCAAGGTGTCATTAACCCCTTATAACCCCATATGCCACGGCTACAGGGCAATGGAAAGAGAGAGAGTAAGTGCCGGAATAGGCGCATCTTACAGGTGCGCCTTTTCTGGGGTGGCTGGGGGCAGATTTTTTTTTAGCCAGGGGGGGCCCATAAACAATGGTCCCTCTCTAGGCTATTAATTTCAGCCCTCAGTCACTGGCAGAGAAAATTGCGCGGGAGCCCACGCAAGTTTTTTTCATGAATTAATCCTTTAATTTAACACCTACAGCTCCAAAATTTTACACACATACATTACTAACATTATTAGTGAGGGACATATAAAAAAAACGGATATGCAATGGTTTACTGTATGTAAACCATGTCTCATATCCTGTCGGGTTCTGCAATGATTTTATTCTATCTATATCTCTATGAAATATATATATATGTGTGTGTCACTGGTATAGCGTATGTGTATATATATATACATATACACACACCTATACTATGTGTATACATGTATTCTATCCTATTTAACCTGTCAGTGTGATTTTACAGTATAGAACACTGAATTGCCGGCTTTTCTAAGTACACCGATGCATATTTCTCGCAAGTCACACTGATGGTCCGTGTGCAATCCGTATTTTTCTTGCACCCATAGACTTGCATTGGCGTTTTACGGGCGCAATACGCTGCAAATCGCAGCATGCTGCGATTTCCTCAGCACGTATAATACGGCAGAGAAAAAAAAAAAAAAAAAATCGGATGATGGGAGCTGCCCCATAGCTTAATATTGGTCCGAGTGCTATGCGATTTTTTTCTCGCATAGCACTCGTCCGTATTTCTAGCTAGTGTGACTCCGGCCTAACTGTTTTCCTGACTGAGGTGCTGGGAATCTTTCCAACACATTGTAGATTCATCAATCAGGCGTTTTATCCTAATAATTAACCTAGTTTCTGGGTGTGGTGAACAGTACTGGAAATGCGTTACCAAACCAAGCTGATTCAGTAATGAAGGAAGGGAAATAATACAGACAAAAAGCAGGAAAGAGCATTACACTAATTCTTCAGCTCATCATCAGTAACATAATAGGAGATGTATGTGACAAACATTTCAAAGAATCCCTCAATAGCTTTTATTAGAAAGTAAAAAGGGATAAGGCCGCTGCAGTACATTCTTGGCCCCAAAAAAGTTTTCCCAGTTTGATTTCACTTTTTTTTTTTTTAAGCTAAAACTGGGAATTAGTCCAATAAAAGAGAAGCAGTATAATATGCCTTCCTTAACCCTTTGATTTGTGTCTTGAGGAAACAGTGATTTAGATTTCCTTAGTTCTTTTATAGGTTTTCAAGCACAGTGCTCCAAGAAGTTTAATTTGCAGTCTAAATATCCATATAAGGAATTTTTTGGTGGGATGAGCAGAACTTTCTTAATTACACCATTTTGAGATGCACATGATGATTGAAAAACTTATTTTTGGTGATGTGGTATCATTTATTTTTTTAACCGGCAATTCAGTGTTAAAACCGATATTAACTTTATTCTCCAGGGCAATACGATTTTGGCGATAGGAAAGCTTTATAGCTTTTTTTTTTAAATGTTTTCCCACTTTTGTGTAATAAAATAAGAACAAACTATTTGAAAAAAAAAAAAATTATGTTGCAATATTCTGAGAGAAATAACTAATGATGAGCGAGTATACTCGTTGCTCGGTTTTCCCAAGCACGCTCGGGTGATCTCCGAGTATTTGGAAGTGCTCGGAGATTTAGTTTCTGTTACCGTAGCAGCATGGTTTGCGGCTATTTGACATTCTGAATATATGTGGGGATTCCTTAACAAACAGGCATTCCTCACATGTATTCAAGTTGTCCAGCAGACATAAATCATGCAGCTGCGGCAACAGAAGCTGAATCTCAGAGCACTTCCAAATACTCGGAGACCACCCGAGCATGCTCGAGAAAACCCGAGCAACGAGTATACTCGCTCATCACTAGAAATAACTAATTTTTCCATAAACAAAGTTGTGTGAGAAGAAATAGGAGTCGACTTTTCATTGTACTATTTGGGGGAACGCCAAAAGAAGATTGCAGAAAACAAATTACATGCAATAAGGTATTGATGTAAAGGGAATATCACCTATCACCTAACATGCATGTATATGTGGGACCCTACAGAGACAAAACTGTACATAATACAGGAACCACCACATGAAAAACAGCCATAAAGTCTCCTAAAATTTTTTTTTTTTTTACTTTATTGAATACAAAATTTCTAAAATTACATCAATGTCAGGACAATGGTGGGGGGAAGGGAGTAGAGAGGGCACATCTGTGCACATATGTACACATATGTACAAAAAATGCAACAGAGGGTAACCTGCTCCTGCAGTCATATAATATCACATTCAACAAAAGATAATATGTCATGAAGTAAAAAGCCACTACTGATTATCCAGAAAAATTCAAGGTAAGTACCATAGCAAACAATATACAGAGTGGCATTGTACAACATGAAGAATAATAATCAAGGGGTCATAGTCCTATGAATCACCAAAGTATTCTAATAAGCACATATAGTCATCTATAACAAAGATAGACATGATCCCATAAAGTATGGAGAAAAGCCCCCTAGAAATCAGTGGCATATTTACCAAAGGGGGAGCAGGAACAGGAGACCACCAGAGCAATCCCTTGGTAGGACTATGACCCCTTGAATACTATTCTTCCTGTTGTACAATGCCACTCTATATATTGTTTGCTATGGTACTTACCTTGGATTTTTTCGTCTAATCAGTAGTGGCTTTTTACTTCATGACTTATATTATCTTTTGTTGAATGTGATATTATATGACTGCAGGAGCAGGTTACCCTCTGGCGCATTTTTGTTCATATGTGCACGGATGTGCCCTCTCTACTCCCTTCCCCCCGCCATTGTCCTGACATTGATGTAATTTTAGAAATTTTGTATTCAATAAAGTAAAAAAAAATTTATGAGACTTTATGGCTGTTTTTCATGTGGTGGTTCCTCTATTTGGGGGAACGTGTGATTTTTTTTTATCACAATGCTTTCTTCTTTTTGGAAGGCAGATCAATTAAAAATAGTAATTCCAGCTATTTACCGTACAAGCTAAATAACATGAGTTTATAGCTGGGGTTGTTACAAAAATGGCAATACTAATTATGGGCATTTTTTTTCCATACTATAAATATGGATAAGGGGAAAATGCTGAGATTTGCTTTATGTATAATTTTGTTATAACTATTTTTTCAGTCTTACTGGTGGGACTTAAATGAACTTGATCGTTCATATGCACTTCTCTGTCATAGTATCAGAGCCGGCGTTAGGTGCACGCAGCGGCTATACGCCCATGAGTCAGGGAGCCCGATGCCAGCACCCCCCCCTCCATCACACATTCAACTGTATGAGCATCATAGATGCCAATACAGTTAAAAGCAATGATTGAGGAGAGGGTGTCTCCCCTCTCCCATCATTCCTCCTTTGCCTCTGACGCAGCTGGTGCAAGGAGCAGCACAAAAGTCAAAACACAGAACTGTAGAATTGCTGTTTTTACCCCAGATAGAGTTAATAATTAATAAATTGTAGTTGAAAAATAACTATTGTACTATTCCATTTGTTTCTAGGTCTGTGGAGTCGGGAAGGCAAACATCCGACTCCTCAATTTCCTTGACTTCCGACCCCACGGCACTGGTCGCTACTGACTATGTACATAAAGAGCAGCACAGATTCATCTCAACTAAAAGCCGAGATCCTTAGATCAGGAATAGAACATGTCATAACTCTACTAAACTGTTAGGAAAAAAATATTCAGCACTTACTGTACCCAGTTTATTATATATTTTAGGAGACGGTCCATTTTATACCAACTCAGACACCACCAAAATGGACACTGACTCGGAATTCAACTCCACAGCTCTGAGTTTCATTGAACTCTTAGGGTATGTGCACAGTTGCGGATTCGTGTCTGGAATTTTCTGAGCGGAATCTGCTATTTTTGGCAGAATCCGCAGGTCAAAATCCGCACGTTTTTCCTGCGGATTTGGCATGCGTTTTTACACCTGCGGATTCCTATAATGCACTGTTTCTCAACTCCAGTCCTCAGGACCCACCATCAGGTCATGTTTTCAGGATTTCCTTAACCCCTTCACCCCAAGGGTGGTTTGCAAGTTAATGACCGGGCCAATTTTTACAATTCTGACCACTGTCTCTTTTTGAGGTTATAACTCTGGAACGCTTAACGGATCGTCGCGATTCTGACATTGTTTTCTCGTGACATATTGTACTTCACGTTAGTGGTAAAATTTCTTCGATATAACTTGCGTTTATTTTTGAAAAAAATGCAAATATGGCGAAAATTTTGAAATTTTCAAACTTTGAATTTTTATTCCCTTAAAACAGAGAAATATGTCACACAAAATAGTTAAGAAATAACATTTCCCACATGTCTACTTTACATCAGCACAATTTTGGAATCAAAATTTTTTTTTCTTAGGAAATTATAAGGGTTAAAAGTTAAAACCAGCGATTTCTCATTTTTACAACAAAATTTACAAAGCCATTTTTTTTAGGGACCACCTCATATTTGAAGTCACTTTGAGGGGTCTATATAGCAGAAAATACCCAAAAGTGACACTATTCTAAAAACTGCACCCCTCAAGGTACTCAAAACCACATTCAAGAAGTTTATTAACCCTTCAGGTGCTTCACAGGAGCTGAAGAAACGTGGAAGGAAAAAATTAATATTTAACTTTTTAGCCACAAAAATGATCTTTTACAAACTTTTTTTTATTTTCACAAGGGTAAAAGGAGAAAATGGGCAGATAAAGTTGTTGTGCAATTTCTCCTGAGTACGCCAATACCCCATATGTGGGGGGAAACCACTGTTTGGGCACACGGCTGAGCTCGTAAGGGAAGGAGCGCCGTTTGACTTTTTCAAACTAAAATTGGCTGGAATTGAGATTGGATGCCATGTCGCGTTTGGAGAGCCCCTGATGCGCCTAAACAGTGGAAACCCCCCACAAGTGACAACATTTTGGAAACTAGACCCCCTAAGGAACTTATCTAGATCTGTTGTGAGCACTTTGAACCCCAAGTGTTTCACAAAACTTTATAATGCCTGGGTGTGAAAAAAAAGAAACAATTATCCACAAAAATGATTTTTTAGTCACAAATTTTTGATTTTTCCCAAGGAAATTGGACCCCAAAATTTGTTGTCCAATTTGTCCTGAGTACGCTGATACCCAATATGTGGGGGGGGGAACTATTTGGGCGCACGGCAGGGCTTGGAAAGGAAGTAGTAATGTTTTGGAATGCAGACGTTGATGGGGTCATGTTCCGTTTGCAGTGCCTCAGATGAGCCTAAACAGTAGAAACCCCCCACAAGTGACCACATTTTGGAAACTAGACCCCCTAAGGAACTTATCTAGAGCTTTGGTGAGCACTTTGAACCCCCCAAGTGCTTCACACAAGTTTATAATGCCCGGGCATGAAAATAAAAAATCCTATTTTTTTTCCCACAAAAATTATTTTTAGTCACTACTTTTTTATTTTCCCAAGGGTAACAGGAGAAATTGGACCACAAAGTTGTAGTCCAATTTGTCCTGAGTACGCTGATACCCGATATGTGGGGGGGAACCACTGTTTGGGCGCACGGCAGAGCTCAGAATGGAAGGAGCACCATTTGACTTTTTCCAACCAAAATTGGCTGGAATTGAGATTGGACGCCATGTTGCATTTGGAGAGCCCCTGATGTGCCTAAACAGTGGAAACCCCCCACAAGTGACCACATTTGGGAAACTAGACCCCCTAAGGAACTTATCTAGATCTTTTGAACCCCCAAGTGCTTCACACAAGTTTATAACGTAGAGCCGTAGAATTAACCCCTCTCTGACATTAGACGTACTATCCCGTCCATAAAACCCGTGCCATTCTGACCATGGACGGGATAGTACGTCATAGGCGATTAGCTGCGCTCCCGGAGGGAGCGCAGCTAATCGCCGCCGGGTGTCAGCTGATTATCACAGCTGACACCCGTGACTGTGTGTCAGGAGCGGTCACGGACCGCTCCCGGCACATTAACCCCTTGCACACCGCGATCAAACATGATCGCGGTGTACTGGGGGCACAGGGGAGGATCGCGCAGGCAGGGGGCTCCCTGCGCGCCCCCTGAGACCCTCAGACCAGCGCGATGTGATCGCGCTGCTCTGAGGGCTTCCTCCCTCCCAGGACCCGGATCCAAGATGGCGCTGGGGTCCTGGAGGGAGGCGGCTTCCTCAGTGCCTGCCGAGAGCAGGCATGAGGAAGCGTCCTGCACTGCCTGTCACATCGCTGGTGTGACAGAGTGCTGTGCACACTGTCACACCAGCGATCTGATGAAATACAGTGATGTCCCACCCTGGGACAAAGTAAAAAAGTAAAAAATAAACATGTGTAAAAAAAAATCCAAAAAAAAAAAAAAAAAAAAAATTCCCCAATAAATTCATTACTTATTGTAAATAAAAAAAATAAAACAATAAAAGTACACATATATGGTATCGCCGCGTCCGTAACGACCCCCCCTATAAAACTGTCCCACTAGTTAACCCCTTTTGTGAACCCCTTAAAAAATAAAAATAAAACGAAGCAAAAAATCAGTGCTTTATCATCATACCGCTGAACAAAAAGTGGAATAACACGCGATCAAAAAGACGGATATAAATAAACATGGTACCGCTGAAAACGTCATCTTGTCCCGCAAAAAACGAGCCGTCACACAGCATCATCAGCAAAAAAATAAAAAAGTTATAGCTCGCAGAATAAAGCGATGCAAAAATAATTATTTTTTTATAAAATTGTTTTTATTCTATAAAAGCGCCAAAACATAAAAAAATTATATAAATGAGGTATCACCGTAATCGTACTGACCCGAAGAATAAAACTGCTTTATCGATTTTACCACACGCGGAACAATAAAAACGCCTCACCCAAAAGAAATTCATGAATTGCTGATTTTTGTTCATTCTAACCTCCCAAAAATCGAAATAAAAAGCGATCAAAAAATGTCACGTGCTCAAAAATGGTACCAATAAAAGCGTCACCTCGTCCCGCAAAAAATAAGACCTCACATGACATTGTGGGCCAAAATATGCAAAAATTATAGCTCTCAAAATGTGGCGATGCAAAAAACTACTTTTTGCAATAAAAAGCGTCTTTTAGCGTGACAGCTGCCAATCATAAAAACCGCTATAAATAGTAAATCAAACCCCCTTTATCACCCCCTTAGTTAGGGAAAAATAATAAAATAAAAAAAATGTATTTATTTCCATTTTCCCATTAGTGTTAGGGTTAGGGTTTCGGCTAAAGTTAGGGTTAGGGTTGGCGCTAAAGTTAGGATTAGGGTTAGAGTTAGGATTAGGGTTAGGGTTGGATTAGGGTTGGGACTAGGGTTAGGGGTGTGTTGGGGTTAGGGTTGGAGTTAGAATTGGGGGGTTTCCGCTGTTTAGGCACATCAGGGGCTCTCCAAATGTGACATGACGTCTGATCTCCATTCCAGCCAATTCTGCGTTGAAAAAGTCAAACGGTGTTCCTTCACTTCTGAGCTCTGCCATGCGTCCAAACAGTAGTTTATCCCCACATATGGGGTATCAGCGTACTCTGGACCCCAAGAGTTATTGTGAAATTTGTCCTATTTCTTCTGTTACCCTTGGGAAAATAAAAAACTGGGGGCGAAAATATTATTTTTGTAAAAAAAATAAGATTTTTTTGTTTTTTACGGCTGTACATTATAAACTTCTGTGAAGCACTTGGGGCTTCATAGCGCTCACCACACATCTAAATAAGTTCCTTGTGGGGTCTATTTTCCAAAATGGGGTCACTTGTTGGGGATTTCCACTGTTTAGGCGCATCAGGGGCTCTCCAAATGCGACATGACGCCCCCAGACCATTCCATCAAAGTCTGCAATCCAAAACGTCACTACTTCCCTTTCCGAGCCCTGACATGCGCCCATACAGTAGTTTTCTCCCACATATTGGGTATCAGCGTACTCAGGACAAATTGGACAACAACTTTTGGGGTCCAATTTCTCCTGTTGCCCTTGTGAAAATAAAATATTGGGGGCGAAAAAATCATTTTTGTAAAAAAAAAAAGGATTTTTTATTTTTACGGCTGTGCGTTATAAACTTCTGTGAAGCACTTTGGGGTTCAAAGTGCTCACCACACATTTAGGTAAGTTCCTTGTGAGGTCTATTTTCCAAAATGGGGTCACTTGTGGGGGGTTTCCACTGTTTAGGCGCATCAGGGGCTCTCCAAATGCGACATGACGCCCCCAGACCATTCCATCAAAGTCTGCAATCCAAAACGTCACTACTTCCCTTTCCGAGCCCTGACATGCGCCCATACAGTAGTTTTCTCCCACATATTGGGTATCAGCGTACTCAGGACAAATTGGACAACAACTTTTGGGGTCCAATTTCTCCTGTTACCCTTGTGAAAATAAAATATTGGGGGCGAAAAAATCATTTTTGTAAAAAAAAAAAGGATTTTTTATTTTTACAGCTGTGCGTTATAAACTTCTGTGAAGCACTTCGGGGTTCAAAGTGCTCACCACACATCTAGATAAGTTCCTTGTGGGGTCTATTTTCCAAAATGGGGTCACTTGTGGGGGGTTTCCACTGTTTAGGCGTATCAGGGGCTCTCCAAATGCGACATGACGCCCCCAGACCATTCCATCAAAGTCTGCAATCCAAAACGTCACTACTTCCCTTCCGAGCCCTGACGTGCACCCATACAGTAGTTTTCTCCTACATATTGGGTATCAGCGTACTCAGGACAAATTGGACAACAACTTTTGGGTTCCAATTTCTTCTGTTACCCTTGTGAAAATAAAATATTGGGGGCGAAAAAATCATTTTTGTAAAAAAAAAAAAGGATTTTTTATTTTAAGGCTGTACGTTATAAACTTTAGTGAAACACCTGGGGGTTCAAAGTTCTCACCACACATCTAGATAAGTTCCTTGAGGGGTCTAGTTTCCAAAATGGTGTCATTTGTGGGGGGTTTCCACTGTTTAGGCAGATCAGGAGCTCTCCAAACACGACATGGCGTCCAGCCAATTCTGCGTTGAAAAAGTGAGATGGCGCTCCTTCCCTTCCAAACTCTGCCATGCACCCAAACAGTGGTATACCCCACATATGGGGTATCAGTGTACTCAGGACAAATTGCACAATAACTTTTGGAGTCTTGTTACCCTTGGAAAAATAAAAATTCGGGTGAAAAGATCATTTTTGTGGAAAAAATATGATTTTTAAATTTTACGGCTCTACGTTATAAACTTGTGTGAAGCACTTGAGGGTTCAAATTCTCACCAAAGATCTAGATAAGTTCCTTAGGGGTCTAGTTTCCCAAATGGGGTCATTTGTGGGGGGTTTCCACTGTTTAGGCACATCAGGGGCTCTCCAAATGCAACATGGCATCCAATCTCAATTCCAGCCAATTTTGGTTGGAAAAAGTCAAATGGTGCTCCTTCCCTTCCGAGCTCTGCCGTGCGCCCAAACAGTGGTTCCCCCCCACATATGGGGCATCAGCGTACTCAGGACAAATTGGACAACAACTTATGTGGTCCAATTTCTCCTGATACCCTTGGGAAAATAAAAAATTAGTGACTAAAAGATAATTTTTGTGGGAAAAAAATAGGATTTTTTATTTTCATGCCCGGGCATTATAAACTTGTGTGAAGCACTTGGGGGTTCAAAGTGCTCACCAAAGATCTAGATAAGTTCCTTAGGGGGTCTAGTTTCCAAAATGGGGTCACTTGTGGGGGATTTCCACTGTTTAGGCTCATCTGGGGCACTGCAAACGGAACATGACCCCCATCAACGTCTGCATTCCAAAACGTTACTACTTCCTTTCCAAGCCCTGCCGTGCGCCCAAACAGTTTTCCACCCCCACATATGGGGTATCAGCGTACTCAGGACAAATTGGACAACAACTTTTGGGGTCCAATTTCCTTGGGAAAATTCAAAAATTTAGGACTAAAAAATCATTTTTGTGGAATTTTTTTTTTTTTTTTTTCACACCCAGGCATTATAAACTTTTGTGAAACACTTGGGGGTTCAAAGTGCTCACAACAGATCTAGATAAGTACCTTAGGGGGTCTAGTTTCCAAAATGGTGTCACTTGTGGGGGGTTTCCACTGTTTAGGCGCATCAGAGGTTCTCCAAGCGCGACATGGCGTCCAATCTCAACTCCAGCCAATTTTAGTTTGAAAAAGTCAAACGGCGCTCCTTCCCTTACGAGCTCTGCCGTGTGCCCAAACAGTGGTTTTCCCCCACATATGGGGTATTGGCGTACTCAGGAGAAATTGCATAACAACCTTATCTGTCCATTTTCTCCTTTTACCCTTGTGAAAATAAAAAAAAGTTTGTAAAAGATCATTTTTGTGGCTAAAAAGTAAAATATTCATTTTTTCCTTCCACGTTGCTTTAGTTCCTGTGAAGCACCTGAAGGGTTAATAAACTTCTTGAATGTGGTTTTGAGTACCTTGAGGGGTGCAGTTTTTAGAATGGTGTCACTTTTGGGTATTTTCTGTCATGTAGACCCCTCAAAGTGACTTCAAATGTGAGGTGGTCCCTAAAAAAAATGGCTTTGTAAATTTTGTTGTAAAAATGAGAAATCGCTGGTCAACTTTTAACCCTTATAACTTCCTAACAAAAAAAAATTTTGATTCCAAAATTGTGCTGATGTAAAGTAGACATGTGGGAAATGTTATTTCTTAACTATTTTGTGTGACATATTTCTCTGTTTTAAGGGAATAAAAATTCAAAGTTTGAAAATTGCTAAATTTTCAAAATTTTCGCCATATTTGCGTATTTTTCAAAAATAAACGCAAGTTATATGGAAGAAATTTTACCACTAACATGAAGTACAATATGTCACGAGAAAACAATCTCAGAATCGCGAAGATCCGTTGAAGCGTTCCGGAGTTATAACCTCATAAAGAGACAGTGGTCAGAATTGTAAAAATTGTCCCGTCATTAACGTGCAAACCACCCTTGGGGGTGAAGGGGTTAAAAAAATCATATTTTTTCCACAAAAATGATCTTTTCACCCCAATTTTTATTTTCCCAAGGGTAACAAGACTCCAAAAGTTATTGTGCAATTTGTCCTGAGTACGCGGATACCCCATATGTGGGGGTAAACCACTGTTTGGGTGCATGGCAGAGTTTGGAAGGGAAGGAGCGCCGTCTGACTTTTTCAACGCAGAATTGGCTGGATGCCATGTCGTGTTTGGAGAGCTCCTGATCTGCCTAAACAGTGGAAACCCCTGACAAGTAACACCAATTTTTAAACTAGACCCCTCAAGGAAGTTATCTAGATGTGTGGTGAGCACTTTGAACCCCCAATGCTTCACAGAAGTTTATAACGTACAGCCGTAAAATAAAAAATCTTTTTTTTTTTTTTTTTTTTTTTTTACAAAAATTATTTTTTTCGCCCCAATATTTTATTTTCACAAGGATAACAGGAGAAATTGGACCCCAAAAGTTGTTGTCCAATTTGTCCTGAGTACGCTGATACCCAATATGTGGGAGAAAACTACTGTATGGGTACACGTTGGGGCTCGGAAGAGAAGTAGTGACGTTTTGGATTGCAGACTTTGATGGAATGGTCTGGGGGCGTCATGTCGCATTTGGAAAGCCCCTGATGCACCTAAACAGTGGAAACCCCCCACAAGTGACCCCATTTTGGAAAACAGACCCCACAAGGAACATATCTAGATGTGTGGTGAGCACTTTGAACTTTGATTTTTTTTTTTTTTATTTTGGAATTTTTTTTTACACATGTTTATTTTACTTTTTTACATTGTCCCAGGGTGGGACATCACTGTAAAATGTCAGATCGCTGGTCTCACAGTGTGCACAGCACTCTGTGAGACCAGCGATCTCACAGGCAGCGCTGCAGGCTTCTCAGTGCCTGCTCTCAGCAGGCACTAGGGAAGCCGCCTCCCTGCAGGACCCGGCGGCCATCTTGGATCCGGGTCCTGGGAGGGAGGAAGCCCTCAGAACAGCGCAATCACATCGCGCTGTTCTGAGGGTCTCTGGGGAGCTCGCAGGGAGCCCCCTCCCTGCGCGATGCTTCCCTGTGCCCCTGGTACACCGCGATCATGCTTGATCGAGGTGTGCCAGGGGTTAATGTGCCGGGAGCGGTCCGTGACCGCTCCTGGCACACAGTCCCGGGTGTCAGCTGTGATAATCAGCTGACACCCGGCGGCGATTAGCTGCGCTCCCCCAGGGAGCGCAGCTGATCGCTATGACGTACTATCCCGTCCATGGTCAGATTGTCACGGGTTTCATGAACGGGATAGTACGTCGGATGTCAGAGAGGGGTTAATATTGCACAGGTGATAATTTTATCACCTGCTCAAGCATTAATTCCATCACCTTTGCAATACTAAGGAAATCCTGAAAACATGACCTGTTGGTGGGTCCTGAGGACTGGAGTTGAGAAACACTGCTATAATGGAATGGGTGTGAAAACGCTGCGGAATCCGCACAAAGAATTGATACGCTACGGAAAATAAACCGCTGCATTTCCGAGCGGAATTTTCCGCAGCATGTGCACAGCGGTTTGTTTTCCATAGGATAACATGGTACTGTACATCCCATGGAAAACTGCTGCGCATCAGCAGGGCCAAATCCGCAACGTGTGCACATAACCTTAAGGGTATGTGCACACGTTGCGGATTTTGATGCTCATCCGCAGCATTATTGGATGCGCGGAATTACATAAAATCCGCAGTGTAGTACAGTACCAATGATAGTCAATGGGAATTTGAGAATTTATGTGCACATGCTGCGGAAAAATCCGCACGGAAACGCAGCGGTTTTATTTCCGCAGCATGTCAATTCTTTTTGTGGATCCGCAGCTTTTCTGCACCCATTGACTATACATTGAGTAAGGCAAATCCGCAGTACAACAAAAGCAGGACAATACACAAGCAATCCGCATGATATCTACATGAATTCCGCATGAAATCCACGTGGATTTTTACCTGCGTTTTCTACCAAGACAGGTAGAATCCGCGCAGAAAATTCCACAGGCAAATCCGCAATGTGTGCACACGTTGCATTTTTTAAGTGTTTTTGCCGCCTTTATCTGCTGCGTAAACGATAAAAAAGCGGTAAAAAAACGCATCCCATTAATTTTAATTGCATTCCGCAATTGCTGTGCCCATGCTGCGTATTTTTCCAGAGCGTAATCGCATCGCGGTAAAATAAGCAGCATGTTCATTAATTTGGCGGAATCGCGGCGATTTCGCAGCCATAGGATTGCATTGAAACGCTCACTTTACACATGTGGCTATGCCCACCATGCGTCAAGTGAGAGATTCATGTGCGGTTGGTACTCAGGATCTGGAGGAGAGGAGACTCTCCTCCAGGCGCTGGGTATCATATTCCTGTAAAAAATAGATTTAAAATAAAAAATAGGGATATACTTACCCTCTGTCGGCCCCCGGAGTCCTCAGCAATGCACGCGGCGCTGCCAGCAACTTCCGTTCCCAGAGATGCATTGCGAAAATCACCCCAGATGACATAGCGGTAGCGTGACCGCTATATCATCCGAGGTCATTCACGCAATGCATCCCTGGGAACGGAAGTTGCAGGCAGCGTCGCTGAGGACCGGGAGGACTCCGGGGGCTGACAAAGGTTAAGTATATCCCTATTTTTTATTAATTTTAACATTCTATCTTTTACTACAAATGCGGCAAAGGCAGCATCTATAGTAAAAAGTTGGTCACACTTGTCAGCACATTTCGGGTTACACACCGATGCCACCCGTGTGCTGTCCATGATTTTCACCTATCAGAATAAATGACAAAGCTTCTCCCCTACGTCCACCCGGACAGCAGACGGGTTACACACCGATGCCACCCGTGTGCTGTCCATGATTTTCACCTATCAGAATAAATGACAAAGCTTCTTCCCTACGTCCAACCCGGACAGCAGACTGGTTACACACTGATGCCACCCGTGTGCTGTCCGTGATTTTCAACTATCAAAATAAATGACAAAGCTTCTCCCCTACATCCACCCCGGACAGCAGACAGGTTACACACTGATGCCACCCGTGTGCTGTCTGTGATTTTCAACTATCAGAATAAGTGACAAGCTTCCACAAGTCTTCTACACATGATGTCAATTGTCCGGCACAGCAGACGGGATTACACATTGTTTTCACTATGACGTGGATGTCCGTGATTTCACCTATCAGAAAAATGACAAAGCTTCTCCCTACTCACCCCGACAGCAGACGGGTTACCACCCGTATGCTGTCGTGTGATGTTTTTCACCTATCAGAAAAATTACAAAGCTTCTCCCCTACTCCACCAGACAGCAGACGGGTTACACACCGATGCCACCCGTGTGCTGTCGTGATTTTCACTATCAGAAATTAAACTCTCCCTAGATCAGAGCAGACGGTTACAAGATCAACGTGTGCTGTCCTGTTTTCACTTCAGAATGACAGCTTCCCCTACGTCCAACCCGGACAGCAGACGGGTTACACACTGATGCCACCCGTATGCTGTCCGTGATTTTCACCTCTCAGAATAAATGACAAAGCTTCTTCCCTACGTCCACCCCGGATAGCAGACCGGTTACACATCGATGCCACCCGTGTGCTGTCCGTGATTTTCACCTATCAGAATAAATGACAAAGCTTCTTCCCTACGTCCACCCCGGCCAGCAGACAGGTTACACACCGATGCCACCCGTGTGCTGTCAGTGATTTTCACCTATCAGAATAAATGACAAAGCTTCTCCCCTACGTCCACCCTGGACAGCAGATGGGTTACACCGATGCCACCCGTGTGCTGTCCGTGATTTGCACCTATCAAAAAAAATGACAAAGCTTCTCCCCTACGTCTACCCCGGACAGCAGACGGGTTACAAAGATGCCACCTGTGTGCTGTCCGTGATTTGCACCTATCAGAATAAATGACAAAGCTTCTCCCTACGTCACACGTTTCCACCGCCCACCCGAGACAGCCAGACGGGCGTTACACACCGATGCCACCCGTGTGCTGTCTGTGATTTTCACCTATCAGAATAAATGACAAAGCTTCTCCCTACGTCCACCCAGGACAGCAGACGGGTTACACACTGAGGCCACCCTTGTACTGTCCGTGATTTTCACCTATCAGAATAAATGACAAAGCTTCTCCCCTACGTCCACCCGGACAGTAAACAGGTTACACACTGATGCCACCCGTAAGCTGTCCGTGATTTTTAACTATCAGAATAAGTGACAAAGCTTCTCCCCTACGTCAATCCTAGACAGCAGACGGGTTACACACCGATGCCACCCGTGTGCTGTCCGTGATTTGCACTCATCAGAAAAAATGACAAAGCTTCTCCCCTACGTCTACCCCGGACAGCAGACGGGTTACACAGATGCCACCTGTGTGCTGTCCGTGATTTGCACCTATCAGAATAAATGACAAAGCTTCTCCCCTATGTCCACCCCGGACAGAAGACGGGTTACACACCGATGCCACCCGTGTGCTTTCCGTGATTTTCACCTATCAGAATACATGACAAAGCTTCTCCCCTACGTCTACCCCGGACAGCAGACGGGTTACACATCGATGAAAACGCGTGTGATGTCCGTGATTTTCACCTATCAGAATACATGACAAAGCTTCTCCCCTACGTCCAACCCAGGACAGCAGACGGGTTACACATCGATGCCACCCGTGTGATGTCCGTGATTTTCACCTATCAGAATACATGACAAAGCTTCTCCCCTACGTCCACCCCGGACAGCAGACGGGTTACACACCGATGCCACCAGTGTGCTGTCCGTGATTTTCACCTATCAGAATAAATGACAAAGCTTCTCCCCTACGTCCAACCCGGACAGCAGACGGGTTACACACTTATGTCACCCGTGTGCTGTCCGTGATTTTCACCTACAATAATCAGATCTATAAGGGACACAAGGACAGATGCCCCTTTCTCCTACATCACTAATCCATCCTGGATAGCAGATGGGTTACACCGATGCCACCCGTGTGCTGTCCGTGATTTGCACCTATCAGAAAAAATGACAAAACTTCTTCCCTACGTCTACCCCGGACAGCAGACGGGTTACACAGATGCCACCTGTGTGCTGTCCGTGATTTGCATCTGTCAGAATAAATGACAAAGCTTCTCCCCTATGTCCACCCCGGACAGCAGACGGGTTACACACCGATGCCACCCGTGTGCTGTAAGTGATTTTCACCTATCAGAATAAATGAAAAAGCTTCTCCCCTACGTCCATCCTGGACAGCAGACGGGTTACACACCAATGCCACCTGTGCGCTGTCCATGATTTTCACCTATCAGAATAACAAAGCTTCTCCCCTACGTCCAACCCCGGACAGCAGACGGGTTACACATCGATGCCACCCGCGTGATGTCAGTGATTTTCACCTACCAGAATACATGACAAAGCTTCTCCCCTACGCAGGGTGGATTTGATTTAAATCAAACTGATTTAAATCACGATTTAAATCACGATTTAAATCACTAGTCAGTAAGGCTTGATTTAAATCAGTGATTTAAATCAAAGTTTCTACCTAAACTAGTTCTTGCTACTTTAACATGCAAGTAGATGAAGATTTTTAGAATCACTTTTTATATTACTTTTTTCTCCCCAGTTTAATGGGTTAATCATTCATATTTGGACACCACTGTTCTGTTGTACTTAGGAAGGAGAAAAATAATCCTGACCTTAATAACAATTTAAATAGATTTATTCAACTGAAACAATAACAACATTACAGCATAAGTTATTTGCTTAAACAAACATCCATGTTTGTTAACTAATTTGGCTAAACAAAATATATATATATTTTAAGAAACTTAGATTGTCAGCCCAGCCGACACATGAAAAACTTAAATACTACTGTCCCTGCTGTCCTCTGTAGCTCACTCATCGTCATCTTCATCATCATCATCTTCTTCTTTGTTCCTATTCATAATCTGGAAAAGAAAAACTAGCTTTCCTGCTTTATTGGGTCCCAACCGATTTCTCAATTTAGAATGAATGAGTCCAAAGGGAGAGAATATTCTTTCAACGCCTGCAGAAGAAGCTACTGCTGTTAAAAGTGGAATCATTACTTGAACAGTCTCTAAATCCAAGCGCTTAAGTGACTTCCACCAGTTTACTGGTGTGACCTTCCTTAAAATATCTTCAGCAAACATATATTTCTTGAATGGTTCCCCTTAGCTCTGAAGTTTATTATAGTTGGCATTAAAGATGGATGATTGCTGGATACCCATGTCATAGCTAACTCCTCTTCCTCAGCACTTAGGTTTTACTTTTGACCCTGATATTGGATATTGACAATATTTGCCAAAAAATGAGCTGGAGTCAGTGCTTGTCCCATTCGTTTGTTTACTGCTTGTAATTTAATTCTGTCCATGTGTAGTTCTGTTTTTAAGTGTTCACTCAGTTCCTTCCAAATTTCAACAGCATCCGCAATAAAACAGCTATTTTTCTGTATTTTGTTTAAAGCTTGAGAGATGGGTTTCAGGAAGCTCAGCATATGTTCAACATTTCTCTTAAGTCCAATGTTGAGGATTTTGGCCGTGACAGTGCCATCTATTTTATCTCGATTTTCTTCACAAAGTGTCATCAGAATAGGCCAGTTTTTGATATACTGCTCAAAACAGTCCACCACAGAGTTCCATCTAACATCTTGTGGGAGCGTAAGCTTAGTTCCACCCATCCTTATCAGAGCTGCTGCAGCAAAATGATTATTACGGAAGTATTTAGCAATTTCAACAACATTAGCCTTTATTTCTGGAACACTTAAGTCTTTGGCTAAGAGGTGCAGCAAATGAGCACTGCAACCATATGTTATTAACTTTGTATTCCCTCCCTGCTCTTCTAAATTTCATCTCATCTTGGATACGTTTGCAGCATTGTCAGTGACCAAACTGCGTACTAGACATTTGAATTTTTGTTCACATGTTGTTATAGCTTTTACTGCCACTTCTTGTAAGTATTCTGCTGTGTGTGCATTTCCTGACGTATCAGTTGTTTGTGCAAGGAAGACTTTACCTTCTTCTGTTGTTATACAAGCACATACAATAGGATCATTGTGGACATTACTCCACCCATCAATACTTAGGTTAACAATTTTACCCTCCAGAGCTGTTGCACATTGCTCCATTTCTCGGTCATACACTTGATCCAGCAGTTTCCCTGTAACATCAGCTCTGCTGGGTGGACTGTATCCTGGTCTCAGTGACTGAACCATATTAATGAAATGTGGGTTCTCAGTCAGACGGAAAGAAGAGTTCGTTGCATAAATAAACTGGGCAATTTTTTCATCAATCAACTCTTTTTCTAATCTGCTAGTTCTTATCACAAACCTATCTATGGTGGTTCCAGGAGGTAAAGGTTTTTTCTTCCTTTTGGGTGATGGTGATATGTGGCTGTGGGTGTCTGATGATGATGCTGCTGCTAATGAAGCACTATCCTGGATGGATAACTCAAACTGTAGAACAGGATGATGGTGATCTTGGAGGTGGATAGTTTCCAGAATCCATGAAGAATTCCCTAAACAAAAAAAGTCAATGCTGTTATTTTATTGTTTATACAATTTCTGCTTATTGTACACAACACAGCACTGCCCCAAAAGGAATATTTGTTTTTCTTCATAACTGTACCAAATGACAGTAACATGCAGTAATAATAAGAAATATAATTTTTCTCACACATGACAGTTCAGTCTTTAGAAATAGGATTCAATAAAAATGTTTACCAACCTGAAGATCCTGCCTGTTCAGAAGTGTTTCTTTGGTCATCTTCATCACCGCACTTCTCATGATGTTGACTCATTCGCGCCACCAGGCCTTGCATCTCTTTGTTGCATCGTTTGCATTTTGCACGCATGCCTGCCTTACCGATAGGCGAAGGAGCTTCATTAAAATATTCCCAAACTGGGTCTCTTTTACGGCCTGCTGCCATTATAAGGAAAGAATGTAATAAACCTCAGATCGTACACATAAACAGATCCAGACTTGTCTGTCTGTGGCTATGCTGCAGTATTGTGCTCAAAGTTTCACTTTCATTTTCTTGTCTGCTTGCCCTTCCTCCTCCTCACACTTAGATTCACATTCTTCTTGTGTTGTGCAGATCTATTACACTCCAAACAATCAGAAACATATTGTCTAACTTCTTGGACTTGGCACTGAAGGGGTTGATTCTGTATTCATAGGTTTGTAGAACAATAGGATTAAGGTCTTTTTCTCAACTCTGTTCATGACATGTTGTAACATTTTTGCCGTGAAGAAGAGGCTGGGACCTCTGCGGAGTCAAATTCAGTTTTGAGAACTGCGTAAGTAAAGCGAGCGTCTGTGATAATATAGGAGAGAAACTGCCCACTAATCCTACAGAAACCTCTGGAAGAGCATGGCATTGTGAATGTTACACATATACAGCCTTTATTCTATTGAGTTAAACAACTCAGCTTTATCTCATGATGGAAGAACCTTTGGATGGTAAAATATTTTCCTCAAAAAGCAGTTTATTGAAAAACATCCGATTTAAATCAAAAAAATCTGATATAAATCAAAAAAATCCGATTTAAATAAAAAAAATCCGATTTTTTTGATTGTTTTAAGAAAATCATTGATTTTTATCCACTCTGCCCCTACGTCCAACCCAGGACAGCAGACGGGTTACACATCGATGCCACCCGTGTGACGTCCGTGATTTTCACCTATCAGAATACATGACAAAGCTTTTCCCCTACGTCCACCCCGGACAGCAGACGGGTTACACAGATGCCACCTGTATGCTGTCCGTAATTTTCACCTATCAGAAAAATTAAAAAGCTTCTCCCCTACATCCATCCTGGACAGCAGATGGGTTACACTGATGCCACCCGTGTGCTGTCCGTGATTTGCACCTATCAAAAAAAATGACAAAGCTTCTCCCCTACGTCTACCCCGGACAGCAGACGGGTTACAAAGATGCCACCTGTGTGCTGTCCGTGATTTGCACCTATCAGAATAAATGACAAAGCTTCTCCCCTACGTCCACCCCGGACAGCAGACGGGTTACACACCGATGCCACCCGTGTGCTGTCTGTGATTTTCACCTATCAGAATACATGACAAAGCTTCTCCCCTACGTCCATCCTGGACAGCAGACGGGTTACACACCGATGCCACCCGTGTGCTGTCTGTGATTTTCACCTATCAGAATAAATGACAAAGCTTCTCCCCTACGTCCACCCCGGACAGCAGACGGGTTACACACTGAGGCCACCCTTGTACTGTCCGTGATTTTCACCTATCAGAATAAATGACAAAGCTTCTCCCCTACGTCCACCCGGACAGTAAACAGGTTACACACTGATGCCACCCGTGTGCTGTCAGTGATTTTCACCTATCAGAATAAATGACAAAGCTTCTCCCCTACGTCCATCCTGGACAGCAGACGGGTTACACACCGATGCCACCTGTGTGCTGCCCATGATTTTCACCTATCAGAATAAATAACAAAGCTTCTCCCCTACGACCAATCCCGGACATCAGACTGGTTACACATCGATGCCACCCGCGTGATGTTCGTGATTTTCACCTATCAGAATACATGACAAAGCTTCTCCCCTACGTCCACTCCGGACAGCAGACGGGTTACACACCGATGCCACCCGTGTGCGGTCCGTGATTTTCACCTATCAGAATAAATGACAAAGCTTCTCCCCTCCGTCCATCTTGGACAGCAGAAAAGTTACACACCGATGCCACCCATGTGCTGTCCGTGATTTTTAACTATCAGAATAAATGACAAAGCTTCTCCCCTACGTCCACCCCGGACAGTAGACAGGTTACACACTGATGCCACCCGTGTGCTGTCAGTGATTTTCACCTATCAGAATAAATAACAAAGCTTCTCCCCTACGTCCAACCACGGACAGCAGACGGGTTACACACCGATGCCACCCGTGTGCTGTCAGTGATTTTCACCTATCAGAATAAATGACAAAGCTTCTCCCCTACGTCCAACCCGGACAGCAGACGGGTTACACACTGATGCCACCCGTGTGCTGTCCGTGATTTTCACCTATCAGAATACATGACAAAGCTTCTCCCCTACGTCCATCCAGGACAGCAGACGGGTTAAAAACTGATGCCACCCGTGTGCTGTCAGTGATTTTCACCTATCAGAATAAATGACAAAGCTTCTCCCCTACGTCCATCCTGGACAGCAGACGGGTAACACACCAATGCCACCCGTGTGCTGTCAGTGATTTTCACCTATCAGAATAAATGACAAAGCTTCTCCCCTACGTCCACCTCGGACAGCAGACGTGTTACACACAGACGCCACCCGTGTGCTGTCCGTGATTTTTAACTATCAGAATAAGTGACAAAGCTTCTCCCCTACGTCAATCCTGGACAGCAGACGGGTTACACACTTATGTCACCCGTGTGCTGTCTGTGATTTTCACCTATCAGAATAAATGACAAAGCTTCTCCCCTACGTCCACCCTGGACAGCAGCCGGGTTACACAGATGCCACCTGTGTGCTGTCCGTGATTTTCACCTATCAGAAAAATTAAAAAGCTTCTCCCCTACATCCATCCTGGACAGCAGATGGGTTACACCGATGCCACCCGTGTGCTGTCCGTGAATTGCACCTATCAAAAAAGACGGATTTTGGTAAGAACTTACCTGTAAAATCCTTTTCAGCGAAGGAAGGAAAGGAGACACACTAGTCATAACTAGTGCGGTAGGCGGAGCCCAGATGGGATAGACACCTCAGATTAAAAAGAGTGTTGACAGGCTCCTCCAGCTCGGGCTCCTCCTACTCAGCTCTCCAGTTGTACACAAGCTTAAGGAAGAGCAATATCACCAGCGGAAGCAACATAACCCCTTCTGAAGGACTTCAGAGACAAAAAAAAAAAAAAAAAAAAACACAAGAGTACAGGTTATGCATGCATTTAGGTAAAAAAACCACACAGTTCCAGGTACTACTCACTGGACCTGACCACTGCAATGAGCTGGCGATGCTGGAACAGAGCCGTAGCGGGTCGACCTCGACCCAGATAACTGCTATCAGAGAAGGGTCACGCCGCATCTGTAATACAACAACACACTTCTGCCAAGGGAGGGAGCTGTGTCTCCTTTCCTTCCTTCGCTGAAAAGGATTTTACAGGTAAGTTCTTACCAAAATCCGTCTTTCAGCAGCAGAACGGAAGGAAAGGAGACACACTAGTCATAACTAGTGGGACGTCCCAAAGCAGTCCAAAAATATAGGGTGGGAAAAAAAAAAAAAAAAACAGAAACGGCAGAACCCAACCTAAGAAAACTGCGCAACTAGCGCTAAAAAACAGGTTAAAGGAAACTTTAAACGACCGCCGCCTGTAGGACTCTACGTCCCAAGGCTGCATCAGCGGAAGCACTAACGTCCACCTTATAAAATTTCGTAAAAGTGTGGACAGAGCGCCAGGTAGCCGCCCTGCAGAGCTGAGCTGCCGAGGCCCCTTGATGGAAGGCCCATGACGAGCCCACAGCCCTCGTGGAGTGAGCTCGAACCTTAATCGGGCAAGGTTCGCCCTTAAGTCGGTACGCTTCCAAAATGGCCGACCGAATCCAACGAGCTATAGAGTCCTTGGAAGCTCGTTGACCACGTCGACGACTTGTTGGAATCACAAACAGAGAGTCCGACTTCCGAAAACCTTGAGTAACAGTCAAATAAAACTTCAAAGCCCGCACCAAATCCAATGCTGCAAGGCCCGTTCCTTCGCATTCCTTGGACTCGGACAAAGAGAAGGCAACACAATATCCTGGTTAACATGAAATTGCGACACCACCTTAGGTAGGAAGTCGCTCCGTGTGCGTAGCACTACACGATCCGGGTGAAACTCCAGGAAGGGAGGCGAGCAAGAAAAAGCCGCCAACTCAGAAACCCTTCTCAAAGAAGTGACCGCTACTAGGAAGGCAACCTTCCAAGAGAGCAAAGAAAGACTAACAGAGTCCATAGGCTCAAAAGGCCCGTGCTGAAGAGCCTCCAAAACAAGATTGAGACGCCAAGGAGACACAGGCGCCCTACGCGGTGGAAACTGGCGGGTTACTCCGCGAAAAAAGGAACGCACGTCCCTACGCGAGGCGATAGCCTTTCGGAACAGCAAGGACAGAGCAGAAACCTGACCCCTCAGGGTGCTAACTGCCAAACCTTTGTCCAGTCCAAATTGCAGGAAAGCCAACAAATTGGGAATGGAAAAAATCATCGGATTCCTTGAGGAACCCGAACACCACGAAAAGAAAGCTTCCCAAGTCTTGTGGTAAATTCTAGTAGTAGCCGGACCTCTGGCCGCTCGTAAAGTGGCAATGACTTCGGCTGAAAAACCTCGACGGGTCAATATTTCGGTCTCAAGAGCCACGCCGTCAATCGGAGAGACTTCAGGTCCGGATGACGAACGGGCCCTTGGGTTAACAGGTCCGGGCGAAGAGGAAGTGGAACTAGCGGTGCCGCCAGGAGTGACACCAGAGTCGAGAACCACGTTCTCCTTGGCCAATCTGGGGCTATCACTATAGCCGAGATTCTCTCCAGTCTGATCCGACGAAGAACTAGAGGCAGTAAGGATATCGGCGGAAACACATAGATCAGCTCGAATTGGTCCAACGGAGCCACCAGAGCATCCACCGCCACAGCCTTCGGATCCTTGTACCTGAACATGAATGTCGGCAACTTGGCATTGAACCTGGATGCCATCAGATCCACTTGGGGAGTTCCCCAACGGGAGCACAGCAGTGCAAAAATCTCGGATGAAGACTCCATTCTCCGGGATCCATCTTCTCGCGACTTAGAAAGTCCGCCGTGATATTCTGAACTCCTGGAATGTGGATCGCAGAGATAGCTGGCACTCTGGTCTCTGCCCATATCAGGATCCGAGATACCTCCACCATGAGTCTGGAACTCCTTGTCCCGCCTTGGTGATTGATATATGCGACCGCCGTCGCATTGTCTGTCTGCACTCGGACAGGCAGACCGCTTAAAGGGACCGTCCAGTGTTGGAGGCAAAGGAAAATCGCCCTCAATTCGAGGATGTTGATCGGCAAAACAGACTCTTCCGACGACCATACTCCCTGAGTCCAGAGATCGTTCCAAACACCCCCCCAGCCTGTCAGGCTGGCATCGGTGGTTATGACAGACCACTTTGGAGGAAGGAAAGACTTCCCCAGGGATAACTCTTTCGGACGGATCCACCATCCTAGAGACTCTCGTACTTTGTGAGAGATGATAACACTGCAATCCAGTGAGGTCTGCGACCGATCCCAGTGGTTCAGAATGAACTTTTGGAGAGCCCTGGAATGAAATTGGGCAAATGGAAGTGCTTCCATTGAAGCCACCATCAACCCCAGAAGGCGCATACATCTCCGAAGGAACATTGTCTTTGAAGACTTCATCACCCGTACATGCCGAAGGAGACATGCTTGCTTGTCTGGAGGCAGGGACACCACTGCTCGTACCGTGTTGAAATGCATCCCCAAAAACAGGATTGATTGTGACGGTTCCAGAGACGACTTCTCCCAATTGACCAGCCACCCGAAGTCCTCCAGGAGCTGAAGTGATAGGTCGCGAGCTGTCACCGCCTCCTCCTTTGAGGGTGCCACAATCAAAAGGTCGTCCAGATAAGGAAGGATCGTGACTCCCTGTCTTCGTAGAATCGCCATGAGAGGCGCCAGAATTTTTGTAAAAACTCTGGGCGCTGAGGCCAAACCGAAAGGCAGGGCCACAAATTGGTAATGATCTTTCCCTATGGCAAAACGAAGGTAACGTTGGTGAGCCCTTCCGATTGGAATGTGTAAATAGGCGTCGCGAATGTCGATTGACACCAAAAAGTCGTTCTGCGACAAGGCTGCCACCACGGAACGAAGCGATTCCATGCGAAACTTTCGGGTGTGGACATGCAGATTCAATCTTTTGAGATCCAGGATGGGGCGAAACTTGTCCTCCTTTTTGGGGACCACAAAAAGATTGGAATAAAATCCTCTTCCCCTGTCCTCTGGTGGAACCGGTACCACCACACCCTTCTGCAGAAGAAATTCGACTTCTTGCAGTAAAGCGGCACATAGCTCGGGCTCTGACGGGATGCGAGATTGGCAATAACTGTTCGGGGGTCGGGATGAAAACTCTATGAAATAGCCTGCGGACACAACCCGCGTCACCCAGGAGTCTGGGACACGGGAAACCCAGGTCAATTTGAATTGGAGCAGGCGACCCCCCACTCGAGAGCCCTCGAGCGGGACCCTGGCGTCAATCCGCCTTAGCGGGCTTTTTGTCAGATTCCCTCTTGTCATGACGGAAACTTTGTTTCCAGGGAGTGCGGGATTTCTGAGTGGTCTTTTTTCCTGAAAAAGAGGGACGACCCGACCCCCAAGAAGGCTGACCGAATCGTCCCCTGGACCGAAAGGACTGTCGACCACTACTGGCACCAGGTCTGCCAGGCGTAGAAGTCACAGTTCTTCGCTGTGGTAAAGCTGCTTCTTTTGCCTTTGCTTTGGCAATCAGCTCCGTGAGGTCAGATCCAAATAGCTGACCGCCCTTGTAAGCTAAAGATAGCAAACCTTGCTTGGAAACCGCATCACCGGTCCACTGTCTAAGCCACAGAGCTCTCCTGACTGAGACCGCCGAGGATTCTGTCCTGGATAGCAATGACACAGTATCCAGGTTTGCATCATGACCATATTGAAATGCACTTTCTAACAATTCGAACAGTTCGTCCACCTCAGGTACTTGAGGTTCACATTTCCTCCGCAAACGGTCCAACCAGACCAGGGAAGCTTTATAAGCACACATGGAGCCTAGCACTGCTCTGAAACCATGACCCGCGGCCTCGTAAATGGATTTTGCCGCCGACTCCGCTTTTCTGTCCAGTGGGTCTTGTAGACTCGCCTTCCCTTTAATAGGAAGTAAAGAAGATTTGCTAAGCTGAGATAAAGGGACATGCACTTCAGGAGAAGGGATCCAATTGTCAATCGATTCCGTAGTACACGGATACAGTGACTCAAATAGACGTGTCCCCTGAAAACGTTTGTCTGGACACAGACGCTCCTTCTCCACTGCTTGATTAAACTCACTCAGGGATGGATGGCAAAGTCGAAAGAGACTTATGCGACTCCTGAAACATCCGGGCCGACTTACCAGGGCGAGTAGTTACTTCCTCCTGTAACTGTAACGCCTCTCTCATAGCTTCAATTAAAGCTTCTACACGGCCCGAAAACGAGGCAGAGTGCCTTTGCCGATCTTCTTTATCCGAATCGGATATTCCCCTGAACTTAAAGGGGAACCCTCCATACCAGAGCTCTCTGAGTCGCTATATGTGAAAGAAGTCACCGGCCTGTGTCGCTTTCTGCCATGAGGGGGTTTGGCTGACACCCAATAACCTATAAGGTTAGATAGGCTATCAATCGAACGAGTGAGAGCCTCCATCTTTACATCACTGGGTCCTCCGACCGCTGCGCTTGACGCGGTCGATGTCTGTGTGTCAGATACACGAGACCGATCTTGTAGCGGAGTCAGGACATGGTCGCACTTTGATTCTGATCTGACATGTCTTACCCAGTACAATGGCAGGTTAAACCTGACAGTAACGAGAAACAGTGTGGTTTCTAGAAAAAAATAAGACGAACGCTGAAGGGTTAACTCTTAAAGAAAGGGTTACCCCAGCTGTCCCACCATTAAGGGTTAACCGCCTGATAAGGGGTTAAAGTCACAAGCTCTCCACAACCTGTATTAATGTGACAGATGTGTGAGCCCCAGGTGCCTCTTATGAGGAAGCAGGTGCTGACAGAAACGTCCTCAAGGAACGCCACACTAAACGAAAAAAATCGCTAAAATATTGCGTCTTTTTTCGCATCTCATAAAAATCCTGCGACTTAAAAAGCGTCGCTAACTTTAGCGACGTTCAGTGTGGCAGAGCCCTGCCCTGTGGGGGAGAGAAGTCTTTAAGCTTCTGCCCTGATAGGCAGAAGCGACTCACAGTTAAACTTCGCGGTGCTGTCTTCTTAATCTTGTGCGGGAGGAACGGAGAGTGAGGAGCCCGGAGCGCTGCAATGGCTGCCGTACTGAGGAGGCAGCCGGAAAAGAAGGCAGAGGAAAATCGCGCTCAGTGAGCGCTTCCTGCCCAGGAAGCGTGAAGCCACGCCCCCGCCTTCAAAAAAAGCGCGGGACTCCTCCATTCTCCGGTCCCGCGATCCCCGTCCTGTAGGCATCCACCTGCGGACAAAATATACGGATTTTTGTGTTACTCACCGTAAAATCCTTTTCTCCGAGACGCTCATTGGGGACACAGGACTGTGGACTGTGGGTGTATGCTACTGCCGCTAGGAGGCTGACACTAAGTAAACATAAAAAAGGTTAGCTCCTCCTCCGCCGTATACACCTCAGCACTGGCCGCAGGCAAACCCAGTTTAGTGCAAAAAGCAGTAGGAGGCTAAAAAATAAATCAAGAGTTAACACAGATACAGTATATTCAGAAGAAAAAACTGCTGATACCAATTTAAGGAGAATAGAGTTAACTCAATATAAAGCCAGCCGGCTCTTAGGGAGGGTGCTGTGTCCCCCAATGAGCGTCTCGGAGAAAAGGATTTTACGGTGAGTAACACAAAAATCCGTATTTCTCCTTCGTCTCATTGGGGGACACAGGACTGTGGGACGTCCCAAAGCAGTCCCTTGGGTGGGAAACCGACTCCACAGTGTAGTTTATAATCCAGCATTGCTTATAGGTGCGCAACCGCGCCCTGAAGAATCCTTCTACCCAGACTGGCATCCGCAGAAGTCTGGGTATGGACATTATAATGCTTGGAAAAAGTATGCAGACTGGACCAGGTTGCTGCCTTACAAACCTGTTCCACCGAAGCCTGATGCCGAAGGGCCCAGGAGGCACCCACCGCTCTGGTGGAGTGAGCCTTGATCCCTGCGGGAACCACCGCGCCTCTGATGCGGTAAGCCTCCTGAATGGCTAACCGAATCCACCTAGCCAAGGTTGACTTAGAAGCAGCAAGTCCCTTCCTGCGACCTTCAGGGAGGACAAACAGCGTGTCCGTCTGTCGAAAGGACGCCATCCGAGATACATATCTCCTGAGTGCTCTCACCAGATCCAGCGTATGGAGAGCCTTCTCCACTCGGTGCGTCGGAGCTGGGCAAAATGAGGGCAAAACAATGTCCTCATTAATATGAAATGAGGACACGACTTTAGGCAAAAAAGGTGGTGTTGGTCTGAGCACAACCTTATCCTGATGGAAAAGTAAGTACGGAGCTCGACAAGACAGTGCGGCAAGCTCCGAAACCCGCCTTATGGACGTTATGGCTACCAAAAACACCACCTTCCAGGAAAGAAATGACAGAGAAACCTCCTGCAAAGGTTCAAAAGGAGACTCCTGCAGGACTCCCAGGACTAGATTGAGATCCCAAACATCTAAGGGAGCCTTGTAGGGGGGAACTATATGGACAACCCCCTGAATAAAGGTCCTAACCTGAAAATTAGACGCGATCTTTCGCTGAAAAAGAACCGACAAAGCTGATATCTGTCGTCTAAGAGTACTAGGCGCTAGACCTGAATCTAGGCCTGCCTGGAGAAAAGATAGAATATTCGGAATTGAAAAGAGGAGCGGGGAACAATCATGTTCCCTGCACCAATCAAAAAAGACCTTCCAAGTACCGTGGTAGATGCGAGCCGAAACGGGCTTTCGGGCGTTAGCCATCGTTGCGGCGACCTTTTTAGAGAATCCAGCCCTGGTCAGGATCCAAGATTCAACGGCCAGGCCGTCAAACACAGGACCGCTGAGTTCTGGTGGTAAACTGGGCCCTGGGAGAGAAGGTCCACGCGCTCTGGCAGTCGCCAGGGTGCGTCGGCGAGCAATTGTACCAGCTCCGCGTACCATGGGCGACGCGGCCAATCCGGAGCGATTAATATCGCTGGAACCCCCTCTATCCTGATCTTTCTGATCACCCTTGGGAGAAGGGCTATTGGTGGAAACAAGTATGGAAGATGAAACTGATTCCATGGTAGGACCAGAGCGTCTACTGCAAATGCCTGCGGATCCCGGTACCGGGAGACGAAGTTGGGCACCTTGGCATTTATCTTGGAAGCCATCAGGTCCACATCTGGGGTTCCCCCGCGTCGGTATATCTGCTGAAAAACCTCGGGATGAAGTGACCATTCCCCTGACGCTATGCCGTGACGGCTGAGAAAATCCGCAGCCCAGTTTTCCTCGCCCGGAATGTGGACCGCTGAAATCACAGAGTGATTTACCTCTGCCCAAGTCAGAATCTGTTTTACCTCTTGCATGGCCGCCCTGCTGCGGGTACCTCCCTGATGGTTTATGTATGCCACTGCCGTGGCATTGTCCGATTGTATTCTGACTGGGTGGCCCGCCAGATGCTGGTGAAAATGCCTCAGAGCCAGCCGAATAGCTCGGATCTCTAAAATATTGATCGGGAGGGTCGATTCCTGCTGAGACCAAGTTCCCTGGGCTGTGTGGTGACGAAACACTGTTCCCCATCCGAGCAGGCTGGCGTCCGTTGTGACAACCAACCAGAAATTTGGAGGAAACAACCGACCCTGTTGAAGAGTGGTGCTCTTCGTCCACCACATTAGAGTCTGTCTGACCTGCAGGGACAGACGGCACCGAAGATTGAGGGAGTAAGGGCTCCCGTCCCATACTGCCAAGAGTGCATGTTGAAGGGGGCGAAGATGAAATTGGGCAAATGGAATAGCCTCTATTGCTGCCACCATCCTTCCTAGGACCCTCATGCAAAACCGGATGGTGTGAGGAATTGGTTGGCGAAGGATCCGTACCTCTTGACGGAGAACCAAGGCCTTGTCCTGAGGAAGAATTATCAACCCCTGAGCGGTGTCGAAATTCATCCCTAAAAAGGTGATCTTCCGAGATGGCACGGGAGATGATTTCTTCATATTCACCAGCCACCCCAGGCGAGCAAGGGTGTCTAACGTAATGCTGACACTTTCCTCGCAGATTTGAAAAGACGGACCCTTGATGAGGAGATCGTCTAAAGTAAGGCAGGATGACTACCCCCTGGAGTGCAGAATGGACACAACAGCAGCCATGACCTTTGTGAACACCCTGGGGGCTGTGGCTAGCCCGAATGGCAAGGCTGCGAACTGAAGATGAAGTTTGCCGACGGCAAACCGAAGAAATCTCTGATGAGGAGGAAATATGGGGATGTGAAGATAGGCATCCTGAATGTCTATTGATGCTAGAAATTCCCCTTTTTCCATGGCTGCAATGACCGAACGGAGAGACTCCATTCGGAAATGTCGAATTCTGACAAACCGGTTCAATCGCTTTAGATCCAGAATGGGCCTTACGGTACCATCCTTTTTGGGTACAATAAACAGGTTGGAATAAAACCCCTGACCCTTTTCGATCTCCGGTACAGGCACGACAACCCCGCTGTGCCGAAGAGACTCGACCGCCCTGAATAAGGCGCGAACCCGAGATTCCTCTTGGGAAGGCGCGAGGGAAAAAAACGATTTGAGGGAAGGCTGGAAAATTCTATTTTGTACCCCGAGGAGACTAACTCCCGGACCCACTCGTCGTGAGTAATCGATAGCCAAATGGGGCGAAACCAGAGTAAGTGGCCGCCTACTCTGGATAAATTGACCGGATTCTGCCTCCAGTCATTTGTCCGAATATCTCTGGGGTTTGGACCCTCTAGATCTTGGTTGTTGAGATCGCCCTCTTCCCAGAGGGTTGGTCCTGTAGGAGACCTGACGATCTCTGGCCTGACTAGGCCGACCTGAACCGCTGGAGGTAGCTGGCGCGGCCCAACCTGGGTTACGAAAGGCTCTAAAGCGAGGCTGAAGCTGTCGGCGAAAAGGCTGCTTAATCTTTTGCTGAGGAAGGAAACTGCTCTTCCCTCCCGTCGCATCAGATATGAGCTGATCCAACCTTTCGCCAAATAACCGACCATTCTGATATGGTAAGGATGTAAGCGATTTCTTAGAGATTGAATCTGCTCGCCAGGTTCTCAGCCACAAAGATCTTCTGATGGCAATAGCATTAGCAGCCGCTAGGGCTGCGCAATTTGCCGCATCCATGGACGCATTAATTAAGAAGTCTCCTGCAAGTGCTATCTGATTAGAAATCTCAGTTACTTCAGATGGTACCTCTATACCATGAAGCGCTCTATTTAGAGACTCTGACCAGGATATCATGGCCTTAGCAACCCAAGTCGCTGCAAAAGAAGGAGAGAGAGCAGAACCCGATGCTTCAAACACCGAGCGGGCCAAACCTTCAATCAGACGATCCGTTGGTTCCTTGATCGAGGAACCGTTAGGAAGGGAGAGGAGCGTTTTAGACGCCAAACGCGACACAGGAGGATCAACCGCAGGAGATTCCGCCCATTTCTTAAGAAGCTCGGGAGCAAAAGGATATCTAGTATTGAGAGCCTTTTGTCCTGCGAAGCGCTTGTCCGGTTTCTCCCGGTGGCGCTGCACTAGCTCCTCAAACTCAGGATGAGATCCAAAAACCTTATGAGCTTGCCTGGCTCTTTTGAAGGACACCTTATGACCGGAGGTCAAGGTGGACTCATCGTCTATCCCCAAGGTTTGATTGACAGCTTCAATCAAACTGTCAATTGTGTCCTGACAATTTGGTGCCTCTAAATTAAGGGACCCTTCTGAATCAGAATCCGAATACTGATCACTTGTCAGAGGTGAGGGAGAGCGGGAGACGGAACTGAAAGATGCCGAGGCCCCGGACGGCAAAGGCGACGCAGTGTGGGTTCGCTTCCCCTGCGTCTGCCTAGTGAGAGCGCGGCCCCTGCAGGCCGGAGGTTCATGAGACGTCGCCAAGACGGGTGAACCACTGTCCCTGCTCCTATCTGGAGCTTGAAGGGACTCGATTGCTCTAGTCAATGATGCCACAGATTGAGTCAGGGACAGAGCCCATTCAGGGGGACCTGACGCACTGGGTTCCGTAATAGGAGCGGGTTCCTGAGCCCGTTCGGAGTCACAGGCTTCGCAAACCCGAGTAATCTGGGCGCGCGGAAAAGGGGACCTACAGGCAATGCATGCGGTATACAGCACCGTATGAGCTTTAGTTCTTCTGGACATACTGAGTCTATCACAGAGTCCGCAATGAACTGGATGTGCGACGGTCAGTGAAACGGAGTGCAGAAGTACTTAGTGAAACGGAACAACCAGGCTGGAGGTAGAAGCACTTACCCCAGTCCTGTACCCCCTGTGTCCTTAAACCGCGTAGCAGTGGCGTCTGGCTCCAAATTTTTCAAAAAGAGCGCTCCCCTGTTAGGAAGGCGAGCTCATGTAGCCGAGCCTTTAGGGGGAGGGTCGAGAGGCGCGGCCTAGCCGTCAGAGGCCCGCCTCCAGCCGCAGCCTAGTCTCCAGCAAAAGCCGGGGACTAAATTTACAGCCGCGGCCTAGCACCAGCCGAAGCCGCGGCCTAGATTTCCGGCGGAGGCGGCCCCAAAACCAGAGGGCGGGCCCGCCGGAAGGAGACGATGCCGGGGGCGGATCCCCGCGACCGCGGCCCACCCCCCTGCCGGCGCCGGACGCCACACCTCGGGCCCCAGTCCCCGGAGACCCCCTCCGGCCGACACCGGACGCTACATCTTGGGCCGCGGCCTAGTCCCCGGCAGAAGCCGGGGACTAAATTTGCAGCCGCGGCCTAGCACCGCCCGAAGCCGCGGCCTAGATTTCCGGCGGAGGCCGCCTCAAAATCAGAGGGCGGGCCCGCCGGAAGGAGACGATGCCGGGGGCGGATCCCCGCGACCGCGGCCCACCCCCCTGCCGCGCCGGACGCCACACCTCGGGCCCCAGTCCCCGGAGACCCCCAACACCGCCGAGGCCAGGGACCTGACGCCCCCCGGGGGGGGGAGAGGGGGATCGGAACACGAGCCAGGAGCCTGTACCTGGCTGGAAGCAGAGTCTGCGAAACTTGCGGTGCTCCATGCGTGCGGTTTCTCCCGGCGTTACTCCAGTATCTTCTCCGTTTTCAAAAAGGTGAGCCATTCCGCCTGATGCATTTAGAGAGGGGCTTTGTAGTAAAAAAGGTGGGACGGTGCAGGAACCCTAACTCCATCACCCCTACAGGGGATGAGGAGAGGGACCGTCCGCCTCCTTGCAGCACCGCAGTCTAGCATTGGTGGCGCAGTGGGGGCTGCACGGACAAACTCCTGCCTCTGTACAACCTAGGGTTTCAATACCTTAGGGTGGTCAGGGCTAAGTCCGGCATTCGTGTCCCACGTTGCGGGAGAGGATACGTTGGAGGCTTTACTCCACGTGCTCGCCCGTTGATGGTTTGGGGAGATCGGACCCTTTCAATAGGATCCGTCGCCCCTATCTCATCTTCGTGGGAAAAGAAAAAAAAAAAATGGTCTGGAAAAAGAACCAGACGTGTGCCTCCATCAGACACTAAGCAATAACTGGGTTTGCCTGCGGCCAGTGCTGAGGTGTATACGGCGGAGGAGGAGCTAACCTTTTTTATGTTTACTTAGTGTCAGCCTCCTAGCGGCAGTAGCATACACCCACAGTCCACAGTCCTGTGTCCCCCAATGAGACGAAGGAGAAATAACAGTCACCACATTTACTGTAACAGCGGCTGCCGCAGCAGCCGCTGAATCACTCATACACATTATAAAAATGTGGAGTACTCACCCGCCATGCGCCACAGGGACCCCCAGGGGTTTCTGGCACGTGCCCATGCTTCCAACCAGGGCGGGGATCGCAGTGACCCCTGCAGCGCGGTTTGCGTCCCCGCCAGGGAAGCCATCCTCATCCCCCGGGCCGGCAGGGTTCTGCAGGGACCACCATATAGGGTAATACAGATCCGCCAAGGGACAGGTTGGGGTCCAGCAGCGCTGAGACCCCTGAGACCTCTAGACCACATTTGGTGATACAAGTCTCTTGTCCGATAAAAAATAATAAAAACTTCTGAGGAGCTGCTTCCAGCAGCGACTATCCTCTGAGACCTCAAATTGAAAACTGGAGAGCTGAGTAGGAGGAGCCCGAGCTGGAGGGGCCGGTCAACACTCTTTTTAATCTGAGGTGTCTATCCCATCTGGGCTCCGACTACCCCACTAGTTATGACTAGTGTGTCTCCTTTCCTTCCGTTCTCCTGCTGAAAAATGACAAAGCTTCTCCCCTACGTCTACCCAGGACAGCAGACGGGTTACACAGATGCCACCTGTGTGCTGTCCGTGATTTGCACCTATCAGAATACATGACAAAGCTTCTCCCCTACGTCCATCCTGGACAGCAGACGTGTTACACACCGATGCCACCCGTGTGCTGCCCGTGATTATCACCTATCAGTATAAATGACAAAGCTTCTCCCCTACGTCCACCCGGACAGCAGACGGGTTACACACCGATGCCACCCGTGTGCTCTCCGTGATTATCACCTATCAGTATAAATGACAAAGCTTCTCCCCTACGTCCACCCCGGACAGCAGACGGGTTACACACTGAGGCCACCCTTGTACTGTCCGTGATTTTCACCTATCAGAATAAATGACAAAACTTCTCCCCTACGTCCAACCCCGGACAACAGACGGGTTACACATCGATGCCACCCGCGTGATGTTCGTGATTTTCACCTATCAGAATACATGACAAAGCTCTCCCCTACGTCCACTCCGAACAGCAGAAGGGTTACACACCGATGCCACCCATGTGCTGTCCGTGATTTTTAACTATCAGAATAAATGACAAAGCTTCTCCCTACGTCCATCCTGGACAGCAGACGGGTTACACACCGATGCCACCTGTGTGCTGTCCATGATTTTCACCTATCAGAATAAATGACAAAGCTTTTCCCCTACGTCCACCCCGGACAGCAGACGGGTTACACACCGATGCGACCCGTGTCTGTCAGTGATTTTCACCTATCAGAATAAATACAAAGCTTCTCCCCTACGTCCATCCTGGACAGCAGACGGGTTAGACACCGATGCCACCCGTGTGCTGTCCGTGATTTTCACCTATCAGAATAAATGAAAAAGCTTCTCCCTACGTCCAACCAGGACAGCAGACGGGTTACACACTGATGCCACCCGTGTGCTGTCCGTGATTTTCACCTATCAGAATACATGACAAAGCTTTTCCCCTACGTCCACCCCGGACAGCAGACGGGTTACACACCGATGCCACCCGTGTGCTGTCCGTGATTTTCACCTATCAGAATAAATGACAAAGCTTCTCCTCTACGTCCAACCCGGACAGCAGACGGGTTACACATCGATACCACCGGTGTGTTGTCCGTGATTTTCACCTATCAGAATAAATGACAAAGCTTCTCCACTACGTCCACCTCGGACAGCAGACGGGTTACACACAGACGCCACCCGTGTGCTGTCCGTGGTTTTTAACTATCAGAATAAGTGACAAAGCTTCTCCCCTACGTCAATCCTGGACAGCAGACGGGTTACACACTTATGTCACCAGTGTGCTGTCCGTGATTTTCACCTGTCAGAATAAATAACAAAGCTTCTCCCCTACGTCCACCCTGGACAGCAGACGGGTTACACAGATGCCACCTGTGTGCTGTCCGTGATTTTCACCTATCAGAAAAATTAAAAAGCTTCTCCCCTACATCCATCCTGGACAGCAGACGGGTTACACAGATGCCACCGGTGTGCTGTCCGTGATTTGCACCTATCAGAAAAAATGACAAAGCTTCTCCCCTACGTCTACCCGGACAGCAGACGGGTTACACAGATGCCACCTGTGTGCTGTTCGTGATTTGCACCTATCAGAATAAATGACAAAGCTTCTCCCCTACGTCCACCCCGGACAGCAGACGGGTTACACACCGATGCCACCAGTGTGCTGTCAGTGATTTTCACCTATCAGAATAAATGAAAAAGCTTTTCCCCTACGTCCATCCTGAACAGCAGACGGGTTACACACCGATGCCACCTGTGCGCTGTCCATGATTTTCCCCTTTCAGAATAAATGAAAAAGCTTCCCCCCTAGTCCCCCCCGGATTTTTAAAAGGGGTTACCCCTATCCCCCCGGGTGTGTGTCGGGGTTTTTACCTATCAGTTTAAATGACAAAGCTTCTCCCCACTTTATTTGGATAGCAGATTTTTACACACGGGCGCCCCGTGTGTGCCCGGGGATTTTTAACTTTCAGAATAAGTGAAAAAGCTTCTCCCTACTAAATTCCGGGACAGCGGGACGGGTTACCACTTATGTCCCCTTTTGTGTGCCCGTGATTTTCACCTATCAAAATTTAAGTGACAAAGTTGTCCCTCGTAATGGGGGGACAGCAGAGGGTTACACACTTATGTCCCCTTTGGGCTGTCCGTAAATTGCACCTATAAAAAAAAAAGACAAAGCTTTCCCTAGGGTTCCCCCGGAAAAAGGGGGGGTTTTCCAAAATTTTAAACCTTTGTGTTTGCCCTGATTTGCCCCTATCAGAAAAAAGGGCCCAAAGCTTCTCCCTAGTCCCCCGGACAGCGAAGGGTTTACACACCGATGCCACCCGTGTGCTGTCTGTGATTTTCACCTATCAGAATAATGACAAAGCTTCTCCCTACGTCCATCCTGGACAGCAGACGGGTTACACACCGATGCCACCCGTGTTGCTGTCCGTGATTTTCACCTATCAGATAAATGACAAAGCTTCTCCCCTACGTCCACCCGGACAGCAGACGGGTTACACACTGATGCCACCTGTGTGCTGTCCGTGATTTGCACCTATCAGAATAAATGACAAAGCTTCTCCCCTACGTCCACCCCGGACAGCAGACTGGTTACACACGATGCCACCCGTGTGCTGTCTGTGATTTTCACCTATCAGAATACATGACAAAGCTTCTCCCCTACGTCCATCCTGGACAGCAGACGGGTTATACACCGATGCCACCGTGTGCTGTCCGTGATTATAACTATCAGTATAAATGACAAAGCTTCTCCCCTACGTCCACCCCGGACAGCAGACGGGTTACACACTGAGGCCACCCTTGTACTGTCCGTGATTTTCACCTATCAGAATAAATGACAAAGCTTCTCCCCTACGTCCATCTGGACAGCAGACGACTTACACACGATGCCACACATGTGCTGTCCGTGATTTTAACTATCAGAAAAAATGACAAAGCTTCTCCCCTACGTCCACCCGGACAGTAGACAGGTTACACACTGATGCCACCCGTGTGCTGTCAGTGATTTTCACCTATCAGAATAAATGACAAAGCTTCTCCCCTACATCCATTCTGGACAGCAGATGGGTTACACAGATGCCACCCGTGTGCTGTCCGTGATTTGCACCTATCAAAAAAAATGACAAAGCATCTCCCCTATGTCCACCTCGGACAGCAGACGGGTTACACACAGACGCCACCTGTGTGCTGTCCGTGATTTTCACCTATCAGAAAAATTAAAAAGCTTCTCCCCTACATCCATTCTGGACAGCAGATGGGTTACACAGATGCCACCCGTGTGCTGTCCGTGATTTGCACCTATCAAAAAAAATGACAAAGCTTCTCCCCTACGTCCACCAGGACAGCAGACGGGTTACACACTGAAGCCACCCTTGTACTGTCCTTGATTTCACCTATCAGAATAAATTACAAAGCTTCTCCCCTACGTCCACCCTGGACAGCAGACGGGTTACACAGATGCCACCTGTGTGCTGTCCGTGATTTTCACCTATCAGAAAAATTAAAACGCTTCTCCCCTACATCCATCCTGGACAGCAGATGGGTTATACCGATGCCACAAATGTGCTGTCCGTGATTTGCACCTATCAGAAAAAATGACAAAGCTTCTCCCTACGTCCATCCTGGACAGCAGTCGGGTTACACACCGATGCCACCTGTGCGCTGTCCATGATTTTCACCTATCAGAATAAATAACAAAGCTTCTCCCCTACGTCCAACCCCGGACAGCAGAAGGGTTACACATCGATGCCATCCGCGTGATGTCCGTGATTTTCACCTATCAGAATACATGACAAAGCTTCTCCCCTACGTCCAACCCAGGACAGCAGACGGGTTACACATCGATGCCACCCGTGTGATGTCCGTGATTTTCACCTATCAGAATACATGACAATCTTTTCCCCTACGTCCACCCCGGTCAGCAGACGGGTTACACACCGATGCCACCCGTGTGCTGTCCGTGACTTTCACCTATCAGAATAAATGACAAAGCTTCTCCCTACGTCCAACTCGGACAGCAGACGGGGGTTACACACAGATGCCACCCGTGTGCTGTCCGTGATTTTCACCCATCAGAATAAATGACAAAGCTTCTCCCCTACGTCCATCCTGGACAGCAGACGGGTTAAAAACTGATGCAACCCGTGTGCTGTCAGTGATTTTCACCTATCAGAATAAATGAAAAGCTTCTCCCCTACGTCAATCCTGGACAGCAGACGGGTTACACACTTATGTCACCCGTGTGCTGTCCGTGATTTTCACCTATCAGAATAAATGACAAAGCTTCTCCCCTACGTCCACCCTGGACAGCAGACGGGTTACACAGATGCCACCTGTGTGCTGTCCGTGATTTGCACCTATCAGAATAAATGACAAAGCTTCTCCCCTACGTCCACCCCGGACAGCAGACTGGTTACACACCGATGCCACCCGTGTGCTGCCTGTGATTTTCACCTATCAGAATACATGACAAAGCTTCTCCCTACGTCCATCCTGGACAGCAGACGGGTTATACACCGATGCCACCCGTGTGCTGTCCGTGATTATCACCTATCAGTATAAATGACAAAGCTTCTCCCCTACGTCCACCCCGGACAGCAGACGGGTTACACACTGAGGCCACCCTTGTACTGTCCGTGATTTTCACCTATCAGAATAAATGACAAAGCTTCTCCCCTACGTCCATCCTGGACAGCAGACGAGTTACACACCGATGCCACACATGTGCTGTCCGTGATTTTTAACTATCAGAATAGATGACACGAAGATTCACGAAGGTGTGAACAAGGCATTAAGGGTATGCCACACTAAACAAGATTGCAAACGAGATCACTAAAACGTCACTATTTAGCGATCTCGTTTGCGACCTCGTTGTGTGTGGCATGTAGCAACGATGTGGCCCCTGCTGTGATGTCGCTGATCTATCACTAGCGTTCTGGACCGTTTTTTGATCGTTGGCGTCCCGCTGGTGAGCCTGAATCGCTGTTTGGCACCTTTTGCGAACGACGAGCGACCTCGTTTGTGACGCATATGACTGCGTCACGGAGTGGATCGCAATATCTGTAAGGTCTCTTTTGCATCACAGAGAGGATCGCAGAAGTTGCAAAGCAGGCTAGCAGGACGCAGAGAGCAGGAGCAATGCTGGAAATTCCTATGAATCAGAAGCGCTCAGTACATGCTAATGACATCCTAACGACCGCCAAAGTCGTTAAAGAGATCGCTGACCGCTGATGAGTCGTTTATGAGATCTCCTGTTTGGCAGCTACTAGCGACCTAAAAGAGATCATCCCTGCTTAACGCGACCAAGCCACCAATCTTCCAAAACCCTGGCGACCTGCTGTCATCTCTGGTACGGTCAGGCTGGACATACAAGCGTCTGCGCTGGCCCGGCCACAGAAAGAGGGTCCCATGTAGGGACCACAAGGGGTGCAATAGCTGTAGCGTTACCTAAGCATTCACCAGCCCCTCCAGCATGGTGGAAGAATCCCCCACAAACTCGTCCTGCGTGAACACAACCTGGCCAGGGCTACACAGAAGTAGCAGTGTAATGCCACAGGTCACGGCAGCCATCACCAAGCGCCCAGCCCGGGCTACACACACAAACTCGCCAACTCCATTGTAAAGAGCGCCTGTAACACGAGCCCGCAGATGAGGGCAGGAGACGCACATACATACGGAAGCCATGGAAGAGCAGGAAGGTGGCGGCTACTCACACAGCTGAGGAGGGAGCACACTCCCAGACACGCACCCATGGTCAGTGCTCGCACACACTGAGCTAGCCGTGCAGGCGACCCCGGCAGCTCCTGGCTCCGCCCCCGCAGCTCCTGGCCACGCCCCAGCAGCTCCTGGCCCCGCCCCCCGCCGGTAATGCTTCTCACCTTACTGCGCTCTCTGTTCTTTCCGGGAGCTTTCGGCTGTTTCCTTCTCCCTCTCATGGGCTCTGTCGCTGTTCGGGGCTTCTGTGTACCTGGGATTGTTTGGGTAGCGAAAACATTGCAGAGCGTTGTACCAAGTGGCCAGCTATGGTCCGCACACAGTTTCCAGTGTCATTAACGGGACACAGTAGGAATCCATATTTCAATCTGAAGCGTGACTTGGGCTCTGATGTGCCGGGGCTGCCCTCTCACATGTGCGTCCCACCTTAGCTAGTGATTGTAGTCAGCTCCACGCTGTGCTGTACGGCAGTGGCTCCGAAATAAGTGCCATAGTAGGGGACAGACTACGGCCTCTTTCACACATCCGTTTTGTGCCTGACGGCGCCCTGGGCGTTTTGCTGGATCACCGCATCCGGCAACTAGTATGTAAAACCGGATGAGACGCATCCGGTTTTTCGCTGGATCCGTCTCGGGCATCCGACCAAAAACCGGATCCGTCTCATCCGTTGTATCCGGATTTTTATCTGTTTTTTGACGGATTACACCGGATCCGGTTTTTAAGAACGCCCCTTTTTGTGGTTCCAAACATGATTGGCTACTGTAATCCTATATATACACTGTTCCTACAGCCCATCTTTGACAGGTTGTAGAGGAGCAAGTGCAGGTTGGAGAGAAGAGCAAGTAGCAAGTGATTGGCGAACATGGATGTCATTATCGGCAATATCTTCAAGAATCTTGTGGATTTTACTGCGGAGATGAATCGCTTGAGGTTTATAGATCTGGAGAAGGAGCGAAAGATTGAGGAGCAGCGCATTATGCGTCAGCGCCAGCGAAGACGACGCCGTATGTGGATCCACCCCATCTCGGCACAGAGATTAACTCGTGGTGTCTATTCAACACTCAACATGGAGCTGAGAGAAAACCCTGAGAATTTTTTTGCCTATCTTCGGATGAAGAAAGAGAATTTTGACTGTTTGCTGGAGCGTGTTGGAGAACAAATCCGAAGATCGGACACCTATTGTCGCTTCTCGATTTCTCCGGCGGAGCGTCTCATGGTCACTATAAGGTAAGCTATATGTATTGGATCTGCTCGCTTGAGCACACTTGTATTGTTGTTATTATTTTTTTAACATCACAGGACAACAAGGGAATCTAAGTAATATCAGTACAATAAAACATGTTCAAAAACAGTGTGGCTTTCCTTTATTTTTTTTTTTGTATCTCCAATAGTTATAGCTGAGTTCTGCTAAGTAATGCTGTGATTGTGAACTAATTTATTTTTGGAGACTGGAGAAACGCTGTCATCACTCCATTTCCAATACCACCTGGGAATTTCTACACTATCAGGCATCATTAAGTATACTTGTCAAGCTCTGTGGGACTGTTTGGTTGGAGAATTTCTTCCAGAGCCAACTACAGACCGGTGGCTTGAAATAGCGGACCAGTTTCTCGGATCTGCCAGTTTCCAAATTGCCTGGGCGCCGTTGATGGAAAACACATCCGCATTCAAAAGCCTTCAGGAACCGGATCAGAATTCTTTAACTACAAGAAATATTTTTCGGTCGTCCTGATGGCTATTGCTGATGCGGAGTACAAATTTATTGCTGTGGACATTGGGTCTTATGGACGGTCCAATAACTCGCAAATGTTTAACCCCTTACTGCCATCAGACGTACTATCCCGTCCATGGTACCTGGGCCCGTATGACCATGGACGGGATAGTACGTCCCAGCTATCGGACACGCTCCCGGTGGGAGCGCAGCCGATCGCGGCCGGGTGTCAGCTGATTATCACAGCTGACACCCGGCACTATGTGTCAGGAGCGGTCACGGACCGCTCCCGGCACATTAACCCCTAGCACACCGCGATCAAACATGATCGCGGTGTACTGGTGGCACAGGGGAGGATCGCGCAGGGTGGGGCTCCCTGCGCGCCCCCCTGAGACCCTCAGAGCAGCGCGATGTGTCGCGCTGTTCGAGGGTCCGTCCTCCCTCCAGGTCCCCGGATCCAAGATGGCGCGGGGTCCTGCAGGGAGGCGGCTTCCTCAGTGCCTGCTGAGAGCAGGCACTGAGAAGCCTGCAGCGATGCCAGAGCGATCGCTGGTATGACAGAGTGCTGTGCACACTGTCACACCAGCGATCTGCTAAAATACAGTGATGTCCCACCCTGGGACAAAGTAAAAAAGTTAAAAAAATAAAAATTGTTTAAAAAAATCATAAAAAAAAAAATATTCCCCAATAAATTAATTTTTTCCTGTAAATAAAAAAACAAAAACAATAAAAGTACACATATTTGGTATTGCCGCGTCCGTAACGACCCCCCCTATAAAACTGTCCCACTAGTTAACCCCTTTAGTGAACCCCTTAAAAAAATTTAAAAAAAACAAAGCAAAAAATCAATGCTTTATCATCATACCGCCGAACAAAAAGTGGAATAACACGCGATCAAAAAGACGGATATAAATAAACATGGTACTGCTGAAAACGTCATCTTGTCCCGCAAAAAACGAGCCGCCATACAGCATCATCAACGAAAAAATATAAAAGTTATAGCTCGCAGAATAAAGCGATGCAAAAATAATAATTTTTTTATATAAAATTGGTTTTATTCTATAAAAGCGCCAAAACATAAAAAAATGATATAAATGAGGTATCGCCATAATCATACTGTCCCGAAGAATAAAACTGCTTTATCAATTTTTACCACACGCGGAACGGTATAAACGCCTCCCCAAAAGAAAATTCATGAATTGCTGATTTTTGTTCATTCTAACCTCCCAAAAATCGAAATAAAAAGCGATCAAAAAACGTCACGTGCTCAAAAATGGTACCAATAAAAACGTCACCTCGTCCTGCAAAAAATAAGACCTGACATGACTCTGTGGGCCAAAATATGCAAAAATTATAGCTCTCAAAATGTGATGATGCAAAAACTATTTTTTGCAATAAAAAGCGTCTTTTAGCGTGACAGCTGCCAATCATAAAAACCCGCTATAAATAGTAAATCAAACCCCCCTTTATCACCCCCTTAGTTAGGGAAAAATAATAAAATTAAAAAAAAGTATTTATTTCCATTTTCCCATTAGGGTTAGGGTTGCGGCTAAAGTTAGGGTTGGCGCTAAAGTTAGGGTTCGGATTAGGGTTATGGGTGTGTTAGGGTTAGGTTTGTGGTTAGGGTTGGGACTAGGGTTAGGGGTGTGTTGGGGTTAGGGTTGGAGTTAGAATTGGGGGGTTTCCGCTGTTTAGGCACATCAGGGGCTCTCCAAATGTGACATGGCGTCTGATCTCAATTCCAGCCAATTCTGCATTGAAAAAGTCAAACGGTGCTCCTTCACTTCTGAGCTCTGCCATGCGCCCAAACAGTAGTTTACCCCACATATGGGGTATCAGTGTACTCTGGACCCCAAGAGTTATTGTGTAATTTGTCCTATTTCTTCTGTTACCCTTGGGAAAATAAAAAACTGGGGGTAAAAATATCATTTTTTAAAAAAAAAATGATTTTTTGTTTTTACGACTGTACGTTATAAACTTCTGTGAAGCACTTGGGGCTTCATAGCGCTCACCACACATCTAGATAAGTTCCTTGTGGGGTCTATTTTCCAAAATGGGGTCACTTGTGGGGGGTTTCCACTGTTTATGCGCATCAGGGGCTCTCCAAATGCGACATGACGCCCCCAGACCATTCCATCAAAGTCTGCAATTCAAAACGTCACTACTTCCCTTACGAGCCCCAACGTGTACCCATACAGTAGTTTTCTCCCACATATTGGGTATCAGCGTACTCATGACAAATTGGACAACAACTTTTGGGGTCCAATTTCTCCTGTTACCCTTGTGAAAATAAAATATTGGGGGCGAAAAAATCATTTTTGTAAAAAAAAAAAGGATTTTTTATTTTTACGGCTGTACGTTATAAACTTCTGTGAAGCACTTCGGGGTTCAAAGTGCTCACCACACATCTAGATAAGTTCCTTGTGGGGTCTATTTTCCAAAATGGGGTCACTTGTGGGGGGTTTCCACTGTTTATGCGCATCAGGGGCTCTCCAAATGCGACATGACGCCCCCAGACCATTCCATCAAAGTCTGCAATCCAAAACGTCACTACTTCCCTTCTGATCCCCGACGTGCACCCATACAGTAGTTTACTCCCACATATTGGGTATCAGCGTACTCAGGACAAATTGGACAACTACTTTTGGGGTCCAATTTCTCCTGTTACCCTTGTGAAAATAAAATATTGGGGACGAAAAAATAATTTTTGTAAAAAAAAAAACAAGATTTTTATTTTACAGCTGTACGTTATAAACTTCTGTGAAGCATTTTGGGGTTCAAAGTGCTCACCACACATCTAGATAAGTTCCTTGAGGGGTCTAGTTTCCAAAATGGTGTCATTTGTTGGGGGTTTCCACTGTTTAGGCAGATCAGGAGCTCTCCAAACACGACATGGCATCCAGCCAATTCTGTGTTGAAAAAGTCGAACGGCGCTCCTTCCCTTCCAAACTCTGCCATGCACCTAAACAGTGGTTTACCCCCACATATGGGGTATCAGCGTACTCAGGACAAATTGCACAATAACTTTTGGAGTATTGTTACCCTTGGGAAAATAAAAATTGGGGTGAAAAGATCATTTTTGTGGAAAAAATATGATTTTTTTTAATTCTACGGCTCTACGTTATAAACTTGTGTGAAGCACTTTGGGGTTCAAATTGCTCACCAAAGATCTAGATAAGTTCCTTAGGGGGTCTAGTTTCCCAAATGGGGTCACTTGGGGGGTTTCCACTGTTTAGGCACATCAGGGCTCTCCAAATGCAACATGGCGTCCAATCTCAATTCCAGCCAATTTTGTTTGGAAAAAGTCAAATGGTGCTCCTTCCATTCCGAGCTCTGCTGTGCGCCCAAACAGTGGTTCCCCCCACATATGGGGTATCAGCGTACTCAGGACAAATTGGAAATCAACTTTTGTGGTCCAATTTCTCCTGTTACTCTTGGGAAAATAAAAAAATTAGTGACTTTAAGATAATTTTTGTGGGAAAAAAATAGGATTTTTTATTTTCATGCTCGGGCATTATAAACTTGTGTGAAGCACTTGGGGGTTCAAAGTGCTCACCAAAGATCTAGATACGCTCCTTAGGGGGTCTAGTTTCCAAAATGGGTCACTTGTGGGGGGTTTCCACTGTTTAGGCACATCTGGGGCACTGCAAACGGAACATGACCCCATCAATGTCTGCATTCCAAAACGTTACTACTTCCTTTCCAAGCCCTGTCGTGCGCCCAAACAGTTTCCCCCCCCCCCACATATGGGGTATCAGCGTACTCAGGACAAATTGGACAACAACTTTGGGGTCCAATTTCCTTGGGAAAAAATCAAAAATTTGGGACTAAAAAATCATTTTTGTGGAAAATTGTTTTTTTTATTTTTCAGACCCAGGCATTATAAACTTTTGTGAAGCACTTGGGGGTTCAATGTGCTCACAACAGATCTAGATAAGTTCCTTAGGGAGTCTAGTTTCCAAAATGGTGTCACTTGTGGGGGGTTTCCACTGTTTAAGCACATCAGGGGCTCTCCAAACACGACATGGCGTCCAATCTCAATTCCAGCCAATTTTAGTTTGAAAAAGTCAAACGGCGCTCCTTCCCTTACGAGCTCTGCCGTGTGCCCAAACAGTGGTTTTCCTCCACATATTGGCTTTTGGCGTACTCAGGAGAAATTGCACAACAACTTTATCTGTCCATTTGCTTCTTTTACCCTTGTGAGAATAAAAAAAAAAGTTTGTAATAGATAATTTTTGTGGCTAAAAAGTTAAATATTCATTTTTTCCTTCCACATTGCTTGAGCTCCTGTGAAGCACCTGAAGGGTTAATAAACTTCTTGAATGTGGTTTTGAGTACCTTGAGGGGTGCAGTTTTTTAGAATGGTGTCACTTTTGGGTATTTTCTGCTATATAGACCCTCAAATTGACTTCAAATATGAGGTGGTCCCTAAAAAAAATGGCTTTGTAAATTTTGTTGTAAAAATGAGAAATCGCTGGTCATCTTTTAACCCTTATAATTTCCTAAGAAAAAAAAAATTTGGTTCCAAAATTGTGCTGATGTAAAGTAGACATGTGGGAAATGTTATTTCTTAACTATTTTGTGTGACATATTTCTCTGTTTTAAGGGAATAAAAATTCAAAGTTTGAAAATTGCTAAATTTTCAAAATTTTCGCCATATTTGCGTTTTTTTCAAAAATAAACGCAAGTTTTTGAAGAAATTTTACCACTAACTGAAGTACAATATGTCACAGAAAACAATCTCAGAATCGCGAAGATCCGTTGAAGCGTTCCAGAGTTATAACCTCATAAAGAGACAGTGGTCAGAATTGTAAAATTGGCCCGGTCATTAACATGCAAACCACCCTTGGGGGTGAAGGGGTTAAACTTTCTGCTATGGGACGGAGACTGTACGGAAACACTTTTCAGTTTCCACCCCCTAGGCCGCTGCCTCAAACCTCTGGCCCACCTATGCCTTTCGTGTGTGTAGGTGATGAGGCATTCCAGCTGTCCAAACCCCTCTTGAAGCCGTACGCCAGCAGAGGATTGACCCATACAAAGAGAATTTTCAACTACCGCCTCACAAGAGCCAGACGGATGGTGGAGTGTGCGTTTGGGATTATGACAGCCAAATGGCGTGTCCTTTTGACTGCGATAAACTTGAAGACAGAGACTGTGGATGACGTTGTAAAAGCGTGCGTGGTCCTACATAATTTTATGATCAGCAATGAACCGATTTCTATTGAGGACCACAATCAAGAAACAACCTTGCACGACTACAGCAACATTACCACTCGGAGTACACTGGCGGTTTCAAGAATGAGGGACCATTTTGCACAATACTTTATGTCACCAGAAGGTAGAGTAGACTGGCAGGATGACAGAGTGTGATCAATTGATTAGTTCTTTTAAAACTCTTTCTGTACCCACAATAAGGAAAGTTTTCTACCTTCTTGTGTGTTTTGTACTGTATGTTACCTTTTGGCCATAGTTGTGTCCCTGGATTTTTTTTTTTTTGGTAACCCAAAGTATTTCACCTTTTTTCAAAAAATGTGTACTTTCTAGGGGATAACCTAACAAAGTACACAAGTTTTGGAAAAAGGTAAGATACTTTGAATACTACACAACCCGGGACACAACTTTGCCAAAAAGGTAAAATTTATGTTTCTCAAAGTTATGTAGATATTTTTGACATATTACTCTAACTGATGTTGGTGTTTGTGTACTCACATATGTTTACCTGGTTTAATACATTTGTTACTTAACATCCTATAAAGAAATGACAGACAACATTTGTAAACCACTTTAACTTTTATTAAAAAAATTATTTTTTAATATATATTTTGAAATTGTTGCTTTTTTGCAATTTTAATAAATTTTATTTTTTATTAAAATAAAGTATTTATTTTTTATTGTTGGAAAAAAAAAAATTATTTATAGTTGTGTGTAGTGTGGGGTGGAAATAGTGCTGGAGGGGCTGCGAGACACTTCGACCGTGGGAGTGTGGAGGGACGACCAGGATGGTGGTGGTGAAGGAACAGGAAGAGGTGAAGGGGTGGAAAGAGTAAGAGAATGGGAGGACAAGTTAGAGGCAGAACAGGTGGGTGGTGGAGTGGAGGGTTGGGCAGGAGGAGCAGGTGATATGGTAGGGAATTGGAAGGGGGAAGGAGATTGGTAGGAGTGTGGTACGGGGTAGGTGGCTGGTAGTGGGGAGGTTGCTGGTACTGGGAGGTGACTGCAGTTGGGGAAGTGGCTGGAATTGGGTAGGTGGCTGGTACTGGGGAGGTTGCTGGATCTGGGAAGGTGGCTGGTATTGAATAGGAGGGGGAGGAGAGACGGCGGCTGGAGGGGGGAGGTGGAGGAACGACTGGGGTGGATGGAGGAGGTTGGGTGGTAGCCTGCACTAGAGCAGCGTGGTGCGTATGCATTACATACATCTGCTGGTCAGTAGATAGCGTATCCATGCGCTCCCCGCCACAGACCTAAAAAAGCTGTGATTTGGAGATGTTCTTGCTTCTGAATGCATGGTTTGCAGAAGTGTCTTTACCTCCAAAACTGCGGAGGTTATCTGATTAATGTCTGCAGCAAGTTGTTCAGATAATACTTTCAGACAGTTCTGGAAAGATGCATTCAAATGCAAGAACTCGGGCGCATAGCTCCTTTCCTGACCCCTCTGCCGCTGCTGCCCAGTACCCGCAGCTGTACTAGAGGTGGCAGTGGCAGAAGGGTGGGGTAAGGCCTCTTTCACACATCCGTTGTGCGCCTGACGGCGCCCTCCGGCATTTTTTTGTCCAACCGCATCCGGCGTAATGTAATGCAGGATGCGTTTTTTTTCCATTGACTAACATTAGTGCCAGATGGCGCCGCATGTCCCTGCGGCACGTCCGGTTTGTGCCGGATGCGGTGTCTGGTCGCCGTCCGGCGTCTTGGAAAAATCGTTGCATGTCACGTTTTTTGTCTGCGGCGAAAAAGCCGGAAGCGCCGGATGCGGCGCTTCCGGCTTTTTTTACAATGAAAGTCTATGGACGCCGCAATGCGCCGCATCCGGCAAGAGCCGGATCCGGTAGCCGCATCCAGTTTTTTAATTGAGATACCAGCCCACAGCAAACAGATACCAGCCCTCAGCAAACATATAAAAAAAGGATTCAGTGGGACATCAGACACATGCACATGAACAAGAGCCAGAGCCACAACCTGAGACGCAGCACCTGAACGCACCGAGACGCAGCCAGGATCCGCAGCACGGAGCGCCAGCAAAACAGACGGTAAATATGAGACCCCCCAAGCCAAAATTGACAATGCATATGTCACCAATGCTGTGTGAGCTACTGAATTTTTTTGCCACCCTGGTACATTTTCAAATTCATGTTTTTTCTTTGATTTTGTTGCTTCCCTGGTACTGTACGAAATTAAATTTGCGATGATGGAGTGGGTCCCCCTGTTAGTGTTTAAAATACGTATGTTTGGGAACTTATATTGTGTATCCGCTGCTACTGTTGTGAATGTGTTTAATTGATAATGTGGATCTACTGGTACTGTTTTTTTGCAGTGATGTGTTTGGTCTCCCTGCAACAATATGAAATGTGGATGTATTTGTGTATCATAATGTTGATTTAATTTTTTTTTTTTTTTTTGGGCCTGTGATGTGGTTGCTTGTCCTGCTACTATCTGAAATGTGGATGTTTTTATTATCATAATGTTGATCTAGTGTTTCATTGTTTGTAAATTGTTTGTTTGGGGCCTATGTCGTTTTTTCACCTCATGCTGCTATGTGAAATGTGCATTTTGTTGTTATCATAATGCTGATGTAGTATTTTTTTTAAACCTTTTTTTTTTGACCCTGTGATGCTTTATCTACTCATGCTGCTATCTGAAATTTGCATGTGTTTAGTATCCTAATGTTTATTTTTTTTAAATGTTTTTTTTTGGCCCTGTGATGCTTTATCTACTCATGCTGCTATCTGCAATTTGCATGTGTTTAGTATCCTAATGTTTATTTTTTTTAAATGTTTTTTTTTGGCCCTGTGATGCTTTATCTACTCATGCTGCTATCTGCAATTTGCATGTGTTTAGTATCCTAATGTTTATTTTTTTTAAATGTTTTTTTTTGGCCCTGTGATGCTCTATCTCCTCATGCTACTATCTGAAATGTGCATGTGTTTAGTATCCTAATGTTGATCTTGTGTATTTTTTTTTTAAATTTTATTTTTTGGGGCCTGTGACGGTTTATGTAGTCATGCTGCAATGTGAAATGTGCATTTTTTTCTTATCATATTGTTTTTTTTTGCATTTTTTTTTAATTTTTTTTTGGGCCCTGTGATGCTTTTGCTACTCATCCTGCTATCTGAAATGTGCATGTGATTAGTATCCTAATGTTGATCTTGTGTATTTTTTTAAAAAATTTTATTTTTTGGGGCCTGTGACGGTTTATCTAGTCATGCTGCAATGTGAAATTTGCATTTTTTTGTTATCATAATGGTTTTTTTTTGCATTTTTTTACAAATTTTTTTTGGGCCCTGTGATGCTTTTGCTACTCATCCTGCTATCTGAAATGTGCATGTGTTTAGTATCCTAATGTTGATCTTGTCTTTTTTTTTTTCAATGTTTTTTTTTTGCCTGTGACGGTTCTTCTACTCATGCTACTATCTGAAATTTGCATGTTTTTAGTATCAGAATGTTGATCTACTGTTTGTTTTTTGTTTTTTTTTGTGGATTGGGTGTTTCCCCCTGGTACTGTTTTTTTTTTTTTTTTTTTTTTTTTTGGCAGGGATAGGGTTTCCCCCTGGTACTGTTTATGGCTACAATTAATGACTGCATGTTGTGTTCGCTAAAACATAACGCTCAATAATGTCCATGTTTGAATCTTATATTTTAAAACAGGGACAACCAATACATATAAACACAATTTCTTTTTGTATGTTAATTCCACAGCCGACGAATTGATGCTGCAGACCAAAGGGCGCAGGAGATCCTGGATGCAAGGAGGCAAGCCAGTAGAAAGTAAATATGACATCCCCATTTCCCTAAAAATTACATGTTTGTTTTTCTCTTTCAGCCAGGGCCAAGGAATCCACATATATTCACTGTCCCTTTTTGTGTCCTTACTCAACAGCAGAAGACGTCAACGAGAGGCGGCGGCGGCTGAAGCAGCACTTCAAGAGAGGGGAGGAGAGGACCTCCAAGCTAGGAGGATAGCCTGCAGAAAGTAACTATTACATCCCCCATTTTGCTCTAAATTACATGTTTGTTTTTCTTTCAGCCATGGACAAGGAATAGTAAATTCACAGTCCCTTTTTATCAACAGCAGAAGACGGCAACAAGAGGCGGAGGCGGCGGCAGAGAGACGACAGGAGGAGAGGTGGGCACAGAGGACAGCCAGCAGAAAGTAAATATTACATCCCCCATTTCCCTAAAAAATTACATGTTTTTCTCTTTCAGCCAGGGACAAGGAATATAGAAATATATTCACTGTCCCTTTTTGTTTATTTCTTCCACAGCAGAGACCGTCAAACAGCTGCTGCAGCTGCCGCAATGGCGGCGTTGGCAGAGGAAGCAGCGGCGTCAGCAGCGGCGGCGGCAGCAGCAGCATCGCCATCTCCTCCCTCCCAGCCAGAGCCAGAGCGTGACACATCTTCTTCTGGGAACCCTCCTACCCATCGTCAGCAATTGGCGGTAAAAATATATATATTTTTTTCTATCCACAATCCATCTGTGGGATATATGTCTTGATTGTCTTTTTTTAATAACAGGAATCGCAAGATGACAAGGAGCTCCCAGAGGAAGAAGGACGGGGTGGAGAGATACCCGGAGTGGGCTCACATTTCGTAAGTATCCTGCATCAATCGCAGAAACACAACATCACACTACACACAACACATAGAAAACCATTTAGTCCATACTTCACACAGCGGCCAACACCTGCCAATATCCTAAATTTTATTTTCATTTTTAGTCTCTCGGAACTGGGAGCCAACAGAGGGTTCCTCCCAGCGCCTCCCAGAGTCGTCGTCGTGAGACTGTCGGCGGTTCTCAACGTGTACGTTTATTTTTTTTTTTTTTACTTTAGTTCATTTTTTTTTTTTTTAAACATACCTATTTTTTTGGTGTGTTTTCTTAAAATGTAATTTTTTTTTTTTTTACATGTTTTACCTATCTACCATTTTTGGTAGCATTTTCTATAATTTTTAATGTTTACAAAACGTGTTATCTCAAAATTTTTGTTGCAGTAATTTTTCAAGTTTAACATGTCTAATTTTGACATTTTCAAACAATGTGTATGATAATTTTCTTTTTTAATTTCACAGGCTTCACAGCGTGCTCCCGACTCGGACACGGAGGAGGGCCTGAATGTGGAGCTGATGATAGATCTTGTCCGAGAAAGGGAGCCGCTGTGGAACATGGGAGACCGCCGGCATTCGGATCAAATTATTACACGACGGCTCTGGGAGGAAGTGGCAGCGGGAATGGTGCAACGCTGGGAGGACCTCGATCCTAGGTCCCAGACTAAATTCCGTAAGTATAGTTCATGTTGCTGACTGTAAAGGTGTGTTTCCAAAACTTCTGTCCTCGTGTCACCCACGCTTCATGTTTTCATGATTTCCTTTTGTGAAACACTATGGAAATAATGAAAACATGAACTCTGGGGGACACGAGGACTGAAGTTTGGGAAACCCTGATGTTGTATACTAACCAATGTGTGCTTTCTCGTTTCAGGGGAGAGAATTGTGAAGCGGTGGCGGTCTGTGAGGGATCGCTTTAAGAAGGAGTTTAATAAAGAGATGCGGGCCCCGAGTGGTTCTTCAGGACGCCAGAGCAAGTACAAGTACGCACGAGCTCTGGCGTTCCTGCGTGAAACCATGGTCACCAGAAGGTAAATATTACCATCAAATGTTAACCTTTTTTTTCTTTTTTTTTTTTTTTTGCAGCCAGGGCCATTCCACATCTGTATATTAATTTTATGTTTTTCTTTCTTCCACAGCACGGTGACCAGCACTCGGGCGCCCGCAGAGTTGGCGCCTTCTAGAGCGATCCCTCAGGAGACCGACACCGAGGGACACTTCGACCAACCCTCCACATCTGCACCTTCCCAGCCTTCCCACACAGTTGATCCCGCTGTCCCCTCCACCAGATCTGGAGCAGCGTGGCCGGCTGCATTACATGAATCTGCTGGTCAGGATATAGCCTTCCCTTTACCCCACCCTTCTGACCCTGCCACCTCTAGTACAGCTGCGGGTACTGGGCGTCAGCGTCAGAGGGGTCAGGAAAAGAACTATGCGCCCGAGTTCTTGCATATGAACGCATCTCTCCAGAACTGTCTTAAGGTATTATCTGAACAAGTTGCCGCAGGCGTTAGTCAGATAACCTCCCTAGTTGGTGAGGTGAAGACACTTCTGGAAACTGTGCGTTCAGAGGTAACAGGATCCCCGAACCACAGTTTTTTTTAGGTCGGTTGCGGAGCGCATAGATCCGCTATATTCTGACCAGCAGATGTATGTGATGCACACGTGCCACACTGCTCTAGTGCAGGTTCTCTCCCATCCTCAATCCACCCCAGTCGTTCCTCCACCTCCCCCCCCTACAGCCGCCGTACATCTTCCCCCCCTCCACCTGCCATCCCTCCTCCCCCTCCTATTCAATACCACCCACCTCCCCAGGTCCATCAACCTCCCCAATTCCAACCACCTCCCCAGTACCAACCACCTCCCCAACTGCAGTCACCTCCCCAGTACCAGCAACCTACCCACTACCAGCCACCTACCCCGTACCACACTTCTACCTCGTACCAATCTCCTTCCCCCTTCCAATTGCCTACCATGTCACCTGCTCCTCCTGCCCAACCCTCCACTCCACCACCACCCACCTGTTCTGCCTTGTCTTCCCATTCTTTTAGTCTTTCCACCCCTTCACCTCTTCCTGTTCCTTCCACACCACCATCCCGGTCGTCCCTCCACACTCCCACGGTCGAAGTGTCCCGCAGCCCCTCCAGCATTATTTACACCCCACACTACACGGACCTGTAGTTTTTTGTTACATTTAGTTTAAAAAATAAAGTTGAAAAAACAAAAAAATTAAAAAAAAAAAGTTTACAAAAATAATAAAGTTGAATAAAAAAAAAATTTACAAAAATAATAAAGTTGAATAAAAAATAAAGTTTATTTAACCCCTTCCCGACCTTTGACACAGCGTATGCGTCATGAAAGTCGGTGCCAATCCGACCTATGACGCATACCCTGCGTCATGAAAGGATCGCGTTCCTGCGGGCCGGGAGACCGGGGTCACTCAAAGGTCACCCGACCCGCAGTTACAGGACCCTTGTGCTTCACCACAGGGGGGTTGGCTTAACCCCCCGTGGCCACGATCGCTCTGATTGGCTGTTAAAAGTGAAACAGCCAATCAGAGCAATCTGTAATATTTCACCAATTTAATTGGTGAAATATTACAATCCAGCCATGGCCGATGCTGCAATAGCATCGCCATGGCTGGACACCGAGACCTGACCCCCCCACACGTAGTCACGGCGGCGATCGGCCGCCGCCACCGAAAGATGGCAGCGGTCGGTCACCGCCGTCACTAACAGCTCCCTCCTCCTTTTGCTCCGGTGCCCCCACCTTCCGATCCCCCCCCCTAACCTTCCGACCACCCTACTCACCTCTCCCGATCCACCGATGTCCCTGGATCGGTCCCGGCGTCCGCCCAGGCCTCTTCATGGGCGCCGCCATCTTGGAAAATGGCGGGCGCATGCGCAGTGCGCCCCCCAGTGTCCAAAAATTTATTTTGATCACTGTGATAAACTGATTTCGCTGCGGATCCGCGACTGATTTAGCTGCGAATCCGCAGCGGATTTCGCTGCTGATCCGCGGCGGATTTCGCTGCTGATCCGCGGGCGGATCCGCGGCTGATTTCGCTGCTGATTCGCGGCGGATTTCGCTGCTGATTCGCGGCGGATTTCGCTGCTGATCCGCTGCGGATTTCGCTGCTGATCCGCTGCGGATTTCGCTGCGGATCCGCGGCGGATTTCGCTGCTGATCCACGACTGATTTTGCTGCTGATTCGCTGCGGATCCGCAGCGGATTTCGCTGCTGATCCGCGGCTGATTTCGCTGCTGATCCGCGGCTGATTTCGCTGCTGATCCGCGGCTGATTTCGCTGCTGATCCCGCGTGCGGATGGGATTTCGCTGCTGATTCGCTGCGGATCCGCGGCTGATTTTGCTGCTAATCCGCGGCGGATTTCGCTGCTGATCCGCGACTGATTTTGCTGCTGATTCGCGGCTGATTCCGCGGCTGATTTCGCTACTGATCCGCGGCTGATTTCGCTGCTGATCCGCGCTGATTTCGCTGCTGATCCGCGGCTGATTTCGCTGCTGATCCGCGGCGGATTTCGCTGCTGATCCGCGGCGGATTCGCGGCGGATTTCGCTGCTGATCCGCGGCGGATTTCGCTGCTGATCCACGGCGGATCCGCGGCTGATTTCGCTGCTGATTCGCGGCGGATTTCTCTGCTGATTCGCGGCGGATTTCGCTGCTGATCCACGACTGATTTTGCTGCTGATTCACTGCGGATCCGCAGTGGATTTCGCTGCTGATCCGCGGCTGATTTCGCTGCTGATCCGCTGCGGATCCGCGGCTGATTTTGCTGCTGATCCGCGGCGGATTTCGCTGCTGATCCACGACTGATTTTGCTGCTGATTCGCTGCGGATCTGCAGCGGATTTCGCTGCTGATCGCGGCTGATTTCGCTACTGATCCGCGGCTGATTTAGCTGCTGATCCACGGCTGATTTCGCTGCTGATCCGCGGCTGATTTCGCTGCTGATCCGCGGCGGATTTCGCTGCTGATTCGCTGCAGATCCGCGGCGGATTTTGCTGCAGGGTCCGCGGCTGATTATCTGCTGATTCATCTGCGCTAGCGGGTATAGCATAACGCGATCGCGTTATGCTATACCGTTACCAGCCGGTCACCCTACGTGTTGAACGGGCTGGTAAAACGCAATATGAACCCAGCCTTAGGGTTAGAACTAGGGTTAGGGTTAGCATTAGGGTTAAGGTTAGAATTACGGTTAGGGTTGGAATTTGGGTTAGGGTTGGAATTAGGGTTAGGGTTGGAATTAGGGTTAGGGTTGGAATTAGGGTTAGGGTTGGAATTAGGGTTAGGCTTGTAGTTAGGTTTATGGTTAGAGTTGGGATTAGGGTTAGGGGTGTGTTGGGGTTAGGGTTATGATTAGGGTTTGTATTAGGGTTAGGTGTGTGTAGGGTTAGGGTTGGGTTAGGGGTGTGTTGGGGTTAGGGTTGGAGTTAGAATTGAGGGGTTTCCACTATTTAGGCACATCAGGGGGTCTCCATACGCGACATGGCGCCACCATTGATTCCTGCAAATTTTGCATTCAAAAAGTCAAACAGTGCTCCCTTTATTCCAAGCCCCGACGTATGCCCAAACAGTGGTTTATCCCCACATATGGGGTATCAGCGTACTCGGGAAAAATTGCACAACAACTTTGGGGGTTCTAATTTCTCCTGTTAACATTGGGAAAAAAATTGGGGACTAAAAATTATTTTTGTGGAAAAAATGATTTTATATTTTCACGGCTCTGCGTTATAAACTTCTGTGAAGCACCTGGGGGTTCAAAGTGCTCACTATGCTCTAGATAAGTTCCTTAGGGGTCTAGTTTCCAAATGGGGTCACTTGCGGGAGCTCCAATGTTAGGCACACAGGGACTCTCCAAATGCGACATAGCAACCGCTAATATTCCAGCATTTTTCCATTCAAAAAGTCAAATGGCGCTCCTTCCCTTCTGAGCCCTGCAGTGCGCCAAACAGTGGTTTATGACCACATATGAGGTATCTGAGTACTCAGGAGAAATTGCCCAACAAATTTTAGGATCCAATTTATACTGTTGCCATGTGAAAATGAAAAAACTAGGCTAAATGAAAATTTTTGTGAAAAAAAGTACTTTCTTTTTTTTACGGATCAATTTGTGAAGCACCTGGGGTTAAAGTGCTCACTATGCATCTAGATAAGTTCCTTAGGGGGTCTAGTTTCCAAAATGGGGTCACTTGTGGGGGAGCTCCAATGTTTAGGCACACAGGGACTCTCCAAATGCGACATAGCAACCGCTAAATATTCCAGCATATTTTCCATTCAAAAAGTCAAATGCGCTCCTTCCCTTCTGAGCCCTGCGTGCGCCCAAACAGTGGTTTATGACCACATATGAGGTATCTGTGTACTCAGGAGAAATTGCCCAACAAATTTTAGGATCCAATTTATACTGTTGCCCATGTGAAAATGAAAAAACTGAGGCTAAAAGAAATTTTTGTGAAAAAAAGTACTTTCTTTTTTTACGGATCAATTTGTGAAGCACCTGGGAGTTCAAAGTGCTCACTATGCATCTAGATAAGTTCCTTAGGGGGTCTAGTTTCCAAAATGGGGTCACTTGTGGGGGAGCTCCAATGTTTAGGCACACAGGGACTCTCCAAATGCGACATGGCAACCGCTAAATATTCCAGCATATTTTCCATTCAAAAAGTCAAATGGCGCTCCTTCCCTTCTGAGCCCTGCGTGCGCCCAAACAGTGGTTTATGACCACATATGAGGTATCTGTGTACTCAGGAGAAATTGCCCAACAAATTTTAGGATCCAATTTATACTGTTGCCCATGTGAAAATGAAAAAAACTGAGGCTAAAAGAAAATTTTTGTGAAAAAAAAATACTTTCTTTTTTTTACGGATCAATTTGTGAAGCACCTGGGGGTTCAAAGTGCTCACTATGCATCTAGATAAGTTCCTTAGGGGGTCTAGTTTCCAAAATGGGGTCACTTGTGGGGGAGCTCCAATGTTTAGGCACACAGGGACTCTCCAAATGCGACATGGCAACCGCTAAATATTCCAGCAATTTTCCATTCAAAAAGTCAAATGGCGCTCCTTCCCTTCTGAGCCCTGCCGTGCGCCAAACAGTGGTTTATGACCACATATGAGGTATCTGTGTACTCAGGAGAAATTGCCCAACAAATTTTAGGATCCAATTTATACTGTTGCCATGTGAAAATGAAAAAACTGAGGCTAAAAGAAAATTTTTGTGAAAAAAAAATACTTTCTTTTTTTTACAGGATCAATTTGTGAAGCACCTGGGGGTTCAAAGTGCTCACTATGCATCTAGATAAGTTCCTTAGGGGGTCTAGTTTCCAAAATGGGGTCACTTGTGGGGGAGCTCCAATGTTTAGGCACACAGGGACTCTCCAAATGCGACATGGCAACCGCTAAATATTCCAGCATATTTTCCATTCAAAAAGTCAAATGGCGCTCCTTCCCTTCTGAGCCCTGCCGTGCGCCCAAACAGTGGTTTATGACCACATATGAGGTATCTGTGTACTCAGGAGAAATTGCCCAACAAATTTTAGGATCCAATTTATACTGTTGCCCATGTGAAAATGAAAAAACTGAGGCTAAAAGAAAATTTTTGTGAAAAAAAAGTACTTTCTTTTTTTTACAGATCAATTTGTGAAGCACCTGGGGGTTCAAAGTGTCACTATGCATCTAGATAAGTTCCTTAGGGGGTCTAGTTTCCAAAATGGGGTCACTTGTGGGGGAGCTCCAATGTTTAGGCACACAGGGACTCTCCAAATGCGACATAGCAACCGCTAAATATTCCAGCATATTTTCATTCAAAAAGTCAAATGGCGCTCCTTCCCTTCTGAGCCCTGCCAGTGCGCCCAAACAGTGGTTTATGACCACATATGAGGTATCTGAGTACTCAGGAGAAATTGCCCAACAAATTTTAGGATCCAATTTATACTGTTGCCCATGTGAAAATGAAAAAAACTGAGGCTAAAGAAAATTTTTGTGAAAAAAAAGTACTTTCTTTTTTTTACGGATCAATTTGTGAAGCACCTGGGGGTTCAAAGTGCTCACTATGCATCTAGATAAGTTCCTTAGGGGTCTAGTTTCCAAAATGGGGTCACTTGTGGGGAGCTCCAATGTTTAGGCACACAGGGACTCTCCAAATGCGACATAGCAACCGCTAAATATTCCAGCATATTTTCCATTCAAAAAGTCAAATGGCGCTCCTTCCCTTCTGAGCCCTGCCGTGCGTCCCAAACAGTGGTTTATGACCACATATGAGGTATCTGTGTACTCAGAGAAATTGCCCAACAAATTTTAGGATCCAATTTATACTGTTGCCTATGTGAAAATGAAAAAACTGAGGCTAAAAGAAAATTTTTGTGAAAAAAAAGTACTTTCTTTTATTTACGGATCAATTTGTGAAGCACCTGGGGAGTTCAAAGTGCTCATATGCATCTAGATAAGTTCCTTAGGGGGTCTAGTTTCCAAAATGGGGTCACTTGTGGGGGAGCTCCAATGTTTAGGCACACAGGAACTCTCCAAATGCGACATGGCAACCGCTAAATATTCCAGCATATTTTCCATTCAAAAAGTCAAATGGCGCTCCTTCCCTTCTGAGCCCTGCTGTGCGCCCATACAGTGGTTTATGACCACATATGAGGTACCTGTGTACTCAGGAGAAATTGCCCAACAAATTTTAGGATCCATTTTATCCTGATGCCCATGTAAAAATAAAAAAATTGATGCTAAAAGAAAATTTTTGTTGGAAAAATTAAAATGTCCATTTTTTCCTTCCACGTTGCTTTAGTTCCTGTGAAGCACCTGAAGGGTTAATAATCTTCTTGAATGTAGTTTTGAGTAGCTTGAGGGGTGCAGTTTTTATAAAGGTGTCACTTTTGGGTATTTTCTGCCATATAGACCCCTCAAAGTGACTTCAAATGTGAGGTGGTCCCTAAAAAAAATGGTTTTGTAAATTTTGCTGTAAAAATGAGAAATCGCTGGTCAACTTTTAACCCTTATAACTTCCTAACAAAAAAAAATGTTGTTCCCAAAATTGTGCTGATGTAAAGTAGACATGTGGGAAATGTTATTTATTAACTATTTTGTGCCACATAACTCTCTGGTTTAACAGAATAAAAATTAAAAATTTGAAAATTACAAAATTTTCAGAATTTTCGCCAAATTTCCATTTTTTTCACAAATAAACGCAAAAATTATCGACCTAAATTTACCACTAACATGAAGCCCAATATGTCTCGAAAAAACAATCTCAGAATTGCTAGGATCCGTTGAAGCGTTCCTGAGTTATTACCTCATAAAGGGACACTGGTCAGAATTGCAAAAAATGGCAAGGTCTTTAAGGTCAAAATAGGCTGGGTCTTGAAGGGGTTAAACAAGAAAAATTGGGCCAAAAGGCTAAGTTTCATACCAATTATATTAAAAAACATATTTTTCAATAAATTGTTCATTGTTTTAACATCGTTGTCTGTCTTTTATTTATAGGATGTTAAGTTTTAAATTAGTTATACAGGTACACCTAACTTTGGGTAAAAGGTTCATAAATGCAACCTTTTTTCCAAAGTTGTGTCCCGGGTTGTGTAGTATGCAAAGTATGTTAGATTTTTCACAAAATTGTGTACTTTGTTAGGTTATCCCCTACAACAGAGTTCCCCAACTCCAGTCCTCAAGGCCCACCAAAAACATATCAGGTTTTCAGGATTTCCTTTGTATTGCACAGGTGAGGCAATTATCACCTGAGCAATACAAAGGAAATACTGAAAACAAGACCTGTTGGTGGGCCTTGAGGACTGGATTTGCTGAACCATGGCCTACAATGTACACTTTTTTAGGAGAAAATGTGAAATACTTTTGTTAAAACAATTTCGCCTTTTGTCCAAAAAAAGGGTACATTGTAGCCCACGGTTCCCCAACTCCAGTCGTCAAGGCCCACCAACATATCAGGTTTTAAGGATTTCCTTTGTATTGCACAGGTGAGGCAATTATCACCTGAGCAATACAAAGGAAATACTGAAAACAAGACCTGTTGGTGGGCCTTGAGGACTGGATTTGGGGAACCATGGCCTACAATGTACACTTTTTTGGGAGAAAAATTGAAATGCTTTTAAAACAAACAGCCATGGACACAACTATGGCAAAAAGGTTACAGTAGAAAACACACAAGAAGGTAGACAAGTAAACTTTTAAAAGGTTTATTTTGGGTAAAGAAAATTTTTAAAAGAAACAATACATTTATCACACTCTGTCATCCTGCCAGTCACTACCTTCCGGTGACACAAAGTATTGAGCAAACTGGTCCCTCATTCTTGAAACCGCAACTGTACTGCGAGTGGTAATGTTGCTGTAGTCGTGCAAAGTTGTTTCTTGATTGTGGTCCTCCATAGAAATTGGTTCCTTGGTTAGGACAAAATTATGTAGGACCACGCACGCTTTAACAACATCATCAACAGTCTCGGTCTTCAAGTTAATTGCAGTCAAAAGGACACGCCATTTTGCTGTCATAATGCCAAAGTCACACTCCACCATCCGTCTGGCTCTTGTGAGGCGGTAGTTAAATATCCGCTTTGTATGTGTCAATCCTCTGCTGGCGTACGGCTTCAAGAGGTGTTCGGACAGCTGGAATGCCTCATCACCTACACAAACGAATGGCATCGGTGGGCCTGAGGTTTGAGGCAGTGGCCTGGGGGGGAAACTGAAAACTGTTTACAGTTTACGGCCCATGGCAGATAGTTTAAAGACTTGGGAGTCATTTGACCGTCCATAAGACCCAATGTCCACCGCGATAAACTTGTACTCCGCATCTGCAATAGCCATCAGGATGACCGAAAAATATTTTTTATAGTTAAAGAATTCAGATCCGTTTCCTTTAGGCTTTTGAATGCGGATGTGCTTTCCATCAACGGCGCCCAGGCAATTGGGGAACTGGCAGACGCATAAAAACTGGTCCGCTATTTGAAGCCACCGCTCTGTTGTTGGCTCTGGAATAAATTCTCCAACCAAACTATCCCACAGAGCACGACAAGTATACTTTATTATGCTGGATAGTGTGGAGATTCCCAGCCGATATTGAAAATGGAGCGATGACAGAGTTTCGCCAGTTGCCAGAAATCTGAAAACAAAATAGACATTATAAATGATTTCAGAAACACAGCATTACATACCAGAACTCAGGTACAACTATTGGTGATACCAAAAATAAGAACATCAATGAGAAACACTGTTTTATAACTAAATTTTGGCTACTGATATGGTTTCCTAGTTGGCCTGTGATGTTAAATTAATGATAAAATTACAAGTGTGCTGAAGCAAACAGATCCAATACATATAGCTTACCTTATAGTCACCATGAGACGCTCCGCCGGAGATATCGAGAACTGACAGTAGGTGTCCGATTTTTTAATTTGGTCTCCAACACGCTCAAGCAAATCATCAAAGTTTTCTTTGTTCATCCGCAGATAGGCAAAAAACTTGTCTGGATTTTGTCGAAGCTCCATGTTCAGTGTTGAATAGACACCACGAGTTAATCTCTGTGCCGTGGTGGGGTGGATCCACATACGGCGTCATCTTCGCTGGCGCTGACGCATAATGCGCTGCTCCTCAAACTTTCGCTCCTTCTCCAGAACTATAAACCTCAATCGATTCATCTCCGCAGTAAAATCAACAAGATTCCTGAAGATATTGCCGATAATGACATCCATGTTCGCCAATCACTTGCTACTTGCTCTTCTCTCCAACCTGCACTTGCTCCTCTACAACCTGTCAAAGATGGGATGTAGGAGCAGTGTATATATAGGATTACAGTAGCCAATCATGTTTGGAACCCCAAAAAAGGGTGTTTTTAAAAACCGGATCCGGCGCATTACGGCGTCAACGTATGCCAAACCGGATACACCGGATGAGACGGATCCGTTTCATACTGGATGCCGGATGCGGCGCTGCGGCAAAATGCCGGGGGCGCCGTCAGGCGCACAACGGATATGTGAAAGAGGCCTAAAGGGAATGCTATCTCCTCATCAGCAGCTGCATGTAATGCAGTCGGCCACGATGCTCCAGAGCTGGTGGATGGGACTGCGGGATCGAATGTGAGGGAAGGCTGGGAAGGTGCAGATGTACCGGGGCGGTCGAAGTGTCCCTCGGTGTCGGTCTCCTGAGGGATCGCCCCAGAAGGGTCCAACTCTGCGGGCGCCCGAGTGCTGGTCACCGTGCTGTGGAATAAAGAGAAAACATACAATTAATATCCAGATATGGAATGGCCCTGGCTGCAAATAAACATTTGATAGATGTTAACATTTTATGGTAATATTTACCTTCGGGTGACCATAGTTTCCCGCAGGAACGCCAGGGCTCGTGCGTACTTGTACTTGCTCTGGCGTCCTGCAGATCCACTCGGGGCCCACATCTCCTTGTTGAACTCCTTCTTGAAGCGATCCCTCACAGACCGCCACCGCTTCACAATTCTCTCCCCTGAAACGAGAAAGCACACATTGGTTACTATGCAACATCAGTGTTTCCCAAACTTCATTCCTCGTGTCCCCCAGAGGTCATGTTTTCAGTATTTCCATAGTGTTGCACAAAAGGAATTCCTGAAAACATGAACCGTGGGGGACACGAGGACTGAAGTTTGGGAAACACAGCTTTACAGTCAGCAACCTGAACTATACTTACTGTGTTTAGTCTGGGACCGAACATCGAGGTCCTCCCAGCGGTCCACCATTGCCGATGCCACTTCCTCCCAGAGCCGTCGGGTCACTATCTGATCAGAATGGCGGCGGTCCCCCATGTTCCACAGCGGCTCCCTTTCTCGGACCAGATCAATGAGGAGGTCGACGTCTATCCCCTCCTCACCGAATCAGGAGCACGCTATGAAGCCTGTTAAATAAAAACAGAAAAAAACATTAGCCTCCACACTAGCAAGTGAAAAAGAAAAAAAGGAAAAATTAAAAAAAGGTAAAAAAAAAAAAAATACTACAAAAATTCAAAAACTATTTTAAAAAAAGGAAAAAATTATGTAATAATTAATGGAAAAGTACTAAAAATGTTAAAACAAACAACAACAAAAAAATTATAAATATAACAAAAAATAATAATATTCCCAAACCAAAAAAAGGGATTAATTTATAAAAAAAAAAGAAATTAAAAAAAAAAACATTTAAAATAAACTTACACGATGGTAACCGCCGCGGCTCTCACGACGACAACTCTGGGAGGCGCTGTGAGGACCCCTTTGCTGGAACCCAGATCCGAGAGACTAAAGAAAAAAAAAAACTTTGTGATATAGGCATGTGTTGGGCGCTGTGTGAAGTATGTACTAAATGGTTTTCTATGTGTTGTGTAGTGTGATGTTGTGTTTCTGCGATTGATGCAGGATACTTACGAATTGTGAGCCCACTCGGGTATCTCTCCACATGGGCGTACCCAGGATCAAAACTAGGGGGGGCAAGCCAATGTCACATCTTATACAGGTTTCATCATATACACTGTACATTATCCTGCATATTAGGTATGGAGCATTAGAACTGTTGTATATTGTATAATACAGCAGTGTATGCGACACTACCCTGTATATACCATATATTATACATGGCACACTCACCTCTATACAAAGAACTAGTGATGAACCCGTTCTACGCCCGGGTGCCAAGCATTTTTTATAGGTACATGGTCTCCCATTCTGGTATGTGCTGCCCCCCTCCTATCCTGGTATGCATGGCACCCCTCATCCCTATCCTGGTATGTATGGTCCCCTCACCCCCACCCAAATCTACTATGCATGGCACCCCACTCCTCATCCTGGTATGCATGGTCCCCTCATCCCCCAATCCTGGCATGCATGGTACCCCCTCATCCCTATCCTGGTATGCATGTTACCTGCTCATCCATATCCTGGTATTCATGGTTCCCTCACCCCCCAATCCTGGTATGCATGGTCCCCTCACCCCCCAATCCTGGTGTGCATGGTTCCCTCCTGCCCAATCGTGATATGCATGGTCCCCTCACCCCCCAATCCTGATGTGCATGGACCCCTCACCCACCTATCCTGATGTGCATGGTCCCCTCACCCCCCAATCCTGATGTGCATGGCCCCCTCACCCCCAATCCTGATGTGCATGGCCCCCTCACCCCCAATCCTGACGTGCATGGTCCCGTCACCCCGTCCTGTTGAGCATGGTCCCCTCACCCCCCAATCCTGATGTGCATGGTCTCACCCACCAATCCTGATGTGCATGATCCCCTCACCCCCAATCCTGATATGCATGGTACCCTCACCCCCCAATCCTGATGTGCATGGTCTCACCCCCCAATCCTGATGTGCATGGTCCCCTCACCCCCCAATCCTGATATGCATGGTCCCCTCACCCCCCAATCCTGATATGCATGGTCCCCTCACCCCCCAATCCTGGTATGCATGGTCCCCTCACCCCCCAATCCTGATGTGCATGGTCCCCTCACCCCCCAATCCTGGTATGCATGGTCCCATTACCCCCAATCCTGATGTGCATGGTCCCCTCACCCCCCCAATCCTGATGTGCATGGTCCCCTCACCCCCCCAATCCTGATGTGCATGGTCCTCACCCCCCAACCCTGATGTGCATGGTCCCCTCACCACTCTATCCTGATGTGCATGGTCCCCTCACCCCCCAACCCTGATGTGCATGGTCCGCTCACCCCCCAATCCTGATGTGCATGGTCCCCTCACCCCCCCAACACTGATGTGCATGGTCCCCTCACCCCCCAACCCTGATGTGCATGGTCCGCTCACCCCCCAATCCTGATGTGCATGGTCCCCTCACCCCCCAATCCTGATGTGCATGGTCCTCTCACCCCCCAACCCTGATGTGCATGGTCCCCTCACCACTCTATCCTGATGTGCATGGTCCCCTCACCTCCCCAACCCTGATGTGCATGGTCCGCTCACCCCCCAATCCTGATGTGCATGGTCCCCTTACCCCCCCAACCCTGATATGCATGGTCCCCTCACACCCCCCCAACCCTGATGTGCATGGTCCCCTCACCCCCCAACCGTGATGTGCATGGTCCCCTCACCACCAATCCTGATGTGCATGGTCCCCTCACCCCCCAATCCTGATGTGCATGGTCCCCTCACCCCCCAATCCTGATGTGCATGGTCCCCTCACCCCCCCAGTCCTGATGTGCATGGTCCCCTCACCCCCCAACCCTGATGTGCATGGTCCGCTCACCCCCCAATCCTGATGTGCATGGTCCCCTCACCCCCAATACTGATGTGCATGATCCCCTCACCCCCCCAATCCTGATGTGCATGGTCCGCTCACCCCCAACCCTGATGTGCATAGTCCCCTCACCCCCCAACCCTGATGTGCATGGTCCCCTCACCCCCCAACCCTGATGTGCATGGTCGCCTCACCCCCCAATCCTGATATGGTCCCCTCACCCCCAATCCTGATATGCATGATCCCCTCACCCCCCAACCCTGATGTGCATGGTCCCCTCACCCCCCAACCCTGATGTGCATGGTCCCCTCACCCCCCAACCCTGATGTGCATGGTCCCCTCACCCCCAACCCTGATGTGCATGGTCCTCTCACCCCTATCCTGATGTGCATGGTCCCCACCCCCCAACCCTGATGTGCATGGTCCCCTCACCCCCCAACCCTGATGTGCATGGTCCTCTCACCCCTCTATCCTGATGTGCATGGTCCCCTCACCCCCAAATCCTGATGTGCATAGTCCCCTCACCCCCTAACCCTGATGTGCATGGTCCCCTCACCCCCCAACCCTGATGTGCATGGTCCCCTCACCCCCCAACCCTGATGTGCATGGTCCCCTCACCCCCCAACCCTGATGTGCATAGTCCCCTCACCCCCCAATCCTGATGTGCATGGTCCCCTCACCCCCCCAATCCTGATGTGCATGGTCCACTCACCCCCCAATCCTGATGTGCATGGTCCCCTCACCCCCCAACCCTGATGTGCATGGTCCCCTCACCCCCCAACCCTGATGTGCATGGTCCCCTCACCCCCCAACCCTGATGTGCATGGTCCCCTCACCCCCAACCCTGATGTGCATGGTCCTCTCACCCCTATCCTGATGTGCATGGTCCCCTCACCCCCCAACCCTGATGTGCATGGTCCCCTCACCCCCCAACCCTGATGTGCATGGTCCTCTCACCCCTCTATCCTGATGTGCATGGTCCCCTCACCCCCAAATCCTGATGTGCATAGTCCCCTCACCCCCTAACCCTGATGTGCATGGTCCCCTCACCCCCCAACCCTGATGTGCATGGTCCCCTCACCCCCCAACCCTGATGTGCATGGTCCCCTCACCCCCCAACCCTGATGTGCATAGTCCCCTCACCCCCCAATCCTGATGTGCATGGTCCCTCACCCCCCCAATCCTGATGTGCATGGTCCACTCACCCCCCAATCCTGATGTGCATGGTCCCCTCACACCCCCAATCCTGATGTGCATGGCCCCCTCACCCCCCAATCCTGATGTGCATGGTCCCCTCACCCCCAATCCTGATGTGCATGGTCCCCTCACCCCCTATCCTGATGTGCATGGTCCCCTCACCCCCCCAATCCTGATGTGCATGGTCCCCTCACCCCCCAATCCTGATGTGCATGGTCCGGTCACCCCCCTATCCTGATATGCATGATCCCCTCACCCCCCCTATCCTGATATGCATGGCCCCCTCACCCCCCTATCCTGATGTGCATGGTCCCCTCACCCCCCTATCCTGATATGCATGGCCCCCTCACCGCTATTAAACTGCACAGATACCCCAAAAAAAACAAACATTTATACTCACCTTTCATCCCTGTGCTCCAGCGCTGTTCCGTTCTGCTGGACGCCGGAGGAGGAGAGCGGCGCCGGAGTATGCGCATGCCCATACCGCGCTGTCCAGCGCCATATTGCTGAAGACACACTGTAAATGTGTCTTCAGCAAAATGGCGCCGGATAGCGCTATTGCGCATGCGCGATCCGACGCGCACTCCTGGTCTCCTGCCCCAGGAGAAGAGAAGCGCCGCGGCAACGCTCCTCCCGGTCAGGTAAGTATGTATGGCGCCGGAGATCGCGGTATGCATCCAGTAAGCATACCGAGATCTCCGGCGCCATACAGAGTACTCACCGCTCTGGATGCCTCACTCTGTCTGGAGCCAGACTGCGCAGGCTTGTCGCGCTTGCGCAGTCTATAAAGACTTCAGACAGAGTGACGCTCCTAGCGTTATATTATAGATAAGAGGCATTATAAACTGTATATGAAAAGTATAATACAGCAGTGTATATACACTCTATATACCGCACACGATGTGTATGACCCTGTATACACCATATACTACACTTTTATTTTGAAGTAAAAAAATAAAAATAAACAGGAACAAATACAATACTTAAAATAAAGAACAAGTAAAGTTAAAAATCAACAAACTTACTGGTATTTCAATGGGAACTATGGGTCTGCTTTTGGCTAATGAGATGGTCAATGTTCGGTTCCATATTTGTCACAAGTGAAGCAATTTTTCTCTTTCTTGATATCATTATTTCCTAGGGATTCCAAATTGCTATTAGTAAAATACCAATATATATACAGCCAGGGCCGGATTAACGTAGGGGCTGATGGAGCTGCAGCTCCAGGCCCCTTGTTAGAGATAGGCCCATCAACCTGTCATCCAGGGGCGGAACTATCGTGGAAGCAGGGGAAGCAGCTGCCACAGGGCCTGGGCTAGAAGGGGGCCCGTCCCTGCTGCATCTGTCTCCCCTGCGGCTGCGTTCTGCCGCCCCCGGCCTGAGAGTCGGCGGCTCCCTGTGCCGGCTGTCAAGCTGACAGCCGGCGCAGAGAAGCTGCTGCGTGCCGGCTCCCAGGGATCAATTGCACTGGCGTCTATACAGACGCCAGTACAATTGAAGCTCTGACCGCCGGGTCAGAGCGACGTCTGCAGCGTGATCAGGTCATGTGATCACGCTGCTAACGTCACTCGTCGTCGGCGCCCAGAAGGGTGAACATTTGTGGTGAGTGTGCTCCATTATGGAGCTGAAGATACCACAGAAGATAAATGGGGGACATACTGTGTGAGTGTGTGTGTATGGGGGGGGGGTTTCGAGTGAGGATGGGGGTTCTTTTATGTGTGGGGATTTGGAGTGGGGATGGGGGGATACATTATGTGGGGGGGGATTTGGAGTGGGGATGGGGGTTCTTTTAAGTGTGGGGGGTTTGGAGTGGGGTGGGGGGATTTAATGTGTGTGGGGGGATTTGGAGTGGGGATGGGGGGTTATTTTATGTGTGGAGGGATTTGGAGTGGCGATGGGGGGTTATTGTATGTGTGGGGGGATTTGGAGTGGGGATGGGGGGGTTATTTTATGGTGGGGGGATTTGGAGTGGCGATGGGGGCATTTAATATGTGTGGGGGGATTTGAGGGTACTGAAGAGTATGTATGAGGAAACAGTATGGGGATGGGTGCAGACAGTATGGGGAGCGAACGGGTGAATGCATGTGGACACAGTATGGGGAGTGAGGGTGATGGGATGTGTGCAGACACAGTATGGGGAGTCAGGGGTATGTGTGAGCAGACAGTATAGAGAGTGAGGGGGTAAATATATGAGGAGACAGTATGCTGAACAGGGGTGATGTGAGAGGAGACAGTATGAGGAGGGAGGGGAATAGTGTGAGGCGACAGTATATTGCAGATATTTTTATTTAGGGGCATTATAATGACTCTTCTGTCTTTAAGGGCATCGTGTGGAGAGTTGGTGCAGAAGAGCGGAGAAGATGGAGGTCTGCAGAGACGGCTGTGGATGAGAAAACTCATCATGGGATCTTGACAAGATGAAGAAAAGGAGAACGACTCCAGAGACAGCGTCATCTATAAGGTACCTGGATGTAAATATTATTTGTGAAATTGACTAATTCTCATGTCTTTATTTGTTAGGAGCATTAAAGGGGTTCTCCAGGTCTGTGTCACATAGAATGACTGCAGACTCAGCACAAACATGTACAGCCCCTTTAATGCTCCTAACATAAATAAAAACATGAGAATGAGTCAATTTCAGAATTCTCACAGTGCGCACTGCACACTGTTAGGATTCTCTCGTGCCGGTGATTTACATACAAGCGGTCACATGCTGACTAGACATGTGGCCTCACTCAATGAAAATGAACGGAGCGAGGCCGGGCACGTCTAGTCAGAATGTGGCCAGAAGTATATAAATCACATGCTTGTGCTGACATGACCGTGTACTCTTGCCACCGGTAATGAAGAATCCTAAAAGTGTGCAGTGCATTCGTTGTGAGAATTCAGAAGCTGCAATGTCAGGATTCAGCTCTGCAGGTTCCAGCAGTCATCACATGGACACTTCACTCATATGCGATTTTTATACTTATGGTCCTGTGACATCGAGCTTCTCTTCCTGCTTCTCTCAGTTTTTCACTGTACATTGAGAGCATTAGGGAGAGCAGCTCGTGGGTACATGACTAAGTGTGCAAATCGCATGTGTGCTTTGGGGGGGTCCAGGACACAGCGGGCCACATTAGAGGCCCCAGGAAGCAGCAGGCCCCTAATGGGGCCCTAGGAAACAGCAGGCCCCATTAGGGGCCTAGGTCCAAAGGAAGCAGCAGGCCCCATTAGGGCCTAGCTCCAAAGAAAACTGCAGGCCCCATTAGGGGCCTTGGGCCCCAGGAAACTGCAGGCCCCATCAGGGGCCTAGGGCCCCAGGAAACTGCAGGCCCCAGGAAACAGCAGGCCCCATCAGGGGCCTAGGGTCCAAGGAAACAGCAGGCCCCTAATGGGGCCCCGAAAACAGCAGGCCTCTTTACAGTGCTGCAGATGGCGACCAAAATGGTCGCCAAAGTGGCATGTATCATATATTTACTTTGTTTATATCTTTTACGTTACATTTTTGGCCTTTGTGATATGCCGTGTTTGGCCCCACCCATTGCCCCGCCCCTTTCCCGCCCCTTCAGCTCCAGCCCATCATGTTCTTAATCCGGCCCTGTATACAGCGCTACAAAAACAATATACCAGCAATAAAACTGCCCACACAGAGACATACAGCCTGCACTGCACTGCAGCCTTGCCAATCCATATAATTTCATCCTCATCGGTGCACATATTGGCGCAACTCCGCTTTTAGCTCAGGCTCAGACTGGTGTGGTGCGAGAGTCCCTAATAGGCAGGTAAATGTCCCCAATAGGCAGCATTGGTCCCCAATAGGCAGGTAAATGTCCCCAATAGGCAACATTGATCCCCAATAGGCAGCATATGTCCTCAATAGGCAGCATTGGTCCCCAATAGGCAGCATATGTTCCCAATAGGCAGCATAGTCACCAATAGGCAGCATATGTCCTCAATAGACAGCATAGGTCCCCAATAGGCAGCATATGTCCTCAATAGGCAGCATAGGTCCCAATAGGCAGCATAGTCCCCAATAGGCAGCATATGTCCTCAATAGACAGCATATGTCCTCAATAGGCAGCATAAGTCCTCAATAGACAGCATATGTCCTCAATAGGCAGCATAGGTCCCAATAGGCAGCATAGGTCCCCAATAGGCAGCATATGTCCTCAATATGCAGTATAGGTCCCAATAGTCAGCATAGTCCCCAATAGGCAGCATATGTCCTCAATAGACAGCATATGTCCTCAATAGGCAGCATAGGTCCTCAATAGGCAGCATAGGTCCTCAATAGACAGCATATGTCCTCAATAGGCAGCATAGGTCCCAATAGGCAGCATATGTCCTCAATAGACAGCATAGGTCCCCAATAGGCAGCATAAGTCCCCAATACGCAGCATAGGTCCCCAATAGGCAGCAAAGATCCCCAATAGGCAGGTAAATGTCCCAATAGGCAGCATAGTCCCCAATAGGCAGCATATGTCCTCAATAGGCAGCATAGGTCCCAATAGGCAGCATAGTCCCCAATAGGCAGCATATGTCCTCAATAGACAGCATATGTCCTCAATAGGCAGCATAAGTCCTCAATAGACAGCATATGTCCTCAATAGGCAGCATAGGTCCCAATAGGCAGCATAGGTCCCCAATAGGCAGCATATGTCCTCAATATGCAGTATAGGTCCCAATAGTCAGCATAGTCCCCAATAGGCAGCATATGTCCTCAATAGACAGCATATGTCCTCAATAGGCAGCATAGGTCCTCAATAGGCAGCATAGGTCCTCAATAGACAGCATATGTCCTCAATAGGCAGCATAGGTCCCAATAGGCAGCATATGTCCTCAATAGACAGCATAGGTCCCCAATAGCAGCATAAGTCCCCAATACGCAGCATAGGTCCCCAATAGGCAGCAAAGATCCCCAATAGGCAGGTAAATGTCCCAATAGGCAGCATAGTCCCCAATAGGCAGCATAGTAGTCCCCAGTAGGCAGCATAATCCCCCATAAGCACCATAGTCCCAATAGCCAGCATAATCCCCCAATAGCCAGCATAATCCCCCATAGCCAGCATAATCCCCCAATAGCCAGCATAATCCCCCATAGGCAGCATAATCCCACAATAGCCAGCATAATCCCCCATAGCCAGCATAATCCCCCATAGGCAGTATAATCCCCCATAGCCAGAATAGTCCCCTATAGCCAGCATAATCCCCCATAGCCAGCATAATCCCCAATAGGCAGCATAATCCCCCATAGCCAGCATAATCCCCCAATAGCCAGCATAATCCCCCATAGCCAGCATAGTCCCCTATAGCCAGCATAATCCCCCATAGCCAGCATAATCCCCAATAGCCAGCATAATCCCCCAATAGGCAGCATAATCCCCCATAGCCAGCATAGTCCCCTATAGCCAGCATAATCCCCCATAGCCAGCATAATCCCCAATAGGCAGCATAATACCCCATAGCCAGCATAATCCCCCATAGCCAGCATAATCCCCAATAGCCAGCATAATCCCCCATAGCCAGCATAATCCCCAATAGTCAGCATAATCCCCCAATAGCCAGCATAATCCCCCATAGCCAACATAGTCCCCCATAGCCAGCATAATCTCCCAATAGCCAGCATAATCCCCAATAGCCAGCATAGTCCCCCATAGCCAGCATAATCCCCCAACAGCCAGCATAGTCCCCTATAGCCAGCATAATCCCCCATAGCCAGCATAATCCCCCATAGCCAGCATAATCCCCCATAGCCAGCATAATCCCCAATAGGCAGCATAATCCCCCATAGCCAGCATAATCCCCCAATAGCCAGCATAATCCCCCAATAGCCAGCATAATCCCCCATAGCCAGCATAATCCCCCAATAGCCAGCATAATCCACCATAGCCAGCATAATCCCCCATAGCCAGCATAATCCCCAATAGGCAGCATAATCCCCCAATAGCCAGCATAATCCCCCAATAGGCAGCATAGGTCCCCAATACGCAGCATAGGTCCTCAATAGGCAGCATAGTCCCCAATAGGCAGCATAGTAGTCCCCAGTAGGCAGCATAATCCCCCATAAGCACCATAGTCCCCAATAGCCAGCATAATCCCCCATAGCCAGCATAGTCCTTAATAGGCAGCATAATCCCCCATAGCCAGCATAGTCCCCTATAGCCAGCATAATCCCCCATAGCCAGCATAATCCCCAATAGCCAGCATAATCCCCAATAGGCAGCATAATCCCCCATAGCCAGCATAATCCCCCATAGCCAGCATAGTCCCCAATAGGCCAGTACTCACCTATCTCCCCCGCTGCTCTGAAGATGCGCGCGCTCGTCTCCGTCTTCTCCTGGCACAGGCGGCGTGACGTCATCAGGGCGTGCAGGCGGCGTGATGATGATCACGTCGCCTGTGCTGCATATGGAAGGCCGCAAGGCCTTCCTCACTCAGCACATTGCACCCGCGATTAAAGGGCCTGCTGGCACTGAACTGTCAGTTCAATGTTGGCGGGGCCGACGGGCCCTGCTTCTGGGGGGGGCAGCATAATCCCCCATAGCCAGCATAATCCCCCATAGGCAGTATAATCCCCCATAGCCAGCATAGTCCCCTATAGCCAGCATAATCCCCCATAGCCAGCATAATCCCCAATAGGCAGCATAATACCCCATAGCCAGCATAATCCCCCATAGCCAGCATAATCCCCAATAGCCAGCATAATCCCCCATAGCCAGCATAATCCCCCAATAGTCAGCATAATCCCCCAATAGCCAGCATAATCCCCCATAGCCAACATAGTCCCCCATAGCCAGCATAATCTCCCAATAGCCAGCATAATCCCCCAATAGCCAGCATAGTCTCCCATAGCCAGCATAATCCCCCAACAGCCAGCATAGTCCCCTATAGCCAGCATAATCCCCCATAGCCAGCATAATCCCCCATAGCCAGCATAATCCCCAATAGGCAGCATAATCCCCCATAGCCAGCATAATCCCCCAATAGCCAGCATAATCCCCCAATAGCCAGCATAATCCCCCATAGCCAGCATAATCCCCCAATAGCCAGCATAATCCACCATAGCCAGCATAATCCCCCATAGCCAGCATAATCCCCAATAGGCAGCATAATCCCCAATAGCCAGCATAATCCCCCAATAGGCAGCATAGGTCCCCAATACGCAGCATAGGTCCCCAATACGCAGCATAGGTCCTCAATAGGCAGCATAGTCCCCAATAGGCAGCATAGTAGTCCCCAGTAGGTATCATAATCCCCCATAAGCACCATAGTCCCCAATAGCCAGCATAATCCCCCATAGCCAGCATAGTCCTTAATAGGCAGCATAATCCCCCATAGCCAGCATAGTCCCCTATAGCCAGCATAATCCCCCATAGCCAGCATAATCCCCAATAGCCAGCATAATCCCCAATAGGCAGCATAATCCCCCATAGCCAGCATAATCCCCCATAGCCAGCATAGTCCCCAATAGGCCAGTACTCACCTATCTCCCCCGCTGCTCTGAAGATGCGCGCGCTCGTCTCCGTCTTCTCCTGGCACAGGCGGCGTGACGTCATCAGGGCGTGCAGGCGGCGTGATGATGATCACGTCGCCTGTGCTGCATATGGAAGGCCGCAAGGCCTTCCTCACTCAGCACATTGCACCCGCGATTAAAGGGCCTGCCGGCACTGAACTGTCAGTTCAATGTTGGCGGGGCCGACGGGCCCTGCTTCTGGGGGGGGCAGCAGCCCCCCCGCCCCACGGTGGGTACGCCCATGTCTCTCTCACCCCGTCCTTCTTCCTCATGGGAGCTCCTCTTCATCTTGCGATTCCTGTTATTAATAAAGACAATCAATACATATAGCCCACAGATGGATTGTGGAGAAAAAAAAATTATATATTTTTACCGCCAAATGCTGACAATGGGAAGGAGGGCTCCCAGAAGAAGATGTGTCCACATCCTGCTGCAGCTCCACTGACTCCGGAGTAGCGGCCGCTGAAGCCGCAGCTTGAGCGGCTAATGCCGCAAGTGCAGCTGCTGCTGATGCTGTTTGCTGGTCTATGCTGTGGAATAAAGACACAAAAAGGGCCAGTGAATATATGTATATTCCTTGGCCCTAACTGAAAAAGCAAAAATTTATTATTTTTTGGGGGAATGGGGGATGTCATATTTACCGTCTGCTGTCTCTACTCCTCTCCTCTGGCTCCATTTCTTCCTCCTCCCCCCTTTCTAAACGCTCTCTTTGGAGTCTTCTGCTGTTGAATAAGGACACAAAAAGGGCCAGTGAATATATGCATATTCCTTGGCCCTGGCTGAAAGAGAAAAAAATTGATTAAATTTTTTGGGTAATGGGGGATGTCATATTTACTTTTTGCTGGCTGTCCTCTCTGCATGTAGAGAAGCGTCCTCCTCTCCCCATGCTGCTGCGGCAGCCTCTCTTTGTAGTCTTCTGCTGTTGAATAAAGAGACAAAAAGGGCCAGTGAATATATGTATATTCCTTGGCCCTGGCTGAAAATATAAAAGTCAAACATGGACTGGAGTGAGCTTTATGGTGTACGGAATACAACATCCCGTCATGAATTGTACACATTTTAAACAGTACCAGGGGGACCCTCCCTATCACTGGAAAAACATGCACAATACAGTACCAGTGGGACCCACTTCATCACAGGGAAACCATGGTGACGCACATTATCACTTGCAAAACATGCACATTTTATACAGTACCAGGGGATCCACATTATCACTTCAAAACCATGCACATTTTAAACAGTACCAGGGGACCCACTTCATCACAGTGAAAACATGCACACTTGATACAGTACCAGGGGGACCAGCATTATCACTTGGAAACATTCACACTTGATACAGTACCAGGGGGACTAACATTATCACTTGAAAACATGAACATTTTGTACAGTACCAGGGTGACGCACATTATCACTTCCAAAACATGCACATTTTATACAGTACCAGGGGATCCACATTATCACTTGCTAAAAATGCACATTTTAAACTGTACCAGGGGGATCTACTTCATCACAGTGAAAACATGCACACACTTGATACAGTACCAGGGGGACCTACTTCATCACAGTGAAAACATGCACACTTGATACAGTACCAGGGGGACCAACATTATCACTTGAAAACATGCACATTTTATACAGTACCAGTGGGACCCAGTTCATCACAGGGAAAACATGAACATTTACAGTACCAGGGGGACCCACATTATCACTTGAAAACATGCACATTTTATACAGTACCAGGGATCCACATTATCACTTGCTAAAAATGCACATTTTAAACTGTACCAGGGGGGCCTACTTCATCACAGTGAAAACATGCACACTTGATACAGTACCAGGGGGACCAACATTATCACTTGAAAACATGAACATTTTAAACAGTACCAGGGGGACCAACACCATCACAGAAAAAAAATGCACATTATACAGTAGCAGGAGATCCACATTATCACTTGAAAACATGCACATTATACAGTAGCAGGGGATCCACATTATCACTTACAAAAATGCACATTTTATACAGTAGCAGGGGATCCACATTATCAGTTTAAAAAATGCACATTATACAGTAGCAGGGGATCCACATTATCACTTGAAAAAATGCACATTTTATACAGTACCAGGGATCCACATTATCACTTCAAAACCATGCACATTTTAAACAGTACCAGTTGTTCCACATTATCACTTGAAAACCATGCACATTTGAAACAGTACCAGGGGGACCCACCCCATCACTGGAAAACCATGAACATTTTATACAGTACCAGGGGGACCAACCCCATCACAGCAAAAACATGATTTTTAAACAGTACCAGGGTGTCAAAGACAATGCACTGCACTAGCTCAGGCAGCAGTGGTGACAGATGCGTGGTAAAATTTTAGGGGTGGGGGATGTGATATTTACCGTCTGCTGTCCTGGTGCTCCATTTGCGTATCTGCTGCTGGTGCTGATGCAAAACCTTGTGCTGGTGCTGGTGATGCTCCTCGTCTTTGTCTTGCTCTTTTGGCTGGATGCATGATAATGTCTGAGTGTCCCATTGCATGCTTTTATATATGTTTGTTGTGGGCTGGTATATCAATTTAAAAAACTGTATCCGGCCACCGAATCCGGCTTTTGCCAGATCTGCCGCATTGCGGCGCTCATAGACTTTCATTGTGACAAAAGCCGGAGGCAAAAAACATTACAGTAGCCGTTTTTTTCCAGACGCCGGAATGCGACCAGACACCGGATCCGGCAAAAAACCGGACGCGCCGCAGGGACATGCGGCGCGATCCGGCGCTAATGTTGCTCAATGGAAAAAAAAACGGATCCGGCATTACATTTCGCCGGATGCGGTTTTACAAAAGAAGGCCGGAGCGCGCCGTCAGGCGCAAAACAGATGTATGAAAGAGGCCTAAGGCCTCTTTCACACATCAGGTTTTCGCTGGAATCCGTTTTTTTTAATGTAAAACCGGATGACACGGATCCGGTTTTCGACCAGATTCGTCGAGCGAATCCGGCCGAAAACCGGATCCGGTTCATCCGTTTTTTTATCCGTTTTTCGACGGATTACGACGGATCCGGTTTTTAAAAACGCCCCTTTTGGGCTTCCAAACGTGATTGGCTACTGTAAACCTATATATACACTGTTCCTACAGCCCATCTTGTTGTATAGGAGCAAGTGCTGGTTGGAGAGAAGAGCAAGTGGCTGGTGAAGATGGACGTTGTGATAGGAAACATTCTAAAGAATTTGGTGGATTTCACCATGGAGGCGAATCGTCTGAAAGCGATTGTTCTGGAGAAGGAGAGAAAGAGACTGCAGCGACGACGACGCAGTTTCTGGATCCACCCCATCACATCCCAGAGAATGACGCGTGGGTTGTTTTCTACACTCTACATAGAGCTTTGAGGAAACCCTCAGAAATTTTTTGCATATCTTCGCATGAAAATGGAGAACTTTGATTTCTTTGTGGAGCGCATTGAAGACATGATAAAAAGATCGGACACGTATTGCCGCTTCTCCATTTCACTGGCGGAGCGTCTGATGGTGACTCTTCGCTAAGCCATATTTATTGGATCTGCTTGCTTCAGAGCACACTTGTACTGGAATGTTGTTGCTGGTAGTTTGTATACGGCCATCTGACTCTGCTTTAACAATTGGAGATACTATAAAAATAAATATTTTTTATAGTATCTCCAATTGTTATAGCTGAGTTCTGGTATGTAATGCTGTGATTTGAAACAATTTTTTTTATTATTCACAGATTCCAGGCAACTGGAGAATCTCTTTCCTCCATTTCCAGTACAGACTTGGGATTTCCACTATCTCTGGAATTGTGAAGCACACATGCTGTGCATTGTGGGACTGTCTAGTTGCGGAATTTCTACCAGAGCCCACAACAGAGAGTTGGATTGAAATTGCAGAAAAGTTTGAACAAATATGTCAGTTTCCTAATTGCCTGGGCGCTGTGAACGGGAAACATATCCGGATTGTCAAGCCAGCAGGATTTGGATCCGAATATTTGAATTACAAAAATTATTTTTCAATTGTCCTCATGGCCATTGCTGACGTGGAGTACAAATTTATTGCTGTAGATATTGGGGGCTTTGGCCACTCCAATGACCCTCAAGTCTTCAAACTGTCAGTAATGGGCCAGCAGCTGTATGGAAACACCTTCCAGTTCCCACCCCCTAGACCACTGCCTCAAACATCTGGCCCACCTATGCCTTTTGTTTGTGTAGGGGATGAAGCCTTCCAGCTGTCAGAACACCTGCTAAAACCGTACTGCAGCAGAGGATTGACACACACAAAAATAATTTTTAATTACCGCCTCACAAGAGCCAGAAGAATGGTGGAGTGAGCTTTTGGAATTCTGACAGCCAAATGGCGTGTTCTATTGACTGCGATCAACCTAAAAACTGAAACTGTGGGCGAGGTAATCAAAGCTTGTGTGGTTCTACACAATTTTGTCATCAGCAAGGAACAGATTTCCATTGAGGAACACTGTGAAGAAACCACCTTGCATGATTACCAGAACATTACCAATAGAACGTCTGTGACTGTTTCCCGAATGAGGGACAAATTTGCAGAATACTTTATGTCACCTGAAGGAAGACTAGACTGGCAGGATAACAGAGCTTAATAAATTGCTCTGTGACCTTTGTACCTTGTGTACCCACAGTATACCTTTGCCAACCAAAGTGGTGCACCTTGTGGATTATCTACAGTATTTTACCTTTTGGCCAAAGTTGTGTCCCTGGTTGTGTATTACCAAAGTATTTCACCTTTTAACCAAAGTTCTGAACCTTGTTGGGGATTGCCTAACAATGTAGAGAACTTTGGTTAAAAGGTGAAATACTTTAGCTAATATTTTGTCTTTTACCCAAAGTTATGTACCTGGTTTTGTATACCCAATACATTTTACCTTTATTGTACCTTAGAAATAAATGACAGACAACAATTTTAATCAAACAATTTTACATTTATTGTATTAAAATGTTTAATAACATATATACCTTTTTTTTTCAATGTGAAATTTTTATTTACTTTTTTCAATGTGAAATCTTTATTAACTTTTTTCAATGTGAAATAATTTTTTTTTCTATGTCAAAGAAATTGTTTTTTAATAAAGAAAATTTTAGAATTTATTTACACATCTTCAAATTTGTGTACTGTGGTGTGGAGATACTACTGGAGGGGCTGTGGGACCCTTCGACAGTGGGAGTGTGGAGAGCGGACTGGGATGGTGGTGGGAAAGGATCAGGTAAAAGAGGTGAAGGGGTGGAAAAAGAAATGGAACGGGTGGAGAGGTGGGAGTCAGAACAGGTGGGTGGTGGAGAGGAGGATTGGGCAGAGAGTAGAGGAGCAGATGTGGTTGGGAACTGGTACGGGGAAGGATGTTGGTATGGGGCAGGTTGTTGGAAGGGGGAGGTTGTTGGAAGGGGAGAGGTTGCTGGAAGGGGGGAGGTTGTTGGTACTTGGGAGGTTGCTGGTATTGAATAGGAGAGGGAGGAGGGACTGTGGCTGGAGGGGGGGCAGGTGTGGGAGAAACGACTGGGGTGGGTGTAGGTTGGGAGGTAACCTGCGCTAGAGCAGCGTGGCAAGTATGCATTACATTCATCTGCTGGCTAGGAAATAGCGTATCCATGCGTTCGGCTACAGACCGGAAAAAACTGTGGTTTGGCGAACTTCTTGCTTCTGAATGCATGGTTTGCAGAATTGTCTTAACCTCCAGAATGCTGGAGTTGAGCTGATTAAAGCCTGCAACCATTTGCTCTGACAAGACTTTAAGACAGTTCTGAAACGATGCATTAAGATGCAAGAACTCGAGCGCATAGCTCCTTTCCTGACCCCTCTGCCGCAGCCGCCCAGTAGCCACAGGTGTACTAGAGGTGGCAGCGGCAGAAGGGTGGGGTAATGGGAAAGCTGTCTCCTGACCAGTAGCCTCATGCAATGCACTCGGCCACGATGCTGCAGCGCTGGTGGAGGGGACAGAGGGCTCACATGTCAGGGAAGGCTGGGAAGGTGCAGATGGGCCGGGGCGGTCGAAGTGTCCCTCGGTGGCGGACTCCTGAGGGATCACTCCAGAAGGGTCCAACTCTGCAGGCTCCTGAGTGCTGGTCACCGTTCTGTGGAATAAAGAGAAAAAATACAATTAGTATAGTGATATTGAATGGCCCTGCCTAAAAAAAAAAATTAGTTAGACATGTTAGCATTTTTTTTACATGGGGTGTGTAATATTTACCTTCTGGTGACCATTGTTGCCCGGAGGAACGACAGGGCTCGTGCGTACTTGTCCTTGCTCCTGCGTCCTCCAGATCCACTCAGGGCCCGCATCTCCTTGTTGAACTCCTTGGAGCGATCCCTCACAGACTGCCACCGCTTCACAATTCTCTCCCCTGAAACGAGAAAGCACAAATTGGTTAGTATACAACATCGGCCCCCACGGGTTATGTTTTCAGGATTTCCATAGTGTTGGACAAAAGGAAATCCTGAAAACATGACCCGTGGGGCCACGAGGACTGGAGTTTGGGAAACACTACTTTAGATCCAGCAACCTGAACTGTGTATACTTACGCATTTTACTCTGGGCCCGAGCATCGAGGTCCTCCCAGCGGTCCACAAGTTGTGAAAAGATTTCCTCCCAGAGCCGACGGGTCACTATGACATCAGCATGGCGGCGGTCCCCATGTTCCACAGCGGCTCCCTTTCTCTGACCAGATCGATGAGGAGGTCCACGTTCATCACCCCTCCTCACCATCAGAGTCGGGAGCACGCTGTTAAGCCTGTTAAAGAAAAAGAGAAAAAATATACATTAGTCTCCAAACTACCAAGGAAAAAAAATGGAAAAAAAAAAATAAAGCAAAAATGTTTTTTTTAAAAAAAAAAATTATACTTACATCTTGGTGACCACCGTGTCGCTCACGCCGACGACCCTGGGAGGCACTGCGAGGACCTCTGTGCTGAGCACCAGATTCAGAAGACTATAAAAAAAAAATAAATTATGTGCTTGGATGTAGGCATATGTGTTTGGGTGCAGTGTGATGTCTGTACTAAATTGTTTTCTAAGTGTTGTGTGTAGTGTGATGTGTTTCAGAGATGCATGCAGGAAACTTACGAATTGCGAGCCCACTCCGGGTACCTCTCCACCCCTTCGTTCTTCTTCTGGGAGCTCCTCTTCAGCTTCAGTTTCCTGGTATAAATAAAAAGTAATGCAATTAAAGGGAATCTGTCACCCTAAATTGGCGGGATATTTAAATGATGGCAGTCAGGTCAGATGGGCGGTGTTTTGGGTACTTGCCTTAACATGTTGTTCGCCGCTGTCTCCATTATTTCTGGGAATTGTAGTTGCTGCCTTCCATATAACGCGCCTGCGCATTGCAATCTGCGGGCAAAGCATACTGCGCGTGCGCAATTCAAGATTGCAATGCAATATATGGAGGGCAGCGACTACAATTCCCCGAAATAATGGAGACAGCGGCGAACAACATGTTAAGGCAAGTACCCAAAACACCGCCCATCTGACCTGACTGCCATCATTTAAATATCCCGCCAATTTAGGGTGACAGATTCCCTTTAATATATAGATTACAGAGATGGATTGTGAAAAAAACAAAACAATACTTTTTACCTGTAAACGCTGACGATGCGAGGGAGGGCTCCCAGAAGAAGAAGATGTGTCCTGCTATGCTGCTGCAGGAGTTGAGGGACAGCTTCTGCTGTGGAATAAAGAGAAAAAAGGCCAAGAATATATTGATATTGCATGGCCTTGGCTGGAAGGGTTTGTGTGTGATATTTACCGTCTGGCGTCTGCTAACATCGTGTCCTGCTCACTCCCAGACTCTGTATCTTGGGGTGCTTGGGGTGCTGCTGCTGCAGGAGTTGAGGGACGGCTTCTGCTGTGGAATAAAGACAAAAAAAGGCCATGAATATATTGATATTGCATGGCCCTGGCTAGAAGGGTTTGTGTGTGATATTTACCGTCTGGCGCCTGCTGACATCTTGTCCTGCTCACTCCCAGGCTCTGTTTCTTGGGGTGCTGCTGCTGCTGCAGGAGTTGAGGGACGGCTTCTGCTGTGGAATAAAGAGAAAAAAAGGCCATGAATATATTGATATTGCATGGCCATGGCTGAAAGGGGTTGTGTGTGATATTTACCGTCTGGCGTCTGCTGGCATCATGTCCTGCTCACTCCCAGGCTCTGTTTCTTGGGGTGGTGCTGCTGCTGCAGGAGTTGAGGGACGGCTTCTGCTGTGGAATAAAGAGAAAAAAAGGCCATGAATATATTGATATTGCATGGCCGTGGCTGAAAGGGGTTGTGTGTGATATTTACAGTCTGGCCTCTGCTCCCATACTCTCCATCAGCCGCGTTTGTTGGAGTCCTGGTGGTGTAGTTGCTGTTGGTGATGCTGCTGCTGTTGGGCGGCTTGTGCTGTGGAATAAAGAGAAAAAAAGGCCATGAATATATTGATATTGCATGGCCCTGGCTGAAAGGGGTTGTCTGTGATATTTACCATCTGCCTTCTGCTCACGGCTGCATCATGGCCAAAATGTCTTGGGGTGGTGCAGGTGGTGGTGGTGCTGGTCTGGTCTCCTCCTGTCCTCTCCTGCGGCTGGCTCATCTGCAGCTGGCTCCTGTCCTCTTGGCTGGCTGCATGGTTATGGCTGAGGGTGGTCCCACTGGCATGGTTTATATATGTTTGCAGTGGGCTGGGCTACTGATCATGCTCAGACAAAAAAAATCGGATCCGGCCACCGGATGCGGCGCTCATAGATTTTCATTGCAACAAAAAGCCGGATCCGGCGCTCCCAGCTTTTTCGCCGGAGACAAAAAACGTTACAGTAGACTGTTTTTTCCGGACGCCGGAATGAGACAATTAGCAGCATCCGGCAAAAACTGGACACGCCGCAAGGCCATGCGTCACGATCCGGCGCTAATGTTAGTCAAAGGGAAAAAAACGGATCCGGTATTAGATTTTGCAGGATCCGGATTTAAGAAAAAATGCCGGAACTCGCCTGATGAAAGAGGCCTAAAAAGAATTAAGAAAAGGAATGAAGAAAAAGAATGAAAGTAGTAACTTATAGGTCCAAAGACTTGGAGAGGTATTATAGATTTCTTATGTTTCTTGGATATGAAATGAGCATAAATTATATGTATACAATTTGGAAATCAACACATATCTCATATATACAGTGTATATTATACAGTATTCCCTGATCTTTATAGGTGGGGAATGAACAGGTAATATACAGGTATGTAGATAATAGAAGAATGAACACATATCCCATATAAACAGGTGTATATTTATTCCCTGAGCTTTATAGGTGGGGAATGAACATAAAATATATGTAGATAATAAGAGAATGAACACATATCCCATATAAACAGGTGTTTATTTTATTCCCAATGACTTATAGGTGGGGGATGAAGATGAAATACATGTAGATTGGAGAATGAACACATATCCCATATAAACAAGTGTATATTATATTCCCTGAGCTTTATAGGTAGGGAATGAACATGAAATATTTGTAGATAATAGAAGAATGAACACATATCCATATAAACAGGTGTATAATATATTCCCCGTGCTTTATAGGTGAGGAATGAAGTTGACATATATGTAGATAATAGGAGAATGAACACATATCCCATATAAACAGGTGTATACTATATTCCCTGAGCTTTATAGGTGGGAAATGAACATGAAATATATGAAGATAATAGAGGAGTGAACATATATCCCATATAAACAGGTGTATATTATATTCCCTGAGCTTTATAGGTGGGGAATGAAGATGTAATATATGTAGATAATAGAAAATGAACATATATCCTATATAAACAGGTGTATATAATTTTCCCTGAGCTTTATAGATGGGGAATGAAGATGTAATATATGTAGATAATAGGAGAATGAACACATATCCCATATAAACAGGTGCACATTATATTGCAAATGCTTTATAGGTGGGGAATGAAGATGAAATACATGTAGATAATAGGAGAATGAACACATATCCCATATATACAGGTGTATATTATATTCCCTGAGCTTTATAGGTGGTGAATGAACATGAAATATATGTAGATAATAGGAGAATGAACGCATATCCCATATAAACAGGTGTATATTATATTCCCTGAGCTTTATAGGTGGGAATGAAGATGTAATATATGTAGATAATAGGGCATGAACACATATCCCATATAAACAGGTGTGTATTATATTTCCAATGCTTTATAGGTGGGGGATGAAGATGAAATACATGTAGATAATAGGAGAATGAACACATATCCCATATAAACAGGTGTTTATTATATTCCTTGAGATTTATAGGTGGGGAATGAACATGTAATATATGTAGATAATAGAGGAATGAACACATATCCCATATAAGCCAGTGTATATTATATTCCCTGAGCTTTATAGGTGGGGAATGTAGATAATAGAAGAATGAACACATATCCCATATAAATAGGTGTATATTATATTCCCTGAGCTTTATAGGTGGGGAATGAACATGTAACATATGTAGATAATAGAAGAATGAACACATATCCCACATAAACAGGTGTATATTATGCTATGAATGCTACTAGCTGAACCAGTTCTACGCCCGGGTGGCAACCATTTTTATAGGTATATGGTCTCCCATCCTGGTATGTGCTGCCCCCCTCCTATCCTGGTATGCATGGCACCCTCATCCCTATCCTGGTATGCATGGTACCCCTCATCCCTATCCTGGTATGTATGGTCCCCTCACCCCCACTCAAATCTGGTATGCATGGCACCCCATTTCTCATACTGGTATGCATGGTCCCCTCACCCCAATCCTGGTATGCATGGTCCCCTCACCCCCCAATCCCGGTATGCATGGTCCCCTCACCCCCCAATCCTGTTATGCATGGTCCCTCCCACCCAATCCTGGAATGCATGGTCCCCTCACCCCCAATTCTGGTGTAAAGGGTCCCCTCACCCCCAATTCTGGTATGCATGGTCTCCTCATCCCTATCGTAGGATGTATGGTACCCTTCACCCCCCAATCCTGGTATACGCCCGGGTGGCAACCATTTTTATAGGTATATGGTCTCCCATCCTGGTATGTGCTGCCCCCTCCTATCCTGGTATGCATGGCACCCCTCATCCCTATCCTGGTATGCATGGTACCCCTCATCCCTATCCTGGTATGTATGGTCCCTCACCCCCACTCAAATCTGGTATGCATGGCACCCCATTTCTCATACTGGTATGCATGGACCCCTCATCCCAATCCTGGTATGCATGGCACCCCTTACCTCCCAATTCTGGTAGGCTTGGTCCTCTCACCCCCCCAATCCTGGTATGCATGGTCCTCTCACCCCCCATCCTGGTATGCATGGTCCCCTCGCCCCATTCCTGATATGCATCGTCCCCTCACCCCCAATCCTGATATGCATGGTCCCCTCACCCCCCTATCCTGGTATGCATGGTTCTCTCACCCATATCTTGGAATGCATGATCCCCTCCCCCAATCCTGGAATGCATGGTCCCCTCACCCCCCAATCCTGGTATGCATGGTCTCCCTCATCCATATCGTAGGATGTATGGTACCCCCTCACCTCCAATCCTGGTATGCATGGTCCCCTCATCCCCAATCCTGGTATACATGGCACCCCTTATCTCCCAATTCTGGTATGCATGGTCCCCTCACCCCCAATCCTGGAATTCATGGTAACCCTCACCCACCTGTCCTGGTATGCATGTTACCCCTGATCCCCCATTCCTGGTATGCATGGCCCCCTCACCCCCCAATACTGGTATGCATGGTCCTCTCACCCCCTTATCCTGGTATGCATGGTGTCCTCACACCCAATCCTTATATGCATGGTCCCCTCCCCCCAATCCTGATATGCATGGTCCCCTCACCCCCATCCTGGTATGCATGGTCCCCTCTCCCCCCTATCCTGGTATGCATGGCTCTCTCACCCCCTATCCTGGTATGAATGGTTCTCTCACCCCCCTATCCTAGTATGCATGGTCCCCTCACCCACTAATATTGGAATGCATGGTCCCCTCACCCCCAATCCTGGTATGCATGGTCCCTCAGCCCCCAATCTAGGAATGCATGGTCCCCTCACCCCCCCAATCCTGGTATGCATGGTCCCCTCACCCCCCAATCCTGGAATTCATGGTCATCTCACCCCCAATCCTGGCATGCATGGTCCCCTCAGCCCCCAATCCTGGTATGCATGGTCCCCTCACCCCCAATTCTGGTATGCATGGTCCCCTCACCCCAATCCTGGAATTCATGGTCCCCTCACCCCCAATCCTGGTATGCATGTTCCCCCTCATCCCTATCGTAGGATGTATGGTACCCCCTCACCACGCAATCCTGGTATGCATGGCACCCCTTACCTCCCAATTCTGGTATGCATGGTCCCCTCATCCCCATATCCTGGTATGCATGGTACCCCTCATCCCCCAATCCTGGTATGCATGGTCGCCTCCCCCCAATCCTGATATGCATGGTCCCCTCACCCCCCAATCCTGGAATGCATGGTCCCCTCACCCCCCAATCCTGGAATGCATGGTCCCCTCACCCCCAATCCTGGAATGCATGGTCCCCTCACCCCCCAATCCTGGTATGCATGTTCCCCCTCATCCCTATCATAGGATGTATGGTACCCCTCAGCCCCAATCCTGATATGCATGGTCCCCTCACCCTCCAATCTGATTATGCATGGTCCCTTCACCCCCCCCAATCCTGATATGCATGGTCCCCTCCACCCCAATCCTGGTATGCATGGTCACCATACCCCCCAATCCTGATATGCATGGTCCCCTCACACCCCAATCCTGATGTGCTTGGTCCACTCACCCCCCAATCTTGATATGCTTGGTCCCCTCACTACCCCAATCCTGATGTGCATGGTCCCCTCACCACCCCAATCCTGATGTGCATGGTCCTCTCACCCCCAATCCTGATGTGCATGGTCCCCTCACCCCCAATCCTGATATGCATGGTCCCCTCAACCACCAATCCTGATATGCATGGTCCCCTCACCCCCCAATCCTGGTATGCATGGTCCACTCACCCCCCAATTTTGGAATGCATGGTCCTCTCACCCCCAATCCTGATGTGCATGATCCCCTCACCCCCTAATCCTGGTATGCATGGTCCCCTCACCCCCCAGTCTTGGAATGCATGGTCCCCTCACCCCCAATCCTGATATGCATGGTCCCCTCACCACCCCAATCCTGATGTGCATGGTCTCCTCACCCCCCAATCCTGATGTGCATGGTCTCCTCACCCCCCCAATCCTGTGCATGGTCCCCTCACCCCCCAATCCTGATGTGCATGATCCCCTCACCCCCCAATCCTGGTATGCATGGTCCCCTCTTCCCCAATCCTGGTATGCATGGTCCCATCACCCCACAATCCTGGTATGCATAGTCCCCTAACCCCCCAATCCTGATGTGCATGGTCCCCTCACCCCTCAATCCTCATGTGCATGGTCCCCTCACCCCCAATCCTGATGTGCATGATCCCCTCACCCCTCAATCCTGATATGCATGGCCCCCAACCCCCAATCCTGATGTGCATGGTCATCTCACCCCCCAATCCTGGCATGCATGGTCCCCTCAGCCCCCAATCCTGGTATGCATGGTCCCATCACCCCCAATTCTGGTATTCATGGTCCCCTCATCCCTATCGTAGGATGTATGGTACTCCCTCACCACCCAATCCTGGTATGCATGACACCCCTTACCTCCCAATTCTGGTATGCATGGTCCCATCATCCCTAGCCTGGTATGCATGGTACCCCTCATCTCCCAATCCTGGTATGCATGGTCCACTCACCTCCCAATCCTTATATGCATGGTTCCCTCACCCTCCAATCCTGGTATGCATGGTCCCCTCACCCCCAATCCTGGAATGCATGGTCCCCTCACCCCCCAATCCTGGAATGCATGGTCCCCTCACCCCCAATCCTGGAATGCATGGTCCCCTCACCCCAATCCTGGTATGCATGTTCCCCCCTCATCCCTATAGTAGGATGTATGGTACCCCCTCAGCCCCCAATCCTGATATGTATGGTCCCCTCACCCTCCAATCCTGATTATGCATGGTCCCCTCACCCCCAATCCTGATATGCATGGTCCCCTCACCCCCAATCCTGGTATGCATGGTCCCATCACCCACAATCCTGATATGCATGGTCCCCTCACCCCCCAATCCTGGTATGCATGGTCCCCCTCATCCCTATCGTAGGATGTATGGTACCCCCTCAGCCCCCAATCCTGATATGCATGGTCCCCTCACCCTCCAATCCTGATTAGGCATGGTCCCCTCACCCCCCAATCCTGATATGCATGGTCCCCTCACCCCCCAATCCTGGTATGCATGGTCCCCTCACCCCCCAATCCTGATAGGCATGGTCCCCTCACCCCCCAATCCTGATGTGCATGATCCCATCACCCCCAATCCTGATGTGCCTGGTCCCTTCACCCCCCCAATCCTGATAAGCATGGTCCCCTCACCCCCCAATCCTGGTATGCATGGTCCCCACCCACCCAATCCTGGGATGCATAGTTCCGCTCATCCCTATCGTAGGATGTATGGTACCCTTCATCCCCCAATCCTTGTATGCATGGTCCTTCATCCCCAATCCTGGTATGCATGGCACCCCTTACCTCCCAATTCTGGTAGTCTTGGTCCCCTCACCCCCAATCCTGGTATGCATGGTCCTCTCACCCCCCATCCTGGTATGCATGGTCCCCTCGCACCTTTCCTTATATGCATGGTCCCCTCACCCCCAATCCTGATATGCATGGTCCCCTCACCCCCTATCCTGGTATGCATGGTTCTCTCACCCCTATCTTGGAATGCGTGGTCCCTCCCCAATCCTGGAATGCATGGTCCCCTCACCCCTCAATCCTGGTATGCATGGTCCCCTCACCCCAATGCTGGTATTCATGGTCCCCCCTCATCCATATCGTAGGATGTATGGTACCCCCTTACCTCCAATCCTGGTATGCATGGTCCCCTCCCCAATCCTGGTATACATGGCACCCTTATCTCCCAATTCTGGTATGCATGGTCCCCTCACCCCCAATCCTGGTATGCATGGTAACCCTCACCCACCTTCCTGGTATACATGGTGCCTCCTATCCCCCAATCCTGATATGCATGGTCCCCTCACCCCAATCCTGATATGCATGGTCCCTTCACCACCCTTCTGGTATGCATGGTCCCCTCTCCCCCTATCCTGGTATGCATGGTTCTCTCACCCCCTATCCTGGTATGAATGGTTCTCTCACCCCCTATCCTGGTATGCATGGTCCCCTCACCCCCATCTTGGAATGCATGGTCCTCACCCCCCAATCCTGGTATGCATGGTCCCCTCACCCCCAATCCTGTATGCATGGTCCCCTCACCCCACCCTATCCTGGTATGCATGGTCCCCTTTCCTCCCCAATCCTGGTATGCATGGTCCCCTCATCCCCAATCTGGTATACATGGCCCCTTATCTCCCAATTCTGGTTTGCATGGTCCCCTCAACCCCAATCCTGGTATGCATGGTCACCTCTACCCCCCTATCCTGGTATCATGGTTCTTTCACCCCCATATCCTGGTATGCATGGTCCCCTCAGCCCCCAATCTAGGATGCATGGTCCCTCACTCCCCAATCCGTATGCATGGTCCCCTCACCCCCAATCCTGGATGCATGTATCTCACCCCCCAATCCTGGATGTATGGTCCCCTCAGCCCCAATCCTGGTATGCATGGTCCCCTCACCCCAATTGTGGGATGTATGGTACCCACTCACCACCCAATCCTGGTATACATGGCACCCCTACCTCCTAATTCTGGTATCCATGGTCCCTCTTCCCTATCCTGGTATGCATGGTACCCCTCATCCCCCAATCCTGTATGCATGGTCCCCTCACCCCCCAATCCTGGTATGCATGGTTCCCTCACACCCCCAATCCAGGAATGCATGGTCCCCTCACCCCCCAATCCTGGAATGCATGGTCCCCTGATCCCCAATCCTGAAATGTCACGGTGCTCCCCTCACCCCCAATCCTGGTATGCATGTTCCCCCTCATCCTATCGTGAGGATGATGGTACCACCTCACCCCCAATCCTGCTATGCATGGTCCCTCACCCTCCAATCCTGATTATGCATGTTCCCCTCACCCCCCAAACCTGATATGCTTGGTACCTCACCCCCAATCCTGGTATGAATTGTCCCCCACCACCCAATCCTGATATGCATGGTCCCCTCACCACCCAATCCTGATGTGCATGATCCCATCACCCCCAATCCTGATGTGCTGGTCCCCATCAACCCACAATCCTGATATGCATGGCCCCTCCCCCCAATCCTGATATGCATGGTCCCCTCACCCCCCAGTCCTGGTATGCATGGTCCATCACCCCCAATCCTGGAATGCATGGTCCCTCCACCCCCCAACCCTGATGTGCATGGTCCCCTCACCCCCAATCCTGATGTGCATGGTCGCCTCACCCCCCAATCTGATTGCATGGTCCCCTCACCCCCCAATCCTTATGTGCATGGTCCTCCTACCCCCCAATACTGATGTGCATGGTCCCTCACCCCCCAATCCTGATATGCATGGTCCTCTCACCCCCCATTCCTGATGTGCATGGTCCCCTCACCCCCCAATCCTGATGTGCATGGCCCCTCACCCCCAACCCTGTATGCATGGTCCCCTCATCCCCCAATCCTGGATGCATGGTCCCCTTTACCCCCAATCCTGGTTGCATGGTCCCCTAACCCCCCAATCCTGATGTGCATGGTCCCCTCACCCCTCAATCCTATTGCATGGTCCTCACCCCCAATCCTGATGTGCATGATCCCCTCACCCCCAATCCTGATTGCATTTTTTTTTTTTTTTTTTTTTTTTTTTTTTTTTTTTTTTTTTTTTTTTTTTTTTTTTTTTTTTTTTTTTTTTTTTTTTTTTTTTTTTTTTTTTTTTTTTTTTTTTTTTTTTTTTTTTTTTTTTTTTTTTTTTTTTTTTTTTTTTTTTTTTTTTTTTTTTTTTTTTTTTTTTTTTTTTTTTTTTTTTTTTTTTTTTTTTTTTTTTTTTTTTTTTTTTTTTTTTTTTTTTTTTTTTTTTTTTTTTTTTTTTTTTTTTTTTTTTTTTTTTTTTTTTTTTTTTTTTTTTTTTTTTTTTTTTTTTTTTTTTTTTTTTTTTTTTTTTTTTTTTTTTTTTTTTTTTTTTTTTTTTTTTTTTTTTTTTTTTTTTTTTTTTTTTTTTTTTTTTTTTTTTTTTTTTTTTTTTTTTTTTTTTTTTTTTTTTTTTTTTTTTTTTTTTTTTTTTTTTTTTTTTTTTTTTTTTTTTTTTTTTTTTTTTTGGAATGCATGGTCATCTCACCCCCAATCCTGGCATGCATGGTCCCCTCAGCCCCCAATCCTGGTATGCATGGTCCCCTCAACCCTATTGTGGGATGTATGGTACCCACTCACCACCCAATCCTGTATACATGGCACCCTTACCTCCTAATTCTGGTATCCATGGTCCCTCATCCCTATCCTGGTATGCATGGTACCTCATCCCCCAATCCTGTTATGCATGGTCCCCTCACCCCCCAATCCTGGATGCATGGTCCCTCACCCCCCCAATCCAGGAATGCATGGTCCCCTCACCCCCAATCCTGAATGCATGGTCCCCTGATCCCCAATCCTGAATGCACGGTCCCCTCACCCCCCAATCCTGGTATGCATGTTCCCCCCTCATTCCTATCGTAGGATGTATGGTACCACCTCAGCCCCCAATCCTGCTATGCATGGTCCCCTCACCCTCCAATCCTGATTATGCATGTTCCCTCACCCCCCCAAACCTGATATGCATGGTAACCTCACCCCCCAATCCTGGTATGAATTGTCCCCCCACCACCCAATCCTGATATGCATGGTCCCCTCACCCCCAATCCTGATGTGCATGATCCCATCACCCCCAATCCTGATGTGCTTGGTCCCATCAACCCACAATCCTGATATGCATGGCCCCTCTCCCCCCAATCCTGATATGCATGGTCCCCTCACCCCCCAGTCCTGGTATGCATGGTCCCATCACTCCCCAATCCTGGTATGCATGGTCCCCTCACCCCCCCAACCCTGATGTGCATGGTCCCCTCACCCCCCAATCCTGATGTGCATGGTCGCCTCACCCCCAATCCTGATGTGCATGGTCCCCTCACCCCCCAATCCTTATGTGCATGGTCCTCCTACCCCCCAATACTGATGTGCATGGTCCCCTCACCCCCCAATCCTGATATGCATGGTCCTCTCACCCCCCATTCCTGATGTGCATGGTCCCCTCACCCCCCCAATCCTGATGTGCATGGCCCCCTCACCCCCAACCCTGATGTGCATGGTCCCTTCACCCCCCAATCCTGATGTGCATGGTCCCCTTACCCCCAATCTTGATGTGCATGGTCCCCTCACCCCCAATCCTGATGTGCATGGTCCCCTCACCCCCCAATCCTGATATGCATGGTCCTCACCCCCCAATCCTGATGTGCATAGTCCCCTCGCCCCCAATCCTGATGTGCATGGTCCCCTCACCCCCCCAATCCTGATTTGCATGGTCCCCTCACCTCTCTATCCTGATATGCATGGTCCCCCCCAATCCTGATGTGCATGGTCCCCTCACCCCCCCCAATCCTGATGTGCATGGTCCCCTCACCCCCCTATCCTGATATGCATGGTCCCTCACCCCCAATCCTGATGTGCATGATCCCCTCATCCCCAATCCTGATGTGCATGGTCCCCTCTCCCCCCAACCCTGATGTGCATGGTCCCCTCACCCCCCAATCCTGATGTGCATGGTCCCCTCACCCCCCAATCCTGATGTGCATGGTCCCCTCACCCCCCAATCCTTATGTGCATGGTCCTCCTACCCCCCCAACACTGATGTGCATGGTCCCCTCACCCCCCAATCCTGATATGCATGGTCCCCTCACCCCCCAATCCTGATATGCATGGTCCTCTCACCCCCCAATCCTGATGTGCATGGTCCCCCACCCCCCAATCCTGATGTGCATGGTCCCCTCACTCCCCAATCCTGATGTGCATGGTCCCCTCACTCCCCAGTCCTGATGTGCATGGTCCCCTCACCCCCCTATCCTGATATGCATGGTCCCCTCACCGCTATTAAACTGCACACATACCCCCAAAGAACAAACATTTATACTCACCTTTCTTCACTGTGCTCCAGCGCTGTTCCGTTCTGTTGGAGGCCGGGGGAGGAGAGCGGCGCTGGAGAACGCGCATGCCCATACCGCGCGGTCCAGCGCCATATTGCAGAAGACACACTGTAAATGTGTCTTCAGCAAAATGGCGCCCGATAGCACTATGCGCATGCACGATTCCGACGCGCACTCCTGGTCTCCTGCCCCAGGAGAAGAGAAGCGCCGCGGCAACGCTCCTCCCGGTCAGGTAAGTATGTGAGTATGGCGCCGGAGATCGCGGTACGCATACCAGTACGCATACCGCAATCTCCGGCGCCATACAGAGTACTCACCGCTGGATGCCTCAATCTGTCTGGAGCCAGACTGCGCAGGTGTGTCGCGCTTGCGCAGTCTATAAAGGCTTCGGACAGAGTGACGCTCCTAGCGTTATATTATAGATTCCAGTGCTTTAAAGGTGGGGAATGAAGATGAAATATATGTAGATAATAGGAGAATGAACACATATTCCATATAAACAGGTGTATATTATATTCCCTGAGCTTTATAGGTGGGGGATGAACATGAAATATTTGTAGATAATAGAAAAATGAACACATATTCCATATAAACAGGTGCATATTATATTCCCTGTGCTTTATAGGTGAGGAATGAACATGAAATATAAGTAGATAATAGAGTGAACACGTATCCCATATAAACGGGTGTATATTATATTCCCTGAGCTTTATAGGTGGGGAATGAACATGAAATATAAGTAGATAATAGAGTGAACACGTATCCCATATAAACGGGTGTATATTATATTCCCTGAGCTTTATAGGTGGGGAATGAACATGTAATATATGTAGATAATAGAGAAATGAACACATATCCCATATAAACAGGTGTATATTATGTTCCCAATGCTTTATAGTTGGGGAATGAAGATGAAATACATGTAGATAATAGGAGAATGAACACATATCCCATATAAACAGGTGTATATTATAATCCCTGAGCTTTATAGGTGCGGAATGTAGATGAACTATATGTAGATAATAGGGGAATGAACACATATCCCATATAAACAGGTGTATATTAAATTCCTTGAGCTTTTTAGGTGGGGAATGAACAAGAAATATATGTAGATAATAGAGGAGTGAACACATATCCCATATATACAGGTGTATATTTTATTCCCTGAGCTTTATAGTTTTGGAATGAACATGTAATATATGTATATAATAGAGGAGTGAACACATCTCATATAAACAGGTGTATATTATATTTCCTATGCTTTATAGGTGGGGAATGAAGATGAAATGCATGTAGATAATAGGAGAATGAACACATATCCCATATAAATAGGTGCATATTATATTCCCTGAGCTTTATAGGTGGGGAATGAATATGAAATATATGTAGATAATAGGAGAATGAACACATATCCCATATAAACAGGTGTATATTATATTCCCTGAGCTTTATAGGTGGGGAATGAAGATGAAATATATGTAGATAATAGGAGAATGAACACATATCCCATATAAACAGGTGTATATTATATTCCCTGAGCTTTATAGGTGGGGAATGAACATGAAATATAAGCAACATAATAGAGTGAACACGTATCCCATATAAACAGGTGTATATTTTATTCCCTGAGCTTTATAGGTGGGGAATGAACATGAAATATATGTAGATAATAGGAGAATGAACACATATCCCATATAAACAGGTATATATTATATTCCCTGAGCTTTATAGGTGGGGAATGAACATGAAATATAAGCAACATAATAGAGTGAACACGTATCCCATATAAACAGTTGTATATTTTATTCCCTGAGCTTTATAGGTGGGGAATGAACATGAAATATATGTAGATAATAGGAGAATTAACACATATCCCATATAAACAGGTATATATTATATTCCCTGAGCATTATAGGTTGGGAATGAACATAAAATACATGTAGATAATAGGAGAATGAACACATATCCCATATAAACAGGTGTATATTATATTCCCTGAGCTTTATAGGTGGGGAATGAACATGAAATATATGTAGGTAATAGCAGAATGAACACATATCCCATATAAACCTGTGTGTATTATATTCTAAAAACCACCACCACAACAAAGCAGTCATAAGATCAGAATAATGCAAAAAATTCTTTATTTAAATAGCAAATATCAAAACATTAAATATATATAATAGAAAATTGCCAGGAAGCAGGTGTAGGCAAGGAATCAAATGCCACAGTTAAAGGAAACCTCATCAGAGATTACTGGGATGCTCAGCAGTCACCCTACAACAAATTGATTGCCAGTAGGTATATGAATAGAACGTATATAGTGCAACAGCACTGCAAGGTATCAGCCTATCTGGCCCACAGTGATGTATGAAAAGGAAGCTTTCCGTCAATTACATGACAATACATGTTATAGAAAGTTGACGTACAATCCCCTTTCCGCTTTTTCTTGTCAACTTGATGTTATAATCAAAAAGGTGCTACAGGACGACGTTATCACCAAGGATTTATCGCTGGCTTTACGGGTAGATGATCCTACTATTGCTACCCTGTATCTTCTCCCGAAGATACATAAGAATATTTCCGTGCCACCTGGACGACCAATCATATCTGGCCGGGAGAAATTCCTGGAGAATGTGAATAAATGGATTGATTTCCACCTCCAGCCTCTCATGAAGTGCCTCCCCTCTTTTCTAAAGGAAACTGGTGAGCTGCTTTGCAAGGTCGACGGTTTGTGTTTAGAGGAGGGGTCTCTTTTAGTTTCAGCAGATGTTGAATCTTTATATACCAACATTAAACATCGTGATGGATTAGCTGCTGTTAATTTTTTTTTGGAATCATCTCCACTATCTTTTGGCATGAAACGACTTCTGCTGGAACTACTCAAGTTCACCCTCACACACTTTTTTGTGTTTAAGGGGTCCTTCTACCTGCAGCTCCAGGGACAGCTATGGGAGCGGCCTTCGCGCCCTCCTATGCCTGTCTATTCCTGGGGCTGTGGGAGAGGGACCTCCTCCTGTCGGATGAACAGGGATTGATGGACCGGGTCCCATTATGGACCCGTTACATTGATGACATCTTCTTCATCTGGCAGGGCACATCCGTCGACCTTCAGCAGTTCATTTCCTTCCTGAATAGCAACGATCGCAACATTCACCTGACCTTTACCTGGAATTTTGATGCTATTGATTTTCTAGACGTTAGCATTCGGAGAGACTCCAGCGTCAATATTCAGACGGATATTTTTAGAAAGGCAACAGCAACGAACACGTTGCTTCATGCTTCCTCCTGTCACCCTCCACATATGATAAAAGCTGTACCGGTTGGCCAGTTTCTTAGACTGCGCCGTATATGTTCCACTAATGTGGACTTTGGGAAACGTGCCGGCGGACTAAGAGAACATTTTCTGTCACGTGGTTACAGCAAGCGCAGTGTTAAAAGGCATACCTTAGGGCCAGGCATTCCTCACGCGATGATCTTTACGGTAACACAATGGAGAAAAAAATCAAATGATAATTTGAGATTCATCACCTCCTACAATTTACAATGAGGGAGAGTTAGATCTGCGCTTGAGGATGCATGGCCTATTCTTTTGGTGGACCCTATTCTATCTAAGTTTCTTCCAAATAAACCCTCCATCACATTTAGGAGGGCAAAAAATCTCCGGGATCATCTTACACATAGCCACTATACCAGTCGATCAGGAACTACTTTTCTTGATTCTATTCCTATCCGCGGAGGTTGTATTTCGTGTGGGAGGTGTGTGGCATGCCCCAAAGTGGAGCGTTGTAATTCTTTCACTGGTTCTGATGGCAACAGGACCTTTAATATTAAACAACGAATTACCTGCACCACTAGATATGTTATTTACCATGCAACATGTCCATACGAGAAAATTAAAAGTGCGCATAAGAGAACATGTACTGGGGATTGCAGCTGCAGCCACCCACACGGATACATCCACCCTTACTACAATTCCCCGTCATTTTACAGCGTTTGTGCCTTTTTTGGGATAGTCCAATTTTCGCTGCGTGAAATGCTACAGTTAGGAGCATTATCATTGTTTTTAAGTGGTTTTATATTTCACAAATTTTTTGTTTGTATTATCTTTAGGAGTGTCAAGTGGCTGTCATATGGATGTTGTGCTTCCCACATCTCTGGTATCTGGAAGATTTGAAGTCTCCCTACAGCACGTCTAGACATAAATGGATATAGTGATATGTGTATATGTTTATGAGTATGGCTACATATAATTATGTTTATTTGTGTATAGTATTGTATATGCATGTGCTATTGGATATATATCATTTGTGTGATTCTACATCTACATTATATTCAGTATTATTGGTGGCTATCGTGCATACATGTGTTTGTTAGTTATTTGTGTCAATTAACCCTCGTCAGGGGATATACTTTTACTCGGTTTACCATACTCATTGCCATATTGTTGTTATACTTTCATGCAATTTATATGTATTATGCTATATTTATAGATAAATTATGGCCAATTCTTTGCATAATATTAGTTTGTACCTATTGTAAATATTAATGGTCTATTGTCAGGACATGAATGGGTGCACAACTCTATTTTCTATTTTTTATTTTTCTTTGTATTTTTCTTTTTATGTTGCTTTTTGTCATGTCTATGTTATATTTTTGTTTGCATGATGCCTAATTGTTATCTTTCACTCTACCTATATACGTATAAATACTGTTGGGCGTTCCGCATGTTTTATATTTCCCTTTACGTATTCATTTTTATGAGCAGTGCTTTCCCTGTAATCTATATACTTAGCGCTCCATACATTTTTAGTTTGGGTTATATATTAAAGCGTTTTATTATTATTGCTTTATTTAATGAATATTACATCTCTGCTCATATATATGGATGTATATATGCCCATACATATGTATTGGTCCAACCACTGCAGTTTCTCTGCCTCTTAGTGAGTCCCTCCGTTTGCACATGCGCCGTGTTCGGGACTGGCGTGACGTCACGTCCGCCGTGCATCACCATTCTGGATCACATGGGGCCCCACGTGTTTCCGGCTGGTGTTGCCAGGGCGACGTGCGTGGGGCTGTGTTCCTGAATACGGCGCTGTGAGACCTTTCACTTCCGGTATTGTGCATATAAAATGTGTCCACCTGACCCTTCTTAACCACGCCCCCTGAGGAAGGAGAGCAATCTCCGAAACGTGCGTTGGGGTCAGCGGGTGATTGCTCCTGCGGTTCTCCCTGCTTCCACCGTGGTATGTTACTTTGCCTATATGTTCACCATATGTATATATCCTGCATAACACTTTTGTACTCTGCGGTTGGATGTATTATTAGTGCCAGATAGGCTAATACCTTGCAGTGCTGTTGCACTATATACGTTCTATTCATATACCTACTGGCAATCAATTTGTTGCAGGGTGACTGCTGAGCATCCCAGTAATCTCTGATGAGGTTTCCTTTAAGGGCTCATACCCATTTGTGGAAAAAAAAACGGTCCGTTTTCTGGATGGAAAAAACGGTCTGAATATATGCAATTGTCATGCGATTTGTATGCGATTTTTAATTGCACCATCCGTTTTCCATCCGTTTTCCATCTGTATGCAATGCGATTTTAACATGACGTTTTACATAGAGTAGTTTTCTCTATGTTATTGCTCAGGTAATCCTCGATTCCCTTGTTTGCCTGTAATAAAAATAAAATAAAAAAGCAACATTATTCTTACCTATCCTACGCACAGTCATGTCTCACGCTGTAATCCTTCACAAAGGGTTAAGTGGTTTACAACTAGCAGGGCAGCTAATGCTGCCTGCTCAGCTGTAAGCTCCTGAATGAATGAGCTCCTCTCCCGGCGACAGGAGAGGAAGTGATGAGTGTGTGAAGCTTAATTGATTGCTTCCCACTTTCACTGCAGGTCAGGTCAGCCGGGACACCGCACAGCAGCAGTGACGTCAGAGGGAGTCCCTGGGTGACCTGACCTGAAGTGAAAGTGGGAAGGAATCAATTAAGCTTCACACACTCATCACTTCCTCTCCTGTCGCTGGGAGATGAACTGATTCATTCAGGGGATTACAGCTGAGCAGGCAGCATTAGCTGCCCTGCTAGTTGTAAACCACTTAACCCTTTGTGAAGGATTACAGCGTGAGACATGACTGTGCGTCGGATAGGTAAGAATAATCTTGCTTTTTTATTTTATTTTTATTACAGGCGAACAAGGGCTTCGTACGGATTACCTGAGCAATAAAATATGGTCAAAAATTGTGTCTTTATTTCATTAAAAGGATTAATAATTAATGTGTGTGTGTTTTTTTTTCTTTCATACAATCGGATTAATAATTGAGAGTTGTCAAATTGACAACTCTCAATTATTAACCTGGCTTAAAGTCACCTTTCAATAGCAAGGTGGCTTTAACCCATTATTTACCCATTCGCCACCGCTACAGGGCAATGGGAATAGACGGCAAAGTGCCAGAAAGGGCGAATCTAATTATAGATTTGCCTTTTCTGGGGTGTCTGGGGGCAGATGTTAGTAGCCAGGGGGGCACAAAATAAATGCACCCTCCCTGGGCTATTATTATCTGCCCCCACTCACTTGCTTTGTCTGTCTGGTTTAGAAAATAGCGCAGGAGCCCATGCATTTTTTTCAACGAATTTACACCTTTAATTAACCCCTACATGTCTGCAATTTTGCACACATACACTCATGTAATTGTAACTTAAAACCATATATCAAACTATATGAAATTACATGGTTAACTGTATGTAAACCATGTGTCATTTCATGTCGGGTCTGTAATTTCACAAAAGCCGGCAATTGAATTAACGGCTATTTTACTATGTAGAAGTGTATGAACTATAAATATATATATATATATGTGTCACAATGACATGTATATATATATATACAGTTCCTACAAGTAGTATTCAACCCCCTGCAGATTTAGCTGGTTGACACATGCGGAATTAACTTGGCATTGTGACATTTGTACTGTAGATCAGCCTGGAAGTGGGAAATGCACTGCAGCAAAAAAAATTTTTATAATTTTTTTTTTGTTTTTTTAAAAACGTTAAAAGTTAATTCAGAGTGTCATTTATTATTCAACCCCTCAAACCACAAGAATTCTGTTTGGTCCCCCTAAAGTATTAAGAAGTAGTTCAGGCACCAAGAATAATAAGCTTCACATGTGTGGATTAATGATCTCTTTTGCCAGCCTTTTCTGACTATTTAAGACCCTCCCCAAACTTGTGAACAGCACTCATACATGGTCAACATGGGAAAGACAAAGGAGCATTCCAAGGCCATCAGAGACAAGATCGTGGAGGGTCACAAGGCTGGCAAGGGGTACAAAACCCTTTCCAAGGAGTTGGGCCTACCTGTCTCCACTGTTGGGAGCATCATCCGTAAGTGGAAGGCTTATGGAACTACTGTTAGCCTTCCACGACCTGGACAGCCTTTGAAAGTTTCCTCCCGTGCCGAGGCCAGTCTTGTCCGAAGAGTCAAGGCTAACCCAAGGACAACAAGGAAGGAGCTCCGGAAAGATCTCATGGCAGTGGGGACATTGGTTTCAGTCAATACCATAAGTAACGTACTCCACCGCAATGGTCTCCGTTCCAGACGAGCCCGTAAGGTACCTTTACTTTCAAAGCGTCATGTCAAGGCTCGTCTACAGTTTGCTCATGATCACTTGGAGGACTCTGAGACAGACTGGTTCAAGGTTCTATGGTCTGATGAGACCAAGATCGAGATCTTTGGTGCCAACCACACACGTGACGTTTGGAGACTGGATGGCACTGCATACGACCCCAAGAATACTATCCCTACAGTCAAGCATGGTGGTGGCAGCATCATGCTGTGGGGCTGTTTCTCAGCCAAGGGGCCTGGCCATCTGGTCCGCATCCATGGGAGGATGGATAGCACGGCCTACCTGGAGATTTTGGCCAAGAACCTCCGCTCCTCCATCAAGGATCTTAAGATGGGTCGTAATTTCATCTTCCAACAAGACAACGACCCAAAGCACACAGCCAAGAAAACCAAGGCCTGGTTCAAGAGGGAAAAAGTCAAGGTGTTGGAGTGGCCTAGTCAGTCTCCTGACCTTAACCCAATTGAAAACTTGTGGAAGGAGCTCAAGATTAAAGTCCACATGAGACACCCAAAGAACCTAGATAACTTGGAGAAGATCTGCATGGAGGAGTGGGCCAAGATAACTCCACAGACCTGTGCCGGCCTGATCAGGTCTTATAAAAGACGATTATTAGCTGTAATTGCAAACAAGGGTTATTCCACGAAATATTAAACATAGGGGTTGTATAATAATTGACCCACACTTTTATGTTTAAAATTTATTAAAATTCAACTGAGCAACATAACTTTTTGGTTTGTAAGATTTATGCTTCTGTTAATAAATCCTACTCTCGTTTGCAGTTTGAATGCTCTAACTTATTTGCATCTTATCAAACCAGCTAAATCTGCAGGGGGTTGAATACTACTTGTAGGCACTGTATGTATATATATATATATATATGTATTATATGTGTATATATGTAGGGTTTTGTGAGCTGTCAGTGTGATTTTACAGTAGCCGGGGTTGAATTGCCGGCTTTTCAAAGGACACTGGTGCGTATAAATTGGACAGCACTCGCATGGTGAGAGTGCTGTCCAATTTTTTAGCGCATACATTGACTTGCATTAGCGATTATCATGCCAAAATCGCTGCAAATCGCATGCGATTTTTTTCTCAGACCGATTTCAGCTGAGAAAAAAATCGCAAATGAGAAGTCCCCTATTGAATAACATTGGTCCGATTGCAAGCTGATTTTTTATCGGCTTGCAATCGTCCGTTTTTGTCTCCAGTGGGTATGAGCCCTAACTGTGGCATTTGATTCCTTGCCTACACCTGCTTCCTGGCAATTTTCTATTATATATATTTAAAGTTTTGATATTTGTTATTTAACCCCTCTCTGACATTAGACGTACTATCCCGTCCATAAAACCCGTGCCATTCTGCCCATGGACGGGATAGTACGTCATTGGCGATCAGCTGCGCTCCTGAGGGGAGCGCAGCTAATCGCCGCCGGGTGTCAGCTGATTATCACAGCTGACACCCGTGACTGTGTGTCAGGAGCAGTCACGGACCGCTCCCGGCACATTAACCCCTAGCACACCGCGATCAAACATGATCGCGGTGTACTGGGGGCACAGGGGAGGATCGCGCAGGGTGGGGGCTCCCTGCGCGCCCCCCTGAGACCCTCAGACCAACGCGATGTGATCGCGCTGTTCTGAGGGCTTCCTCCCTCCCAGGACCCGGATCCAAGATGGCCCCGGGGTCCTGGAGGGAGGCGGCTTCCTCAGTGCCTGCTGAGAGCAGGCACTGAGAAGCCTGCATCTATGCCTGAGCGATCGCTGGTGTGACAGAGTGCTGTGCACACTGTCACACCAGCGATTTGATAAAATACAGTGATGTCCCACCCTGGGACAAAGTAAAAAAGTTAAAAAAATAAAAATAAACATGTGTAAAAAAAAAATCCAAAATAAATAAAAAAAAAAAAAAATATTCCCCAATAAATTCATTCTTTCCTGTAAATAAAAAAAACAAAACAGTAAAAGTACACATATTTGGTATCGCCGCGTCCGTAACGACCCCCCCTATAAAACTGTCCCACTAGTTAACCCCTTTAGTGAACCCCTTAAAAAAAAAAAACGAAGCAAAAAATCAATGCTTTATTATCATACTGCCGAACAAAAAGTGGAATAACGCGCGATCAAAAGACCGATATAAATAAACATGGTACCGCTGAAAACGTCATCTTGTCCCGCAAAAAACGAGCCACCATACAGCATCATCAGCGAAAAAATAAAAAAGTTATAGCTCGCAGAATAAAGCGATGCAAAAATAATTATTTTTTATAAAATTGTTTTTATTCTATAAAAGCGCCAAAACATAAAAAAATGATATAAATGAGGTATCGCCATAATCGTACTGACCCGAAGAATAAAACTGCTTTATCAATTTTACCACACGCGGAACAATAAAAACGCCTCCCCCAAAAGAAATTCATGAATTGCTGATTTTTGTTCATTCTAACCTCCCAAAAATCGAAATAGAAAGCGATCAAAAAATGTCACCTGCTCAAAAATGGTACCAATAAAAACGTCACCTCGTCCCGCAAAAAATAAGACCTCACATGACTCTGTGGGCCAAAATATGCAAAAATTATAGCTCTCAAAATGTGGCGATGCAAAAAACTATTTTTGCAATAAAAAGCGTCTTTTAGCGTGACAGCTGCCAATCATAAAAACCCGCTATAAATAGTAAATCAAACCCCCCTTTATCACCCCCTTAGTTAGGGAAAAATAATAAAATTAAAAAAATGTATTTATTTCCATTTTCCCATTAGGGTTAGGGTTGCGGCTAAAGTTAGGGTTAGGGTTGGCGCTAAAGTTAGGATTAGGGTTAGGGTTGGGATTAGGGGTGTGTTAGGGTTAGGTTTGTGGTTAGGGTTGGGACTAGGGTTAGGGGTGTGTTGGGGTTAGGGTTGGAGTTAGAATTGGGGGGTTTCCGCTGTTTAGGCACATCAGGGGCTCTCCAAATGTGACATGGCGTCTGATCTCAATTCCAGCCAATTCTGCGTTGAAAAAGTCAAACGGTGCTCCTTCACTTCTGAGCTCTGCCATGCGTCCAAACAGTAGTTTATCCCCACATATGGGGTATCAGCGTACTCTGGACTCCAAGAGTTATTGTGCAATTTGTCCTATTTCTTCTGTTACCCTTGGGAAAATAAAAAACTGGGGGCGAAAATATCATTTTTGTACAAAAAAAATTATTTTTTTGTTTTTAACGGCTGTACATTATAAACTTCTGTGAAGCACTTGGGGCTTCATAGCGCTCACCACACACCTAGATAAGTTCCTTGTGGGGTCTATTTTCCAAAATGGGGTCACTTGTGGGGGTTTCCACTGTTTAGGCGCATCAGGGGCTCTCCAAATGCGACATGACGCACCCAGACCATTCCATCAAAGTATGCAATCCAAAACGTCACTACTTCCCTTCCGAGCCCTGACGTGCGCCCATACAGTAGTTTTCTCCCACATATTGGGTATCAGCGTACTCAGGACAAATTGGACAACAACTTTTGGGGTTCAATTTCTCCTGTTACCCTTGTGAAAATAAAATATTGGGGGCGAAAAAATCATTTTTGTAAAAAAAAAAGGATTTTTTATTTTTACGGCTGTGCGTTATAAACTTCTGTGAAGCACTTCGGGGTTCAAAGTGCTCACCACACATCTAGATAAGTTCCTTGTGGGTCTATTTGCCAAAATGGGGTGACTTGTGGGGGGTTTCCACTGTTTAGGTGCATCAGGGGCTCTCCAAATGTGACATGACGCCCCCAGACCATTCCATCAAAGTCTGCAATCCAAAACGTCACTACTTCCCTTCCGAGCCCCGACGTGTGCCCATACAGTAGTTTTCGCCCACATATTGGGTATCAGTGTACTCAGGACAAATTGGACAACAACTTTTGGGTTCCAATTTCTTCTGTTACCCTTGTGAAAATAAAATATTGGGGGCGAAAAAATCATTTTTGTAAAAAAAAAAAAAGATTTTTTATTTTACGGCTGTACGTTATAAACTTTAGTGAAACACCTGGGGGTTCAAAGTTCTCACCACACATCTAGATAAGTTCCTTGAGGGTCTAGTTTCCAAAATGGTGTCATTTATGGGGGTTTCCACTGTTTAGGCAGATCAGGAGCTCTCCAAACACGACATGGCGTCCAGCCAATTCTGCGTTGAAAATGTCAGACGGCGCTCCTTCCCTTCCAAACTCTGCCATGCACCCAAACAGTGGTTTACCCCCACATATGGGGTATCAGCGCACTCAGGACAAATTGCACAATAACTTTTGGAGTCTTGTTACCCTTGGAAAAATAAAAATTGGGGTGAAAAGATCATTTTTGTGGAAAAAATATGATTTTTAAATTTTACGGCTCTACGTTATAAACTTGTGTGAAGCACTTGGGGGTTCAAATTGCTCATCAAAAATCTAGATAAGTTCCTTAGGGGGTCTAGTTTCCCAAATGGGGTCATTTGTGGGGGGTTTCCACTGTTTAGGCACATCAGGGGCTCTCCAAATGCAACATGGCATCGAAACTCAATTCCAGCCAATTTTGGTTGGAAAAAGTCAAATGGTGCTCCTTCCATTCCGAGCTCTGCCGTGCGCCCAAACAGTGGTTACCCCCCACATATGGGGTATCAGCGTACTCAGGACAAATTGTACAACAACTTATGTGGTCCAATTTCTCCTGTTACCCTTGGGAAAATAAAAAATTAGTGACTAAAAGATAATTTTTGTGGGAAAAAAATAGGATTTTTTACTTTCATGCCCGGGCATTATAAACTTGTGTGAAGCACTTTGGGGTTCAAAGTGCTCACCAAAGATCTAGATAAGTTCCTTAGGGGTCTAGTTTCCAAAATGGGGTCACTTGTGGGGGTTTCCACTGTTTAGGCTCATCTGGGGCACTGCAAACGGAACATGACCCCCATTAACGTCTGCATTCCAAAACGTTACTACTTCCTTTCCAAGCCCTGCCGTGCGCCCAAACAGTTTCCTCCCCCCACATATGGGGTATCAGCGTACTCAGGACAAATTGGACAACAACTTTTGGGGTCCAATTTCCTTGGGAAAATTCAAAAATTTGGGACTAAAAAATCATTTTTGTGGAAAATTGATTTTTTTTTTTTCACACCCAGGCTTTATAAACTTTTGTGAAACACTTTAGGGTTCAAAGTGCTCACAACAGATCTAGGTAAGTACCTTAGGGGGTCTAGTTTCCAAAATGGTGTCACTTGTGGGGGGTTTCCACTGTTTAGGCGCATCAGGGGCTCTCCAAACGCGACATGGCATCCAATCTAAATTCCAGCCAATTTTAGTTTGAAAAAGTCAAACGTCGCTCCTTCCCTTACGAGCTCTGCCGTGTGCCCAAACAGTGGTTTTCCCCCACATATGGGGTATTGGCGTACTCAGGAGAAATTGCATAACAACCTTATCTGTCCATTTTCTCCTTTTACCCTTGTGAAAATAAAAAAAAGTTTGTAAAAGATCATTTTTGTGGCTAAAAAGTAAAATATTCATTTTTTCCTTCCACGTTGCTTTAGTTACTGTGAAGCACCTGAAGGGTTAATAAACTTCTTGAATGTGGTTTTGAGTACCTTGAGGGGTGCAGTTTTTAGAATGGTGTCACTTTTGGGTATTTTCTGCCATATAGACCCCTCAAAGTGACTTCAAATGTGAGGTGGTCCCTAAAAAAAATGGCTTTGTAAATTTTGTTGTAAAAATGAGAAATCGCTGGTCAACTTTTAACCCTTATAACTTCCTAACAAAAAAAAATTTGGTTCCAAAATTGTGCTGATGTAAAGTAGACATGTGGGAAATGTTATTTCTTAACTATTTTGTGTGATATATTTCTCTGTTTTAAGGGAATAAAAATTCAAAGTTTGAAAATTGCAAAATTTTAAAATTTTTCGCCATATTTGCGTTTTTTTCAAAAATAAACGCAAGTTATATCGAAGAAATTTTACCACTAACATGAAGTACAATATGTCACGAGAAAACAATCTCAGAATCGCGAAGATCCGTTGAAGCGTTCCAGAGTTATAACCTCATAAAGAGACAGTGGTCAGAATTGTAAAAATTGGCCCGGTCATTAACGTGCAAACCACCCTTGGGGGTGAAGGGGTTAAATAAAGAATTTTTGCATTATTCTGATCTTATGACTGCTTTGTTGTGGTGGTGGTTTTTCTTATATATTTGTGCAGTTGGATCTTTACAATGTCCCTATGTATATCTGGAGTAGTATAATTGTTCTATTTTTAAACATTTGTTTCTCCATGCATATACTATGTTTGCCATTCAAGAGTTACTGTGTATTATATTCCCTGATCTTTATAGGTGGGGAACGAACATGAAATACATGTAGATAATAGGAGAATGAACACATCTACTATATAATTGTCTTATCCCGTCTGTCTGTCTGTCGGTCTGTCTGTCTGTCCAAGAAATCCCGCGTCGATCATTGGTCCGGCATCGGCCAATCAGGGCCGCGGGATTTCACAAAAAAAATGGCGGTCGTTAGCGGCTCATCTGCGGTACGGAGGTCAGCGGCGAGGCAGCGGGGAGATGACCGGCGCAAGGTGCTCATCTCCCGGCCGCTAGCAGCAGTAGGACCTCGACCGATGGCGCCGCTGACCTCCATGCGGAAGGGAGGACCGGGATACTTCTGCTGCGAGCGCCCGCTCATGTCCCGGGTTCTCGCAGCAGAAGTACCCGCACAGGTAGCGGCGCTGACATCCATGCGGCTAGGATGTCAAGAGAGGACCGGGAGCAGCGCTGCAGGTCGGGATACTTCTGCTGCGAGCGCCCGCTCATGTCCCGGGTTCTCGCAGCGGAAGTAGCCGCATAGGCAGCGGCGCTCTCTGGTCCTCACAATACAATTCGATGATTGGTCGCGGTCTTTCACCGCGACCAATCAACGATCTTGCCACTAAACTTAAACACCGCTGTGTTGATTGGTCGCGGACACTGCCCGCGACCAATCACCGAGTTGGGCGCCACATTTAAATTGCGGCCGCGACCAATCACTGATCTTGCCGCAAACATTAAACAGTGCTGTGCTGATTGGTCGCGGACGCTGCCCGCGACCAATCACCGATTTGGGCGCCACATTTAAATAGCGTCCGCGACAAATCAGCACAGCGGTGATTGAATGTGTCTGCAAGATCATTGATTGGTCGCGGGCGCTATTTAAATGTGGCGCCCAAATCGGTGATTGGTCGCGGGCAGCGTCCGCGACCAATCAACACAGCAGTGTTTAACTTTGCCAGCAAGATCAGTGATTGGTCGCGCCCGAAGACCGTGACCAATCACCGATTTGGGCGCCACATTTTAATAGCGCCCGCGACCAATCAACGATCTTGCAGACACATTCAATCACCGCTGTGCTGATTTGTCGCGGACGCTATTTAAATGTGGCGCCCAAATCAGTGATTGGTCGCGGCCAATACATAGTACATGGAGAGATACATAGTAACGTTAATTTAAAGTAGTGCAAAACCCATTTAAACACTGCTTCACTGCTTAGGCGCGCACGGTCGGCCGCTACATATTCTAGAATACCCGATGCATTAGAATCGGGCCACCATCTAGTATCCCATATAAACAGGTATATATTATATTCCCTGTGCTTGATAGGTGGGGAATGAACATGGCGGTCATTAAGGGGTTAATAGTCAACAAAGGCTAAGCAGATAGCTGTGGGCTGATATTAACCCCTTAACCACCAAGGGTGGTTTGCATGTTAATGACCTGGCCAATTTTTACAATTCTGACACTGTCCATTTTGAGTTTTAACTCTGAATGCTTCAACAGATCTTGCATTATAGAATATTTTGCTCATACACATGTACTCATGCTATTGATAAATTTCTTCAATAACTTGCGTTATTTATGGAAAAAATGGAATATGGGAAACTTGAAAATTTGCAATTTCAAACTGATTTTTATGCCCTTAAAACAGAGAAATAGTTACACAAAATAGTTAAAAAGACATTCCACATGTGTACTTTTATATCAGCACAATTTTGGAAACAATTTTTGTTACGAAGTTTCAAGGGTTAAAAGTTAACCAACGATTTCTCATTTTTACAACACCATTTTTTTTTAGGGACCACATCACAGTTGAAGTCACTTTGAGGGGTCTATATGATAGAAAATACCCAAAAGTGACACCATTCTAAAAACTGCACCCCTCAAGATGCTCAAAACCACATTCAAGAAGTTTATTAACCCTTCAGGTGCTTCACAGGAATTTTTGGAATGTTTAAAAAAAAATGAACATTTAACTTTTTTGCACAAAATATTTACTTCAGATCCAATATTTTTTATTTTACTAAGGGTAACAGGAGAAATTGGACCTCAAAAGTTGTTGTGCAATTTATCCTGAGCATGCTGATACCCCATATGTGGGGGGGGATCCACTATTTGGGCGCACGGCAGAGCTCGGAAGGGAAGGAGCGCCGTTTGGCTTCTCATTGCTAAAAAATTGGCTGGAATTGAGATCGGACTCCATGTTGCGTTTGAAGAGCCCATGATGTGCCTAAACAGTGGATACCCCCACAAGTGACACCATTTTGGAAAGTAGAACCCCTAAGAAACTTATCTAGATGTGTGGTGAGCACTTTCAACCCCAAAGTGCTTCACAGAAGTTCATAACGTAGAGCCGTAAAAATAAAAAATCATAATTTTTCCTCAAAAATGATCTTCTTGCCCCCAATCTTTTATTTTCCCAAGGGAAACAGGAGAAATTGGACCCCAAAAGTTGCTGTGCAGTTTGTCTTGAGTATGCCGATACCCTTTATTTGGGGGTAAACCACTATTTGGGTGCATGGCAGAGCTTGGAAGGGAAGGACTTTGACTTTTTTAACGCAGAATTGGCTGGACGCCATGTTGCTTTTGTGCCTAAACAGTGGAAACCCCCACAAGTGACCCCATTTTGGAAACTAGAACCCCCAAGGAACTTATCTAGATGTGTGGTGAGAACTTTGAACCCCAAGTGCTTCACAAAAGTTTATAACGCCCGAGCATGAAAACAAAAAAATCATATTTTTTCCACAAACATGATTTTTTAGACTCAAATTTTTTATTTTCCCAAGGGTAACAGGAGAAATTGGACCCCAAAAGTTGTCCAATTTGTCCTGAGTACGCTGATACCCTATATGTGGGAGAAAACTACTGTATGGGCACACGTGGGGGCTCGAAAGGAAGTAGTGACGTTTTGGAATGCAGACTTTGATGGAATGGTCTGTGGGTGTCATATCGCGTTTGGAGAGCCCCTGATGTGCCTAAACAATTGAAACCCCCCAATTCTAACTCCATCCCTAACACCAACACACTCTTAACCCTAATCCCAACCCTAACTCTAATCCTAACCCTAATGGGAAAATGGAAATAAATGCTTTTTTTTAAATTATTATTTTTCCCTATCTAAGGGAGTGATAAAGAGGAGTTTAATTTACTATTTAAAGCAAATTTTTATATTTGGCAGCTGTCACACGCTAAAAGACGCTTTTTATTGCAAAAAATAGTTTTTGCATCACCACATTTTGAGAGCTATAATTATTCCATATTTTGGCCCAGAGAGTCCTGTGAGGTCTTATTTTTTGCTGGACGAGATGACGTGTTTGGTGGTACCATTTTTGGCCACATGACATTTTTTGATCGCTTTTTATTACGATTTTTGGGAGGCAGAATGAACAAAACCCAGCAATTCATAAATTTCTTTTGGGGGGCGTTTATACCGTTCCATGTGTGGTAAAATTGATAAAGCAGTTTTATTCTTCGGATTAATACGATTACAGCGATATCTCATTTGTATAATTTTTTTATGTTTTGGCGCTTTTATACAATAAAAACAATTTTCTAGAAAAAATAATTATTTTTGCATCGCTTTATTCAGAGAGCTATAACTTTTATTTTTAGCTGATGACGCTGTATAGAGGCTCGTTTCTTGCGGGACAAGATGACGTTTTTGAACGCGTGTTATTCCACTTTTTGTTCGGTGGTATGATGATAAAACATTGTTTTCTTGCCTTGTTTTTTTTTTTAAGAAGTTCTCTAAAGGGGTTAACTATTGGGACAGTTTAATAGGGCGGGTCGTTGCGGACGCGGCGATACTAAATATGTGTACTTTTATTGTTTTTTTTTATTTACATAATAATAATGTGTTTATTGGGGAATTTTTTTTTTATTTAGGGATTTTTTTAAATATTTTTACATATGTTTACTTATTTTTTTTTTACATTTTTACATTGTCCCAGGGGGGACATTACTATATAGTTTCAAATCGCTGATCTGACAGTTTGCAGAGCACTGTGTCAGATCAGCAATCTGACAGGCAGTGCAGGAGGCTTGCCGGCGCCTGCTCTCATCAGGCACTTACAAGCCACCTCCCTGTAGGATGCCATCTTGGATCCGGGGGCCTACAGGGAGGAGGCCCTCGGAACAACGCGATCACATCGCGTTGCTCAGAGGGTCTCAGGGAAACACACAGGGAGCCCCCTCCCTGCACGATGCTTCCATATTCCACCGTAACTCTGCGATCATGTTTGATCGCAGGGTGCCGGGGTTAAACTGCTGGGAGCAGTCCGTGACAGGCTCCTGGCACTTAGTGCCGGTGTCAGCTGTGAGAATCAGCTGACACCCGGCCGCGATCAGCCACGCTCCCCCCATGAGCGTGGCTGATCGCGTATGACGTACTATTCCGTCCTTGGGAATTACAGTTAGGTCCATAAATATTTGGACAGAGACAACATTTATCTAATTTTGGTTCTAGACATTACCACAATGAATTTGAAACAAAACAAATCAGATGCAGTTGAAGTTCAGACTTTCAGCTTTCATTTGAGGGTGTCCACATTAAAATTGGATGAAGGGTTTAGGAGTTTCAGCTCCTTAACATGTGCCACCCTGTTTTTAAAGGGACCAAAAGTAATTGGACAGATTAAATAATTGTAAATAAAATGTTCATTTCTAGTACTTGGTTGAAAACCCTTTGTTAGCAATGACTGCCTGAAGTCTTGAACTCATGGACATCACCAGACACTGTGTTTCCTTCTTTTTGATGCTCTGCCAGGCCTTCACCGCGGTGGTTTTCAGTTGTTGTTTGTTTGTGGGCCTTTCTGTCTGAAGTTTAGTCTTTAACAAGTGAAATGCATGTTCAATTGGGTTGAGATCAGGTGACTGACTTGGCCATTCAAGAATATTCCACTTCTTTGCTTTAATAAACTCCTGGGTTGCTTTGGCTTTATGTTTTGGGTCATTGTCCATCTGTAGTATGAAACGACGACCAATCAGTTTGGCTGCATTTGGCTGGATCTGAGCACACAGTATAGCTCTGAATACCTCAGAATTCATTCGGCTGTTTCTGTCCTGTGTCACATCATCAATAAACACTAGTGACTCAGTGCCACTGGCAGCCATGCATGCCCAAGCCATCACACTGCTTCCGCCATGTTTTACAGATGATGTGGTATGCTTTGGATCATGAGCTGTACCACGCCTTCGCCATACTTTTCTCTTTCCATCATTCTAGTAGAGGTTGATCTTGGTTTCATCTGTCCAAAGAATGTTCTTCCAGAACTGTGCTGGCTTTTTTAGATGTTTTTTAGCAAAGTCCAGCCTAGCCTTTTTATTCTTGATTCTTATGAGTGGCTTGCACCGTGCAGTGAACCCTCTGTATTTAATTTCATGCAGTCTTCTCTTTATGGTAGATTTGGATATTGATACGCCTACCTCCTGGAGAGTGTTGTTCACTTGGTTGGCTGTTGTGAAGGGTTTCTCTTCACCATGGAGAGTATTCTGCGATCATCCACCACTGTTGTCTTCCGTGGGCGCCCAGGTCTTTTTGCATTGATGAGTTCACCAGTGCTTTCTTTCTTTCTCAGAATGTACCAAACTGTAGATTTTGCCACTCCTAAAGTTGTAGCAATTTCTCGGATGGGTTTTTTCTGTTTTTTGCAGCTTAAGGATAGCTTGTTTCACCTGCATGGAGAGCTCCTTTGACCGCATGTTTCCTTCACAGCTAAACCTTCCAAATGCAAACACCACACCTCAAATCAACACCAGCCCTTTATCTGTTTAATTGAGAATGATATAATGAAGGGATTGCCCACACCTGTCCATGAAATAGCCTTGGAGTCAATTGTCCAATTACTTTTGGTCCCTTTAAAAACAGGGTGGCACATGTTAAGGAGCTGAAACTCCTAAACCCTTCATCCAATTTTAATGTGGATACCCTCAAATGAAAGCTGAAAGTCTGAACTTCAACTGCATCTGATTTGTTTTGTTTCAAATTCATTGTGGTAATGTCTAGAACCAAAATTAGATAAATGTTGTCTCTGTCCAAATATTTATGGACCTAACTGTAAGTCTCAGGTCACATGGACGGAATAGTACGTCAGATGGAAGAAAGGGGTTAATAGGCAGGGAGGGTCAGTGGATAATTGTCCCTTCCCAGATTGAAAAGACCAGCCTAATTTGCCCCAGAAATGGCGCATTTATTATATACTCCAATTCTGGTGCTTAGCATCAGCTCTTCTCGGCTCGGCTCTAAAATGAAGTTTAGCGGGTAGGATGTGAGCACCTCTCCACCACAAGGTGGCTAATCCCAAGAGGCAAATAGAAATGGAAAAACCCTGGATTAGGTAATTACTAGTGCTGTATCTTAGAAGGGCTAGGTACCATTAGTTTAACCATTAGACACCGGAAAATTTGACAAGTGGTATAGTGTTTTCTTACCAAACCTGTTAGATTTGAAGAGTTATCAAGCTCAGGGAAAATAATATACACCTGTAGTGTTGAGCGATACGATACCGCAAGTATCGGGTATCGGCCGATATTAGCTGTATCGGACTTTCGATATTGACTTTCGATATTTCCCATATATCGTATACCGGAATCGGAATTGTCACTGTCACTGTGAGTGTCCGTCGGTCGGGTCTGTCAGGAGTCAGCGGCACTTACCTGGCAGAAGATCTCCGGTGGTCACGGCCTGGACTGGTTGATGGCCACCATCATCTTTCCCCGGCGGTCACATGCAGTTTCTCGCGATAACTGCAGTGACTGCTGGGTAATCCCGGCCGTAAAGCAGTCAGTCCGATGACGTCACCGCCGGGGAAGCAGGTAATCAGCTGTGCTGCGCCGGGATGACAGCCTCTGCCTGTCATTCCGATGTAGCAGAGCTGGATCGTCGTGGGACAGTCGTTACTATGGACTGCGTCGGACAGGTGGTATACTGTTGGTTTGTTTTTTTCCTTTTTTTACAGGAGATCGATGGCGTCGCAGGATGAGAGTATAATAAAAGAAATAAAAACTGTGTTGTCTCTTTTATTTCATTAAAATACTTTTTTCTTGCTGTGTCTTTTTTTTTATACATTTAAAAACTTTGGGATTAATAATGGATCGGTGTCTTATTGACACCTCTCCATTATTAACCGGGCTTATTATCACCGTGCAATCAACGGTGACATTAACCCCTTATTACCCCACTTGCCACCGCTACAGGGCAGTGGGAAGAGCCGGGTAAAGTGCCACAATTGGCACATCTTTTGATGCGCCAAATGTGGGGCTGCTGTAGCCTGGTATTATCAGGCTGTTGAGGGCCAAAATCCATGGGCCTTGACAGTCTTTTAATACCAGGCCGCAGCAGTCTGCATTTTACTTGGCTGGTTAACAAAAATAGGGGGACCCCTACGCCGTTTTTTTTTTCGAGGGATCCCCTATTTTTGTTAACCAGCCAAGCTAAGCAGACTGCTGTGGCCTGGTATTATCAGGCTTGCAAGGTCCATGGATATTGGATCCTTACCAGCCTGAAAAACCAGGCCTCAGCAGTCTGCTTCATCTGGCTGGTTAACAAAAATAGGAGGGACCCCACGCCAATTGGGTATCAGCGTACTCAGGACAAATTGGGCAACAACTTTTGGGGTCCAATTTCTCCTGTTACCCTTGTAAAAATAAAATATTGGGGCGAAAAAAATCATTTTTGCAAAAAAAAAAAAGATTTTTTATTTTTACGGCTGTGCGTTATAAACTTCTGTGAAGCACTTTGGGGTTCAAAGTGCTCACCACACATCTAGATAAGTTCCTTGTGGGTCTATTTTCCAAAATGGGGTCACTTGTGGGGGGTTTCCACTGTTTAGGCGCATCAGGGGCTCTCCAAATGCGACATGACGCACCCAGACCATTCCATCAAAGTCTGCAATCCAAAACGTCACTACTTCCCTTCCGAGCCCTGACGTGCGCCCATACAGTAGTTTTCTCCCACATATTGGGTATCAGCGTACTCAGGACAAATTGGACAACAACTTTTGGGGTCCAATTTCTCCTGTTACCCTTGTGAAAATAAAATATTGGGGGCGAAAAAATCATTTTTGTAAAAAAAAAAAAGATTTTTTATTTTTACGGCTGTGCGTTATAAACTTCTGTGAAGCACTTCGGGGTTCAAAGTGCTCACCACACATCTAGATAAGTTCCTTGTGGGGTCTATTTGCCAAAATGGGGTGACTTGTGGGGGGTTTCCACTGTTTAGGTGCATCAGGGGCTCTCCAAATGTGACATGACGCCCCCAGACCATTCCATCAAAGTCTGCAATCCAAAACGTCACTACTTCCCTTCCGAGCCCCGACGTGTGCCCATACAGTAGTTTTCGCCCACATATTGGGTATCAGTGTACTCAGGACAAATTGGACAACAACTTTTGGGTTCCAATTTCTTCTGTTACCCTTGTGAAAATAAAATTGGGGGCGAAAAATCATTTTTGTAAAAAAAAAAAAAGATTTTTTATTTTACGGCTGTACGTTATAAACTTTAGTGAAACACCTGGGGTTCAAAGTTCTCACCACACATCTAGATAAGTTCCTTGAGGGGTCTAGTTTCCAAAATGGTGTCATTTATGGGGGTTTCCACTGTTTAGGCAGATCAGGAGCTCTCCAAACACGACATGGCGTCCAGCCAATTCTGCGTTGAAAATGTCAGACGGCGCTCCTTCCCTTCCAAACTCTGCCATGCACCCAAACAGTGGTTTACCCCCACATATGGGGTATCAGCGCACTCAGGACAAATTGCACAATAACTTTTGGAGTCTTGTTACCCTTGGAAAATAAAAATTGGGTGAAAAGATCATTTTTGTGGAAAAAATATGATTTTTAAATTTTACGGCTCTACGTTATAAACTTGTGTGAAGCACTTGGGGGTTCAAATTGCTCATCAAAAATCTAGATAAGTTTCTTAGGGGGTCTAGTTTCCCAAATGGGGTCATTTGTGGGGGGTTTCCACTGTTTAGGCACATCAGGGGCTCTCCAAATGCAACATGGCATCGAAACTCAATTCCAGCCAATTTTGGTTGGAAAAAGTCAAATGGTGCTCCTTCCATTCCGAGCTCTGCCGTGCGCCCAAACAGTGGTTCCCCCCCACATATGGGGTATCAGTGTACTCAGGACAAATTGTACAACAACTTATGTGGTCCAATTTCTCCTGTTACCCTTGGGAAAATAAAAAATTAGTGACTAAAAGATAATTTTTGTGGGAAAAAAAATAGGATTTTTTATTTTCATGCCCGGGCATTATAAACTTGTGTGAAGCACTTTGGGTTCAAAGTGCTCACCAAAGATCTAGATAAGTTCCTTAGGGGTCTAGTTTCCAAAATGGGGTCACTTGTGGGGGGTTTCCACTGTTTAGGCTCATCTGGGGCACTGCAAACGGAACATGACCCCCATTAACGTCTGCATTCCAAAACGTTACTACTTCCTTTCCAAGCCCTGCCGTGCACCCAAACAGTTTCCTCCCCCCACATATGGGGTATCAGCATACTCAGGACAAATTGGACAACAACTTTTGGGGTCCAATTTCCTTGGGAAAATTCAAAAATTTGGGACTAAAAAATCATTTTTGTGGAAAATTGATTTTTTTTTTTTTTCACACCCAGGCTTTATAAACTTTTGTGAAACACTTGAGGGTTCAAAGTGCTCACAACAGATCTAGGTAAGTACCTTAGGGGGTCTAGTTTCCAAAATGGTGTCACTTGTGGGGGGTTTCCACTGTTTAGGCGCATCAGGGCTCTCCAAACGCGACATGGCATCCAATCTCAATTCCAGCCAATTTTAGTTTGAAAAAGTCAAACGTCGCTCCTTCCCTTACGAGCTCTGCCGTGTGTCCAAACAGTGGTTTTCCCCCACATATGGGGTATTGGCGTACTCAGGAGAAATTGCATAACAACCTTATCTGTCCATTTTCTCCTTTTACCCTTGTGAAAATAAAAAAAAAAGTTTGTAAAAGATCATTTTTGTGGCTAAAAAGTAAAATATTAAATTTTTCCTTCCACGTTGCTTTAGTTACTGTGAAGCACCTGAAGGGTTAATAAACTTCTTGAATGTGGTTTTGAGTACCTTGAGGGGTGCAGTTTTTAGAATGGTGTCACTTTGGGTATTTTCTGCCATATAGACCCCTCAAAGTGACTTCAAATGTGAGGTGGTCCCTAAAAAAAATGGCTTTGTAAATTTTGTTGTAAAAATGAGAAATCGCTGGTCAACTTTTAACCCTTATAACTTCCTAACAAAAAAAAATTTGGTTCCAAAATTGTGCTGATGTAAAGTAGACATGTGGGAAATGTTATTTCTTAACTATTTTGTGTGATATATTTCTCTGTTTTAAGGGAATAAAAATTCAAAGTTTGAAAATTGCAAAATTTTAAAAATTTTCGCCATATTTGCGTTTTTTTTCAAAAATAAACGCAAGTTATATCGAAGAAATTTTACCACTAACATGAAGTACAATATGTCACAAGAAAACAATCTCAGAATCGCGAAGATCCGTTGAAGCGTTCCAGAGTTATAACCTCATAAAGAGACAGTGGTCAGAATTGTAAAAATTGGCCCGGTCATTAACGTGCAAACCACCCTTGGGGGTGAAGGGGTTAAATAAAGAATTTTTTGCATTATTCTGATCTTATGAGTGCTTTGCTGTGGTGGTGGTTTTTCTTATATATTTGTGCAGTTGGATCTTTACAATGTCCCTATGTATATCTGGAGTAGTATAATTGTTCTATTTTTAAACATTTGTTTCTCCATGCATATACTATGTTTGCCATTCAAGAGTTACTGTGTATTATATTCCCTGATCTTTATAGGTGGGGAACGAACATGAAATACATGTAGATAATAGGAGAATGAACACATCTACTATATAATTGTCTTATCCGTCTGTCTGTCTGTCGGTCTGTCTGTCTGTCCAAGAAATCCCGCGTCGATCATTGGTCCGGCATCGGCCAATCAGCGCCGCGGATTTCACAAAAAAAATGGCGGTCGTTAGCGGCTCATCTGCGGTACGGAGGTCAGCGGCGAGGCAGCGGGGAGATGACCGGCGCAAGGTGCTCATCTCCCGGCCGCTAGCAGCAGTAGGACCTCGACCGATGGCGCCGCTGACCTCCATGCGGAAGGGAGGACCGGGATACTTCTGCTGCGAGCGCCCGCTTATGTCCCGGGTTCTCGCAGCAGAAGTACCCGCACAGGTTCCGGCGCTGACATCCATGCGGCTAGGATGTCAAGAGAGGACCGGGAGCAGCGCTGCAGGTCGGGATACTTCTGCTGCGAGCGCCCGCTCATGTCCCGGGTTCTCGCAGCGGAAGTAGCCGCATAGGCAGCGGCGCTCTCTGGTCCTCACAATACAATTCGATGATTGGTCGCGGTCTTTCACCGCGACCAATCAACGATCTTGCCACTAAACTTAAACACCGCTGTGTTGATTGGTCGCGGACACTGCCCGCGACCAATCACCGAGTTGGGCGCCACATTTAAATTGCGGCCGCGACCAATCACTGATCTTGCCGCAAACGTTAAACAGTGCTGTGCTGATTGGTCGCGGACGCTGCCCGCGACCAATCACCGATTTGGGCGCCACATTTAAATAGCGTCCGCGACAAATCAGCACAGCGGTGATTGAATGTGTCTGCAAGATCATTGATTGGTCGCGGGCGCTATTTAAATGTGGCGCCCAAATCGGTGATTGGTCGCGGGCAGCGTCCGCGACCAATCAACACAGCAGTGTTTAACTTTGCCAGCAAGATCAGTGATTGGTCGCGCCCGAAGACCGTGACCAATCACCGATTTGGGCGCCACATTTTAATAGCGCCCGCGACCAATCAACGATCTTGCAGACACATTCAATCACCGCTGTGCTGATTTGTCGCGGACGCTATTTAAATGTGGCGCCCAAATCAATGATTGGTCGCGGCCAATACATAGTACATGGAGAGATACATAGTAACGTTAATTTAAAGTAGTGCAAAACCCATTTAAACACTGCTTCACTGCTTAGGCGCGCACGGTCGGCCGCATACATATTCTAGAATACCCGATGCATTAGAATCGGGCCACCATCTAGTATCCCATATAAACAGGTATATATTATATTCCCTGTGCTTGATAGGTGGGGAATGAACATGGCGGTCATTAAGGGGTTAATAGTCAACAAAGGCTAAGCAGATAGCTGTGGGCTGATATTAACCCCTTAACCACCAAGGGTGGTTTGCATGTTAATGACCTGGCCAATTTTTACAATTCTGACCACTGTCCATTTTTGAGTTTATAACTCTGGAATGCTTCAACAGATCTTGGCGATTATGAGAATATTTTCTCATAACACATTGTACTTCATGCTATTGATAAAATTTCTTCAATATAACTTGCATTTATTTATGGAAAAAAATGGAAATATGGCGAAACTTTTGAAAATTTTGCAATTTTCAAACTGAATTTTTATGCCCTTAAAACAGAGAAATATGTTACACAAAATAGTTAATAAAGAACATTTCCCACATGTGTACTTTTATATCAGCACAATTTTGGAAACAATTTTTGTTACGAAGTTTCAAGGGTTAAAAGTTAACCAACGATTTCTCATTTTTACAACACCATTTTTTTTTAGGGACCACATCACAGTTGAAGTCACTTTGAGGGGTCTATATGATAGAAAATACCCAAAAGTGACACCATTCTAAAAACTGCACCCCTCAAGATGCTCAAAACCACATTCAAGAAGTTTATTAACCCTTCAGGTGCTTCACAGGAATTTTTGGAATGTTTAAAAAAAAATGAACATTTAACTTTTTTGCACAAAATATTTACTTCAGATCCAATATTTTTTATTTTACTAAGGGTAACAGGAGAAATTGGACCTCAAAAGTTGTTGTGCAATTTATCCTGAGCATGCTGATACCCCATATGTGGGGGGGATCCACTATTTGGGCGCACGGCAGAGCTCGGAAGGGAAGGAGCGCCGTTTGGCTTCTCATTGCTAAAAAATTGGCTGGAATTGAGATCGGACTCCATGTTGCGTTTGAAGAGCCCATGATGTGCCTAAACAGTGGATACCCCCCACAAGTGACACCATTTTGGAAAGTAGAACCCCTAAGAAACTTATCTAGATGTGTGGTGAGCACTTTCAACCCCAAAGTGCTTCACAGAAGTTCATAACGTAGAGCCGTAAAAATAAAAAATCATAATTTTTCCTCAAAAATGATCTTCTTGCCCCCAATCTTTTATTTTCCCAAGGGAAACAGGAGAAATTGGACCCCAAAAGTTGCTGTGCAGTTTGTCTTGAGTATGCCGATACCCTTTATTTGGGGTAAACCACTATTTGGGTGCATGGCAGAGCTTGGAAGGGAAGGACTTTGACTTTTTTAACGCAGAATTGGCTGGACGCCATGTTGCTTTTGTGCCTAAACAGTGGAAACCCCCACAAGTGACCCCATTTTGGAAACTAGAACCCCCCAAGGAACTTATCTAGATGTGTGGTGAGAACTTTGAACCCCCAAGTGCTTCACAAAAGTTTATAACGCCCGAGCATGAAAACAAAAAAATCATATTTTTTCCACAAACATGATTTTTTAGACTCAAATTTTTTATTTTCCCAAGGGTAACAGGAGAAATTGGACCCCAAAAGTTGTCCAATTTGTCCTGAGTACGCTGATACCCTATATGTGGGAGAAAACTACTGTATGGGCACACGTGGGGGCTCGGAAAGGAAGTAGTGACGTTTTGGAATGCAGACTTTGATGGAATGGTCTGTGGGTGTCATATCGCGTTTGGAGAGCCCCTGATGTGCCTAAACAATTGAAACCCCCCAATTCTAACTCCATCCCTAACACCAACACACTCTTAACCCTAATCCCAACCCTAACTCTAATCCTAACCCTAATGGGAAAATGGAAATAAATGCTTTTTTTTAAATTATTATTTTTCCCTAACTAAGGGAGTGATAAAGAGGAGTTTAATTTACTATTTAAAGCAAATTTTTATATTTGGCAGCTGTCACACGCTAAAAGACGCTTTTTATTGCAAAAAATAGTTTTTGCATCACCACATTTTGAGAGCTATAATTATTCCATATTTTGGCCCAGAGAGTCCTGTGAGGTCTTATTTTTTGCTGGACGAGATGACGTGTTTGGTGGTACCATTTTTGGCCACATGACATTTTTTGATCGCTTTTTATTACGATTTTTGGGAGGCAGAATGAACAAAACCCAGCAATTCATAAATTTCTTTTGGGGGGCGTTTATACCGTTCCATGTGTGGTAAAATTGATAAAGCAGTTTTATTCTTCGGATTAATACGATTACAGCGATATCTCATTTGTATAATTTTTTTATGTTTTGGCGCTTTTATACAAAAAAACAATTTTCTAGAAAAAATAATTATTTTTGCATCGCTTTATTCAGAGAGCTATAACTTTTATTTTTTAGCTGATGACGCTGTATAGAGGCTCGTTTCTTGCGGGACAAGATGACGTTTTTGAACGCGTGTTATTCCACTTTTTGTTCGGTGGTATGATGATAAAACATTGTTTTCTTGCCTTGTTTTTTTTTTTAAGAAGTTCTCTAAAGGGGTTAACTATTGGGACAGTTTAATAGGGCGGGTCGTTGCGGACGCGGCGATACTAAATATGTGTACTTTTATTGTTTTTTTTATTTACATAAAAATAATGTGTTTATTGGGGAATTTTTTTTTTATTTAGGGATTTTTTTAAATATTTTTACATATGTTTATTTATTTTTTTTTTACATTTTTACATTGTCCCAGGGTGGGACATTACTATATAGTTTCAAATCGCTGATCTGACAGTTTGCAGAGCACTGTGTCAGATCAGCAATCTGACAGGCAGTGCAGGAGGCTTGCCGGCGCCTGCTCTCATCAGGCACTTACAAGCCACCTCCCTGTAGGATGCCATCTTGGATCCGGGGGCCTACAGGGAGAGGCCCTCGGAACAACGCGATCACATCGCGTTGCTCAGAGGGTCTCAGGGAAACACACAGGGAGCCCCCTCCCTGCACGATGCTTCCATATTCCACCGTAACTCTGCGATCATGTTTGATCGCAGGGTGCCGGGGGTTAAACTGCTGGGAGCAGTCCGTGACAGGCTCCTGGCACTTAGTGCCGGGTGTCAGCTGTGAGAATCAGCTGACACCCGGCCGCGATCAGCCACGCTCCCCCCATGAGCGTGGCTGATCGCGTATGACGTACTATTCCGTCCTTGGGAATTACAGTTAGGTCCATAAATATTTGGACAGAGACAACATTTATCTAATTTTGGTTCTAGACATTACCACAATGAATTTGAAACAAAACAAATCAGATGCAGTTGAAGTTCAGACTTTCAGCTTTCATTTGAGGGTGTCCACATTAAAATTGGATGAAGGGTTTAGGAGTTTCAGCTCCTTAACATGTGCCACCCTGTTTTTAAAGGGACCAAAAGTAATTGGACAGATTAAATAATTGTAAATAAAATGTTCATTTCTAGTACTTGGTTGAAAACCCTTTGTTAGCAATGACTGCCTGAAGTCTTGAACTCATGGACATCACCAGACACTGTGTTTCCTTCTTTTTGATGCTCTGCCAGGCCTTCACCGCGGTGGTTTTCAGTTGTTGTTTGTTTGTGGGCCTTTCTGTCTGAAGTTTAGTCTTTAACAAGTGAAATGCATGTTCAATTGGGTTGAGATCAGGTGACTGACTTGGCCATTCAAGAATATTCCACTTCTTTGCTTTAATAAACTCCTGGGTTGCTTTGGCTTTATGTTTTGGGTCATTGTCCATCTGTAGTATGAAACGACGACCAATCAGTTTGGCTGCATTTGGCTGGATCTGAGCACACAGTATAGCTCTGAATACCTCAGAATTCATTCGGCTGTTTCTGTCCTGTGTCACATCATCAATAAACACTAGTGACTCAGTGCAACTGGCAGCCATGCATGCCCAAGCCATCACACTGCTTCCGCCATGTTTTACAGATGATGTGGTATGCTTTGGATCATGAGCTGTACCACGCCTTCGCCATACTTTTCTCTTTCCATCATTCTAGTAGAGGTTGATCTTGGTTTCATCTGTCCAAAGAATGTTCTTCCAGAACTGTGCTGGCTTTTTTAGATGTTTTTTAGCAAAGTCCAGCCTAGCCTTTTTATTCTTGATTCTTATGAGTGGCTTGCACCGTGCAGTGAACCCTCTGTATTTAATTTCATGCAGTCTTCTCTTTATGGTAGATTTGGATATTGATACGCCTACCTCCTGGAGAGTGTTGTTCACTTGGTTGGCTGTTGTGAAGGGGTTTCTCTTCACCATGGAGAGTATTCTGCGATCATCCACCACTGTTGTCTTCCGTGGGCGCCCAGGTCTTTTTGCATTGATGAGTTCACCAGTGCTTTCTTTCTTTCTTTCTCAGAATGTACCAAACTGTAGATTTTGCCACTCCTAAAGTTGTAGCAATTTCTCGGATGGGTTTTTTCTGTTTTTTGCAGCTTAAGGATAGCTTGTTTCACCTGCATGGAGAGCTCCTTTGACCGCATGTTTCCTTCACAGCTAAACCTTCCAAATGCAAACACCACACCTCAAATCAACACCAGCCCTTTTATCTGTTTAATTGAGAATGATATAATGAAGGGATTGCCCACACCTGTCCATGAAATAGCCTTGGAGTCAATTGTCCAATTACTTTTGGTCCCTTTAAAAACAGGGTGGCACATGTTAAGGAGCTGAAACTCCTAAACCCTTCATCCAATTTTAATGTGGATACCCTCAAATGAAAGCTGAAAGTCTGAACTTCAACTGCATCTGATTTGTTTTGTTTCAAATTCATTGTGGTAATGTCTAGAACCAAAATTAGATAAATGTTGTCTCTGTCCAAATATTTATGGACCTAACTGTAAGTCTCAGGTCACATGGACGGAATAGTACGTCAGATGGAAGAAAGGGGTTAATAGGCAGGGAGGGTCAGTGGATAATTGTCCCTTCCCAGATTGAAAAGACCAGCCCTAATTTGCCCCAGAAATGGCGCATTTATTATATACTCCAATTCTGGTGCTTAGCATCAGCTCTTCTCGGCTCGGCTCTAAAATGAAGTTTAGCGGGGTAGGATGTGAGCACCTCTCCACCACAAGGTGGCTAATCCCAAGAGGCAAATAGAAATGGAAAAACCCTGGATTAGGTAATTACTAGTGCTGTATCTTAGAAGGGCTAGGTACCATTAGTTTAACCATTAGACACCGGAAAATTTGACAAGTGGTATAGTGTTTTCTTACCAAACCTGTTAGATTTGAAGAGTTATCAAGCTCAGGGAAAATAATATACACCTGTAGTGTTGAGCGATACGATACCGCAAGTATCGGGTATCGGCCGATATTAGCTGTATCGGACTTTCGATATTGACTTTCGATATTTCCCATATATCGTATACCGGAATCGGAATTGTCACTGTCACTGTGAGTGTCCGTCGGTCGGGTCTGTCAGGAGTCAGCGGCACTTACCTGGCAGAAGATCTCCGGTGGTCACGGCCTGGACTGGTTGATAGCCGCCATCATCTTTCCCCGGCGGTCACATGCAGTTTCTCGCGATAACTGCAGTGACTGCTGGGTAATCCCGGCCGTAAAGCAGTCAGTCCGATGACGTCACCGCCGGGGAAGCAGGTAATCAGCTGTGCTGCGCCGGGATGACAGCCTCTGCCTGTCATTCCGATGTAGCAGAGCTGGATCGTCGTGGGACAGTCGTTACTATGGACTGCGTCAGACAGGTGGTATACTGTTGGTTTGTTTTTTTCCTTTTTTTACAGGAGATCGATGGCGTCGCAGGATGAGAGTATAATAAAAGAAATAAAAACTGTGTTGTCTCTTTTATTTCATTAAAATACTTTTTTCTTGCTGTGTCTTTTTTTTTATACATTTAAAAACTTTGGGATTAATAATGGATCGGTGTCTTATTGACACCTCTCCATTATTAACCGGGCTTATTATCACCGTGCAATCAACGGTGACATTAACCCCTTATTACCCCACTTGCCACCGCTACAGGGCAATGGGAAGAGCCGGGTAAAGTGCCACAATTGGCACATCTTTTGATGCGCCAAATGTGGGGCTGCTGTAGCCTGGTATTATCAGGCTGTTGAGGGCCAAAATCCATGGGCCTTGACAGTCTTTTAATACCAGGCCGCAGCAGTCTGCATTTTACTTGGCTGGTTAACAAAAATAGGGGACCCCTACGCCGTTTTTTTTTTTCGAGGGGATCCCCTATTTTTGTTAACCAGCCAAGCTAAGCAGACTGCTGTGGCCTGGTATTATCAGGCTTGCAAGGTCCATGGATATTGGATCCTTACCAGCCTGAAAAACCAGGCCTCAGCAGTCTGCTTCATCTGGCTGGTTAACAAAAATAGGAGGGACCCCACGCCAATTGGGTATCAGCGTACTCAGGACAAATTGGGCAACAACTTTTGGGGTCCAATTTCTCCTGTTACCCTTGTAAAAATAAAATATTGGGGCGAAAAAAATCATTTTTTGCAAAAAAAAAAAAAGATTTTTTATTTTTACGGCTGTGCGTTATAAACTTCTGTGAAGCACTTTGGGGTTCAAAGTGCTCACCACACATCTAGATAAGTTCCTTGTGGGGTCTATTTTCCAAAATGGGGTCACTTGTGGGGGGTTTCCACTGTTTAGGCGCATCAGGGGCTCTCCAAATGCGACATGACGCACCCAGACCATTCCATCAAAGTCTGCAATCCAAAACGTCACTACTTCCCTTCCGAGCCCTGACGTGCGCCCATACAGTAGTTTTCTCCCACATATTGGGTATCAGCGTACTCAGGACAAATTGGACAACAACTTTTGCGGTCCAATTTCTCCTGTTACCCTTGTGAAAATAAAATATTGGGGGCGAAAAAATCATTTTTGTAAAAAAAAAAAGATTTTTTATTTTTACGGCTGTGCGTTATAAACTTCTGTGAAGCACTTCGGGGTTCAAAGTGCTCACCACACATCTAGATAAGTTCCTTGTGGGGTCTATTTGCCAAAATGGGGTGACTTGTGGGGGGTTTCCACTGTTTAGGTGCATCAGGGGCTCTCCAAATGTGACATGACGCCCCCAGACCATTCCATCAAAGTCTGCAATCCAAAACGTCACTACTTCCCTTCCGAGCCCCGACGTGTGCCCATACAGTAGTTTTCGCCCACATATTGGGTATCAGTGTACTCAGGACAAATTGGACAACAACTTTTGGGTTCCAATTTCTTCTGTTACCCTTGTGAAAATAAAATATTGGGGGCGAAAAAATCATTTTTGTAAAAAAAAAAAAAGATTTTTTATTTTACGGCTGTACGTTATAAACTTTAGTGAAACACCTGGGGGTTCAAAGTTCTCACCACACATCTAGATAAGTTCCTTGAGGGGTCTAGTTTCCAAAATGGTGTCATTTATGGGGGTTTCCACTGTTTAGGCAGATCAGGAGCTCTCCAAACACGACATGGCGTCCAGCCAATTCTGCGTTGAAAATGTCAGACGGCGCTCCTTCCCTTCCAAACTCTGCCATGCACCCAAACAGTGGTTTACCCCCACATATGGGGTATCAGCGCACTCAGGACAAATTGCACAATAACTTTTGGAGTCTTGTTACCCTTGGAAAAATAAAAATTGGGGTGAAAAGATCATTTTTGTGGAAAAAATATGATTTTTAAATTTTACGGCTCTACGTTATAAACTTGTGTGAAGCACTTGGGGGTTCAAATTGCTCATCAAAAATCTAGATAAGTTCCTTAGGGGGTCTAGTTTCCCAAATGGGGTCATTTGTGGGGGGTTTCCACTGTTTAGGCACATCAGGGGCTCTCCAAATGCAACATGGCATCGAAACTCAATTCCAGCCAATTTTGGTTGGAAAAAGTCAAATGGTGCTCCTTCCATTCCGAGCTCTGCCGTGCGCCCAAACAGTGGTTCCCCCCACATATGGGGTATCAGCGTACTCAGGACAAATTGTACAACAACTTATGTGGTCCAATTTCTCCTGTTACCCTTGGGAAAATAAAAAATTAGTGACTAAAAGATAATTTTTGTGGGAAAAAAATAGGATTTTTTATTTTCATGCTCGGGCATTATAAACTTGTGTGAAGCACTTTGGGGTTCAAAGTGCTCACCAAAGATCTAGATAAGTTCCTTAGGGGGTCTAGTTTCCAAAATGGGGTCACTTGTGGGGGGTTTCCACTGTTTAGGCTCATCTGGGGCACTGCAAACGGAACATGACCCCCATTAACGTCTGCATTCCAAAACGTTACTACTTCCTTTCCAAGCCCTGCCGTGCGCCCAAACAGTTTCCTCCCCCCACATATGGGGTATCAGCGTACTCAGGACAAATTGGACAACAACTTTTGGGGTCCAATTTCCTTGGGAAAATTCAAAAATTTGGGACTAAAAAATCATTTTTGTGGAAAATTGATTTTTTTTTTTTTTCACACCCAGGCTTTATAAACTTTTGTGAAACACTTGAGGGTTCAAAGTGCTCACAACAGATCTAGGTAAGTACCTTGGGGGGTCTAGTTTCCAAAATGGTGTCACTTGTGGGGGTTTCCACTGTTTAGGCGCATCAGGGGCTCTCCAAACGCGACATGGCATCCAATCTAAATTCCAGCCAATTTTAGTTTGAAAAAGTCAAACGTCGCTCCTTCCCTTACGAGCTCTGCCGTGTGCCCAAACAGTGGTTTTCCCCCACATATGGGGTATTGGCGTACTCAGGAGAAATTGCATAACAACCTTATCTGTCCATTTTCTCCTTTTACCCTTGTGAAAATAAAAAAAAAGTTTGTAAAAGATCATTTTTGTGGCTAAAAAGTAAAATATTCATTTTTTCCTTCCACGTTGCTTTAGTTACTGTGAAGCACCTGAAGGGTTAATAAACTTCTTGAATGTGGTTTTGAGTACCTTGAGGGGTGCAGTTTTTAGAATGGTGTCACTTTTGGGTATTTTCTGCCATATAGACCCCTCAAAGTGACTTCAAATGTGAGGTGGTCCCTAAAAAAAATGGCTTTGTAAATTTTGTTGTAAAAATGAGAAATCGCTGGTCAACTTTTAACCCTTATAACTTCCTAACAAAAAAAAATTTGGTTCCAAAATTGTGCTGATGTAAAGTAGACATGTGGGAAATGTTATTTCTTAACTATTTTGTGTGATATATTTCTCTGTTTTAAGGGAATAAAAATTCAAAGTTTGAAAATTGCAAAATTTTAAAAATTTTCGCCATATTTGCGTTTTTTTCAAAAATAAACGCAAGTTATATCGAAGAAATTTTACCACTAACATGAAGTACAATATGTCACAAGAAAACAATCTCAGAATCGCGAAGATCCGTTGAAGCGTTCCAGAGTTATAACCTCATAAAGAGACAGTGGTCAGAATTGTAAAAATTGGCCCGGTCATTAACGTGCAAACCACCCTTGGGGGTGAAGGGGTTAAATAAATAATTTTTTGCATTATTCTGATCTTATGACTGCTTTGTTGTGGTGGTGGTTTTTCTTATATATTTGTGCAGTTGGATCTTTACAATGTCCCTATGTATATCTGGAGTAGTATAATTGTTCTATTTTTAAACATTTGTTTCTCCATGCATATACTATGTTTGCCATTCAAGAGTTACTGTGTATTATATTCCCTGATCTTTATAGGTGGGGAACGAACATGAAATACATGTAGATAATAGGAGAATGAACACATCTACTATATAATTGTCTTATCCCGTCTGTCTGTCTGTCGGTCTGTCTGTCTGTCCAAGAAATCCCGCGTCGATCATTGGTCCGGCATCGGCCAATCAGCGCCGCGGGATTTCACAAAAAAAATGGCGGTCGTTAGCGGCTCATCTGCGGTACGGAGGTCAGCGGCGAGGCAGCGGGAGATGACCGGCGCAAGGTGCTCATCTCCCGGCCGCTAGCAGCAGTAGGACCTCGACCGATGGCGCCGCTGACCTCCATGCGGAAGGGAGGACCGGGATACTTCTGCTGCGAGCGCCCGCTCATGTCCCGGGTTCTCGCAGCAGAAGTACCCGCACAGGTAGCGGCGCTGACATCCATGCGGCTAGGATGTCAAGAGAGGACCGGGAGCAGCGCTGCAGGTCGGGATACTTCTGCTGCGAGCGCCCGCTCATGTCCTGGGTTCTCGCAGCGGAAGTAGCCGCATAGGCAGCGGCGCTCTCTGGTCCTCACAATACAATTCGATGATTGGTCGCGGTCTTTCACCGCGACCAATCAACGATCTTGCCACTAAACTTAAACACCGCTGTGTTGATTGGTCGCGGACACTGCCCGCGACCAATCACCGAATTGGGCGCCACATTTAAATTGCGGCCGCGACCAATCACTGATCTTGCCGCAAACGTTAAACAGTGCTGTGCTGATTGGTCGCGGACGCTGCCCGCGACCAATCACCGATTTGGGCGCCACATTTAAATAGCGTCCGCGACAAATCAGCACAGCGGTGATTGAATGTGTCTGCAAGATCATTGATTGGTCGCGGGCGCTATTTAAATGTGGCGCCCAAATCGGTGATTGGTCGCGGGCAGCGTCCGCGACCAATCAACACAGCAGTGTTTAACTTTGCCAGCAAGATCAGTGATTGGTCGCGCCCGAAGACCGTGACCAATCACCGATTTGGGCGCCACATTTTAATAGCGCCCGCGACCAATCAACGATCTTGCAGACACATTCAATCACCGCTGTGCTGATTTGTCGCGGACGCTATTTAAATGTGGCGCCCAAATCAGTGATTGGTCGCGGCCAATACATAGTACATGGAGAGATACATAGTAACGTTAATTTAAAGTAGTGCAAAACCCATTTAAACACTGCTTCACTGCTTAGGCGCGCACGGTCGGCCGCATACATATTCTAGAATACCCGATGCATTAGAATCGGGCCACCATCTAGTATCCCATATAAACAGGTATATATTATATTCCCTGTGCTTGATAGGTGGGGAATGAACATGGCGGTCATTAAGGGGTTAATAGTCAACAAAGGCTAAGCAGATAGCTGTGGGCTGATATTAACCCCCTTAACCACCAAGGGTGGTTTGCATGTTAATGACCTGGCCAATTTTTACAATTCTGACCACTGTCCATTTTTGAGTTTATAACTCTGGAATGCTTCAACAGATCTTGGCGATTATGAGAATATTTTCTCATAACACATTGTACTTCATGCTATTGATAAAATTTCTTCAATATAACTTGCGTTTATTTATGGAAAAAAATGGAAATATGGCGAAACTTTTGAAAATTTTGCAATTTTCAAACTGAATTTTTATGCCCTTAAAACAGAGAAATATGTTACACAAAATAGTTAATAAAGAACATTTCCCACATGTGTACTTTTATATCAGCACAATTTTGGAAACAATTTTTGTTACGAAGTTTCAAGGGTTAAAAGTTAACCAACGATTTCTCATTTTTACAACACCATTTTTTTTTAGGGACCACATCACAGTTGAAGTCACTTTGAGGGGTCTATATGATAGAAAATACCCAAAAGTGACACCATTCTAAAAACTGCACCCCTCAAGATGCTCAAAACCACATTCAAGAAGTTTATTAACCCTTCAGGTGCTTCACAGGAATTTTTGGAATGTTTAAAAAAAAATGAACATTTAACTTTTTTGCACAAAATATTTACTTCAGATCCAATATTTTTTATTTTACTAAGGGTAACAGGAGAAATTGGACCTCAAAAGTTGTTGTGCAATTTATCCTGAGCATGCTGATACCCCATATGTGGGGGGGATCCACTATTTGGGCGCACGGCAGAGCTCGGAAGGGAAGGAGCGCCGTTTGGCTTCTCATTGCTAAAAAATTGGCTGGAATTGAGATCGGACTCCATGTTGCGTTTGAAGAGCCCATGATGTGCCTAAACAGTGGATACCCCCCACAAGTGACACCATTTTGGAAAGTAGAACCCCTAAGAAACGTATCTAGATGTGTGGTGAGCACTTTCAACCCCAAAGTGCTTCACAGAAGTTCATAACGTAGAGCCGTAAAAATAAAAAATCATAATTTTTCCTCAAAAATGATCTTCTTGCCCCCAATCTTTTATTTTCCCAAGGGAAACAGGAGAAATTGGACCCCAAAAGTTGCTGTGCAGTTTGTCTTGAGTATGCCGATACCCTTTATTTGGGGTAAACCACTATTTGGGTGCATGGCAGAGCTTGGAAGGGAAGGACTTTGACTTTTTTAACGCAGAATTGGCTGGACGCCATGTTGCTTTTGTGCCTAAACAGTGGAAACCCCCACAAGTGACCCCATTTTGGAAACTAGAACCCCCCAAGGAACTTATCTAGATGTGTGGTGAGAACTTTGAACCCCAAGTGCTTCACAAAAGTTTATAACGCCTGAGCATGAAAACAAAAAAATCATATTTTTTCCACAAACATGATTTTTTAGACTCAAATTTTTTATTTTCCCAAGGGTAACAGGAGAAATTGGACCCCAAAAGTTGTCCAATTTGTCCTGAGTACGCTGATACCCTATATGTGGGAGAAAACTACTGTATGGGCACACGTGGGGGCTCGGAAAGGAAGTAGTGACGTTTTGGAATGCAGACTTTGATGGAATGGTCTGTGGGTGTCATATCGCGTTTGGAGAGCCCCTGATGTGCCTAAACAATTGAAACCCCCCAATTCTAACTCCATCCCTAACACCAACACACTCTTAACCCTAATCCCAACCCTAACTCTAATCCTAACCCTAATGGGAAAATGGAAATAAATGCTTTTTTTTAAATTATTATTTTTCCCTAACTAAGGGAGTGATAAAGAGGAGTTTAATTTACTATTTAAAGCAAATTTTTATATTTGGCAGCTGTCACACGCTAAAAGACGCTTTTTATTGCAAAAAATAGTTTTTGCATCACCACATTTTGAGAGCTATAATTATTCCATATTTTGGCCCAGAGAGTCCTGTGAGGTCTTATTTTTTGCTGGACGAGATGACGTGTTTGGTGGTACCATTTTTGGCCACATGACATTTTTTGATCGCTTTTTATTACGATTTTTGGGAGGCAGAATGAACAAAACCCAGCAATTCATAAATTTCTTTTGGGGGGCGTTTATACCGTTCCATGTGTGGTAAAATTGATAAAGCAGTTTTATTCTTCGGATTAATACGATTACAGCGATATCTCATTTGTATAATTTTTTTATGTTTTGGCGCTTTTATACAATAAAAACAATTTTCTAGAAAAAATAATTATTTTTGCATCGCTTTATTCAGAGAGCTATAACTTTTATTTTTTAGCTGATGACGCTGTATAGAGGCTCGTTTCTTGCGGGACAAGATGACGTTTTTGAACGCGTGTTATTCCACTTTTTGTTCGGTGGTATGATGATAAAACATTGTTTTCTTGCCTTGTTTTTTTTTTTAAGAAGTTCTCTAAAGGGGTTAACTATTGGGACAGTTTAATAGGACGGGTCGTTGCGGACGCGGCGATACTAAATATGTGTACTTTTATTGTTTTTTTTTATTTACATAAAAATAATGTGTTTATTGGGGAATTTTTTTTTTTATTTAGGGATTTTTTTAAATATTTTTACATATGTTTATTTATTTTTTTTTACATTTTTACATTGTCCCAGGGTGGGACATTACTATATAGTTTCAAATCGCTGATCTGACAGTTTGCAGAGCACTGTGTCAGATCAGCAATCTGACAGGCAGTGCAGGAGGCTTGCCGGCGCCTGCTCTCATCAGGCACTTACAAGCCACCTCCCTGTAGGATGCCATCTTGGATCCGGGGGCCTACAGGGAGGAGGCCCTCGGAACAACGCGATCACATCGCGTTGCTCAGAGGGTCTCAGGGAAACACACAGGGAGCCCCCTCCCTGCACGATGCTTCCATATTCCACCGTAACTCTGCGATCATGTTTGATCGCAGGGTGCCGGGGGTTAAACTGCTGGGAGCAGTCCATGACAGGCTCCTGGCACTTAGTGCCAGGTGTCAGCTGTGAGAATCAGCTGACACCCGGCCGCGATCAGCCACGCTCCCCCCATGAGCGTGGCTGATCGCGTATGACGTACTATTCCGTCCTTGGGAATTACAGTTAGGTCCATAAATATTTGGACAGAGACAACATTTATCTAATTTTGGTTCTAGACATTACCACAATGAATTTGAAACAAAACAAATCAGATGCAGTTGAAGTTCAGACTTTCAGCTTTCATTTGAGGGTGTCCACATTAAAATTGGATGAAGGGTTTAGGAGTTTCAGCTCCTTAACATGTGCCACCCTGTTTTTAAAGGGACCAAAAGTAATTGGACAGATTAAATAATTGTAAATAAAATGTTCATTTCTAGTACTTGGTTGAAAACCCTTTGTTAGCAATGACTGCCTGAAGTCTTGAACTCATGGACATCACCAGACACGTGTTTCCTTCTTTTTGATGCTCTGCCAGGCCTTCACCGCGGTGGTTTTCAGTTGTTGTTTGTTTGTGGGCCTTTCTGTCTGAAGTTTAGTCTTTAACAAGTGAAATGCATGTTCAATTGGGTTGAGATCAGGTGACTGACTTGGCCATTCAAGAATATTCCACTTCTTTGCTTTAATAAACTCCTGGGTTGCTTTGGCTTTATGTTTTGGGTCATTGTCCATCTGTAGTATGAAACGACGACCAATCAGTTTGGCTGCATTTGGCTGGATCTGAGCACACAGTATAGCTCTGAATACCTCAGAATTCATTCGGCTGTTTCTGTCCTGTGTCACATCATCAATAAACACTAGTGACTCAGTGCCACTGGCAGCCATGCATGCCCAAGCCATCACACTGCTTCCGCCATGTTTTACAGATGATGTGGTATGCTTTGGATCATGAGCTGTACCACGCCTTCGCCATACTTTTCTCTTTCCATCATTCTAGTAGAGGTTGATCTTGGTTTCATCTGTCCAAAGAATGTTCTTCCAGAACTGTGCTGGCTTTTTTAGATGTTTTTTAGCAAAGTCCAGCCTAGCCTTTTTATTCTTGATTCTTATGAGTGGCTTGCACCGTGCAGTGAACCCTCTGTATTTAATTTCATGCAGTCTTCTCTTTATGGTAGATTTGGATATTGATACGCCTACCTCCTGGAGAGTGTTGTTCACTTGGTTGGCTGTTGTGAAGGGGTTTCTCTTCACCATGGAGAGTATTCTGCGATCATCCACCACTGTTGTCTTCCGTGGGCGCCCAGGTCTTTTTGCATTGATGAGTTCACCAGTGCTTTTCTTTCTTTCTTTCTAGAATGTACCAAACTGTAGATTTTGCCACTCCTAAAGTTGTAGCAATTTCTCGGATGGGTTTTTTCTGTTTTTTGCAGCTTAAGGATAGCTTGTTTCACCTGCATGGAGAGCTCCTTTGACCGCATGTTTCCTTCACAGCTAAACCTTCCAAATGCAAACACCACACCTCAAATCAACACCAGCCCTTTTATCTGTTTAATTGAGAATGATATAATGAAGGGATTGCCCACACCTGTCCATGAAATAGCCTTGGAGTCAATTGTCCAATTACTTTTGGTCCCTTTAAAAACAGGGTGGCACATGTTAAGGAGCTGAAACTCCTAAACCCTTCATCCAATTTTAATGTGGATACCCTCAAATGAAAGCTGAAAGTCTGAACTTCAACTGCATCTGATTTGTTTTGTTTCAAATTCATTGTGGTAATGTCTAGAACCAAAATTAGATAAATGTTGTCTCTGTCCAAATATTTATGGACCTAACTGTAAGTCTCAGGTCACATGGACGGAATAGTACGTCAGATGGAAGAAAGGGGTTAATAGGCAGGGAGGGTCAGTGGATAATTGTCCCTTCCCAGATTGAAAAGACCAGCCCTAATTTGCCCCAGAAATGGCGCATTTATTATATACTCCAATTCTGGTGCTTAGCATCAGCTCTTCTCGGCTCGGCTCTAAAATGAAGTTTAGCGGGGTAGGATGTGAGCACCTCTCCACCACAAGGTGGCTAATCCCAAGAGGCAAATAGAAATGGAAAAACCCTGGATTAGGTAATTACTAGTGCTGTATCTTAGAAGGGCTAGGTACCATTAGTTTAACCATTAGACACCGGAAAATTTGACAAGTGGTATAGTGTTTTCTTACCAAACCTGTTAGATTTGAAGAGTTATCAAGCTCAGGGAAAATAATATACACCTGTAGTGTTGAGCGATACGATACCGCAAGTATCGGGTATCGGCCGATATTAGCTGTATCGGACTTTCGATATTGACTTTCGATATTTCCCATATATCGTATACCGGAATTGTCACTGTCACTGTGAGTGTCCGTCGGTCGGGTCTGTCAGGAGTCAGCGGCACTTACCTGGCAGAAGATCTCCGGTGGTCACGGCCTGGACTGGTTGATGGCCGCCATCATCTTTCCCCGGCGGTCACATGCAGTTTCTCGCGATAACTGCAGTGACTGCTGGGTAATCCCGGCCGTAAAGCAGTCAGTCCGATGACGTCACCGCCGGGGAAGCAGGTAATCAGCTGTGCTGCGCCGGGATGACAGCCTCTGCCTGTCATTCCGATGTAGCAGAGCTGGATCGTCGTGGGACAGTCGTTACTATGGACTGCGTCGGACAGGTGGTATACTGTTGGTTTGTTTTTTTCCTTTTTTTACAGGAGATCGATGGCGTCGCAGGATGAGAGTATAATAAAAGAAATAAAAACTGTGTTGTCTCTTTTATTTCATTAAAATACTTTTTTCTTGCTGTGTCTTTTTTTTATACATTTAAAAACTTTGGGATTAATAATGGATCGGTGTCTTATTGACACCTCTCCATTATTTACCGGGCTTATTATCACCGTGCAATCAACGGTGACATTAACCCCTTATTACCCCACTTGCCACCGCTACAGGGCAGTGGGAAGAGCCGGGTAAAGTGCCACAATTGGCACATCTTTTGATGCACCAAATGTGGGGCTGCTGTAGCCTGGTATTATCAGGCTGTTGAGGGCCAAAATCCATGGGCCTTGACAGTCTTTTAATACCAGGCCGCAGCAGTCTGCATTTTACTTGGCTGGTTAACAAAAATAGGGGGACCCCACGCCAATTTTTTTCGAGGGGATCCCCTATTTTTGTTAACCAGCCAAGCTAAGCAGACTGCTGTGGCCTGGTATTATCAGGCTGGCAAGGTCCATGGATATTGGCTCATTACCAGCCTGAAAAACCAGGCCTCAGCAGTCTGCTTCATCTGGCTGGTTAACAAAAATAGGGGGGACCCCACGCCAATTTTTTTTGAGGGAATCCCCTATTTTTGTTAACCAGCAAAGATAAGCAGACTGCTGTGGCCTGGTATTATCAGGCTGGCAAGCAGGGTCGGACTGAGGCACCGGGACACCGGAGAAACCTACGGTGGGCCCCAGCTCCTGCGTGGTGGGCCCTGATTTGAAAGGATAGGTCGTGGGGCAGAGGGGGCGGTGGCCCCGGGGCCCGCGCTCTGAGGGGGCCCACCCGGAGCTACGATACAGTTACATTCTGCGGCAGAGCAGGGAGAATCGCTCTCCCTGCTCTGCCGCCCGGAAGCTATGGGGCCTGAACAGGCGTTGGGGGGGCCCGGTGCCAGCAGTGGGCCCCCCACCCGTCATCGGAGGGTCAGCTGTTACGGCATCCAGCCGATAAAGCTGACCGCATAGAGAGAGAAGGAGCGAGCGCTCCTTCTCTCCCATAATCCCCCTCTCAGCGTATGACAGCGGGCGCAATAACATCACCTGCCGGCGCCCGCTGTCAGACGCTGAGAGGGAGAACAGTGAGCAGCACAGGAGCCGGGAGGTGAGTATTTTTTTTATTTTTTTTTTAATGGGGGTGCAGTCGAGTCCTGGCTGGAGAAGTCGTCATGTCGGTGTGGGCCAGATGGAAAAGACATGAAAAGTGAACAATTCCATTAGAAAGAACATCAGCGGTAAGTCATTATCTGTACCTGTGCTGTAATCTATTATATGTTCTGTAGGACTGGTATTATTTAACACAGACCATATGGCGGTAATATTAATATTGGTCTTTTTATATATAGATTATTTTGGCCAACAGCGCGGTCATTTGCTGAGGTTCTCTGATGATGGGCCCACTCAGAAGTTTTGCCCCCACTAAACCAAAACCCTAGCTATGCCTATGGCTCTCTCTCTAGTCTTTCTTTCTCGCTCTCTGTTCTTTCCTTCTCGCTCTCTGTTCTTTCTTTCTCTCTTTTCTTTCTTTCCTCTCTTTCTTTTTCTGTTTGTTCTTTCTCTCTCGCTGCTCTTTCTTTCTTTTCCTCAGTACCAGCCACTGTGCCCTCATTACCAGTCAGTGTGATCAGCAGTGCTAAATGGTTACGCTTGGGGCGAGGATATGGGTGTGATTAGCTGTGAAATGGGTGTTGTCGGGGCGTGGCCTAAAATTTTCAGCGGCACGCAACACGCGCCGCAGCCTTTAATCCTCTTTCCTGTCTTCCAAATTTGGGAGGTATGCTGTATGACCTCCCTACAACTTCTGGCCATGCTCCTGATGAGCGCGACGGATGGTCTCGTGAGGGATCTCCTCCCACACCTGGACTAAAGCATCCACCAACTCCTGGACAGTCTGTGGTGCAACGTGGCATGGCCTAAAATTTTCTGCAGCATGCACAGCGTGCCACAGCCTTTGTCCCTCTTTCCCTTATTCAAAGGTTGGGAAGTATGATGTTGGGCCGCAAGAATATATTTTCTCTGGTGGGCCCAAGGTACTCCAGTCCGACGCTGCTGGCAAGGTCCATGTATGTTGGCTCCTTAACAGCCTTAAATACCATGCCTCAGCAGCAGGGGCGTACATATAAATCATGGGGCCCCATAGCAAAAGTCTGAATGTTCCCCACCCCCCAAAAAAAAAAACCCAGAGGCATTGTAAATGTAAAGTGCCAGCACAGTGAGGGAAGTTGAGTCGCACAGAGACAGGGGTTTTGGGGGTACTCGGCACCGATCACGTCGACTTCTATGGGGATGTCATGAGTAGCACAGCTCGGTCCGTGACCTGGGCGATCACTGGAATGTGGGATATTTCCAGGGATGATAGAATGTTCGTGTAGTTTGTCGTGACGCCACCTGTAGTACCTGGTCAGGGTGTCCAGCGCTGCTGTGCAGGTCCTCTGGAAGGGATGGTGTAGTGCAGGTAGGTGATAAGTCTTCTACAGGTAACACGCTATCCTTCCAGGGCAGATAGATGTGAGATAGAGCAATGGTGCAGAGTGATGTAGCAGAGTGGACTATGCGACGTAGTAAGAAAGCAGGAAACACTTCAAGTTAAACGTTGCATAATAAAATTTTTAATAATAACATTACAAAAGTGCAAATAGCATTACTGCCGAAGTTCGTTGAGACTTCTTAGGACTACCCCCACCGGGGTAACTTCACAGTGTCCTTTACTTGTGCTTGTGGAGGACCCGCTCCAAACCTCCAACGGTGGTCTTGGGTGGGCTGCAAGACTTTCCTTGAGCAGACCTCACTTTCGGCCACACCAAACGGGTTTTTAGTTTCTGAGGTAGTTGAAAATAGTGCAGTTAAGTTTTTTGTAAAACCAAGATGGAGCACCGAAGTGCCAACTATTTACAGAAAAGTTTGTGAGCCAGTACAGTTCATGGCTTCAAAGTTCAACATTTTGATTACATTGAAACACCATTACCCAACCTGGGTATATTAAGGCAACAATAAACTTGTTCTTCTGAACATTCACCCGTCCGGGTACATCAAACCATTACCCAACCTGGGTATATTAAGGCAACAATAAATTTCTTTTTATGAACATTCACCCGTCCGGGTACATCAATAATTTAACTATTTACATACAGAGACCCTGTCCGGGTTATTTAGACTTCTTTGGCTGGCCTCTTCCAGGTACCACCTGGTACTCTTCTGGAGCTTGCCAAACATCAGTGACAGGAGGGTCCACCCAGACCTGATGACGTCGTGTGGCCTGTACAGTTACGTCGTGACCCGCTATCTGGGTCTGTGTGGCCACCTCTTTCGTCTCCCTCCGGGTCTGGAACCCTATGTCCCGGACTGAACGAACCCCAGGGGGCCTAACAGGCGCCGGGTACGGGCCAGCTATCATTATCATGTCCATAGCTGGGGCTGCTGAGGAGACCACTGAGGGAGGCTGGGGAGATTTACGGCGTGGGGTGGGCACTTGTGCAGAGGCCTGGTTGGGGGAGGCTGAAGGCTCGGAGGGTCTGTCAGTTTCCTGACACTCTGGGGAGTAGGGTCACACCTGGTAACATTTAGGGCGTACCATCCATTGTAACCCCAGTGTCGGGTGTAAGTCACCAAGTCTCCTGCCAACAGGTCCCTCCCCGGGTGTCCTTCTGGGAGGTGAGCCTCCACGTCCCGCCGGGTTACAAAGACTTCTAAATAAAGTCCAGGCTCCTGGATGAAGCCCCAACCACCTTTTAACTTAAAGTTCCGTACTGCACCCTTACGCCGCGGCTCCCTCAGCGTACTTTTATCCTTTCTCATACGTGCCTTCTCTGCCAGGTCCTTGTCCAGGTGACGTTGCCGAAGCTTTTGGGATTCTTGCTGCTCCCTTTGTCGCTCTGCTTCCCGCTCCCGACGTCTCCACTCTTCCTCCTGACGCCGGTTGTAATTCTCCTCCACCAGCAGCTCCATGTCTCCACCATCAAACGCCAGCTTACGATGTCCAGTTTACGGCAGCTCTCCTGGCGCCCGCCAGTCCTGGCGGCGCTCACCTGTGGCGGAAGCAGCCGGCTCTGGAACAGATGACGGTCGGGGCTCCGGTACAGGCAGGTAGAGCTCTGGTACCTGCGCGGCCTCCTCCATGAGGACGGGTGTCGCTTCTTCTGCCTCAGCGACGGGGGCAGACAGCGGGATCTGGGGTGCTGGTGCGGCGTTTTCTGCAGGAACGGGTGCCTCCACTGTGATACTGGCAACCGGTTCAGATTGCAAGGGCTGGGATGCCCGCACGGCCTCCTCTACTGGAACGGGTGCCTCCACTGAGATACTGGCAACCGGTTCAGATTGCAAGGGCTGGGATGCCCGCACGGCCTCCTGTACTGGAACGGGTGCCTCCACTGAGATACTGGCAACCGGTTCAGATTGCAAGGGCTGGGATGCCCGCACGGCCTCCTGTACTGGAACGGGTGCCTCCACTGAGATACTGGCAACCGGTTCAGATTGCAAGGGCTGGGATGCCCGCACAGCCTCCTCTACTGGAACGGGTGCCTCACCTTCCGGTACAGACACTTCAGGGGGTAAGAGGGATTGGCGCCGCTCCAACTGTAGTTTTAGGGCCCGCCAGCTCGCTTCCATCCTGGCGACCTCCTCCCGGTGCCGGGCCAGGTCTCTCAGGTTATCCTCCGCTTCTTCCAGCGTAGGACGGTTTCCAGGCCGGGTGCCAAACGGTGGCTCCGTGGCGATCGGGTCGCTTCCGTGGGGGGAGAGCTCTGACTCCTCCATCCCTTCCCACTTCTGCTGACGTCCATTCGCCATCTCTGCCAAGTCACATGTGTCATTAGCATCAGGAGAGGCGCCATCTTTTGTAGGGAGGCGGGACCTTCGCGTTCGTTTCCGCCCACTGAGGAGGATGAGGAGGCGGAACTCCAGAGCTGTGGGGCACGATCTTACATTGCAGTAACATTTAGAGTGGGCGGACATCGTTTTCGCGCCACGGAGTGAGTGTACGCCCACGAGAGCACGCCCTTATTCTTCACCTGTGCCTCGTGGCGCAGATATGACGGAAAAATGGCAAATACAGTCTATGATGATTTTTGCAATTCTCAAGCAAAAAAACAGTTCAATTAAGGCACACAGGACTCGCTTATAGCGAGCTTCTGAATCCTGTTCGTGACGCCAAAGTTGAGTCGCACAGAGCCACAGGTTTTGGGGGTACTCGGCACCAAGCCCGTCGACTTCTATGGGGGATGTGACGGGTAGCACAGCTATGTCTGTGCCCTGGTCGCTCATTGGAATGTGGGATATTTCCAGGGGATGAAAGAATGTTTATGTAGTTTGTCGTGACGCCACCTGTAGTACCTGGTCAGGGTGAACAGCGCTGCTGTGCAGGTCCTCTGGCAGGGATGGTGTAGTGCAGCTAGGTGATAAGTCTTCTACATGTAAGACGGTATCCTTCCAGGGCAGATAGATGTGAGATAGAGCAATGGTGCAGAGTGATGTAGCAGAGTGGAGTATGCGACATAGTAAGAAAGCAGGAAAGGAAACAATTCTTACTACAAAGACATGCAGCATAAGGCTGCCTCAACCCCTCCCATCCAACTAGCTACACCCTGTTCTAACCAGCCTGAGCTAGACCATCCCATTGGGTCCGCCTACACTCAGCTGGCATAGTGTACTATTGAATGCAGTGGTTGGAGTCAATGGGGTGTTTCCTCCTTACCTGAGAGTAAGTTGTCACACCGCTGGGTGCGATGCAACATCTCTGTGGCGACTGGACCCTCGGGTGCTTCTGTCTTTTCACAAATGCCGGCTTTACCCGGCAATTGAATCAGAGGCTATTTTACTATGTAGAAGTGAATAAACTATAAATATATGTATATATATATGTCACAATGACATGTATATATATATATATATATGTATTCTATGTGTGTATATTTTGTGTTTACAAGGAAAGAAAGTGTTTTTTTAGTTGCGATATTTTGTTCCCATAGACTTACATGGGACTTCCGGTATCGGTATCGGGTATCGCCGATATTTTAGTGATATCGGCAATACCATTCTGATCCGATATTTTTGGATATCGGAAAGTATCGCTCAACACTATACACCTGTTTATATGGGATATGTGTTCATGTCCCCTATTATCTACATATGTTACATGTTCATTCCCCACCTATAAAGCTCAGGGAATATAATATACATCGGTTTATATGGGATGTGTTCATTCTCCTTTTATCTACAAATATTTCATGTTCATTCTCCACCTATAAAGCTCAGGGAATATAATATACACCTGTTTTTTTATGGGATATGTGTTCATGCCCCTATTATCTACATATATAACATGTTCATTCCCCACCTATAAAGGTCAGGAAATATAATATACACCTGTTTTATATGGGATATGTGTTCATGCCCCTATTATCTACATATATAAAATGTTCATTCCCCACCTATAAAGCTCAGGGAATATAATATACACCTGTTTATATGGTATATGTGTTCATTCCTCCATTATCTGCATATATTACATCTTTATTCCCCACTTATAAAGCACAGGGAGTATAATATACACCCGTTCTTATGGGATATGTGTTCATTCCTCTATTATATACATATATATTATGTTCATTCCCCACCTATAAAGCTCAGGGAATATAATATACACCTGTTTATATGGGATATCTGTTCATTCTCCTATTATCTACATATATTTCATGTTCATTCCCCATCTATAAAGCTCAGGGAATATAATATAGACCTGTTTATATGGGATATGTGTTCATTCTCCTTTTATCTACATATATTTCATGTTCATTCCCCACCTATAAAGCTCAGGGAATATAATATACACCTGTATATATGGGATATGTGTTTGTTCTTCTATTATCTACATATATTTCATCTTCATTCCCCACCTATAATGCTCATGGAACATAATATACATTCCTCTATTATCTACACTTATTACATCTTCATTCCCCACCTATAAAGCTCAGGGAATATAATATACAACTATTTATATGGGATATGTGTTGATTTCCTAATTGTCTACATGTTCATTTCATATCCAAGGTACATAAGAAATCTATAATACATACCTCTCTACATCTTTGGACCTATATTGCATATACTATTGTATATACTTTCGTTTTATATTTTATAATTTTTGAATTCGGCATTATCTTTCAATTTTGTCTTCTACTATTGTCGTGGAAATATATATGTATTCCATATATCCAAT
>JARQOD010000002.1:411769356-411856905 GCA_033576555.1 Oophaga sylvatica
CATTTACGTAGACCTTATTGAACTGTCCATTCCCGTAGATGCGTTTTTTCCCCCACTTTTTTACTGTAGATGCGTTATTGTGCCTACTCTCATTGACCGCAGATGCGTTATTGTCCCCACTCTCATTTACTGTAGATGCGTTATTGTACCTGCTCTCATTAACTGCAGATGCTTTATTGTCCCCACTCTCATTTACTGTAGATGCGTTATTGTACCTGCCTCATTGACCGAAAGAATGCACTATTGTCCCCACTTTTACTGTAGAGCGTTATTGTCCCTGCTCTCATTGACCGCAGATCATTATTTTCCCCACTCTCATTGACTCTAGATGCCTTATTGACCTGCTCTCATTTGCTGCAGATGCATTTTTTGACCCCACTCAATTATTTGTAGATGCGTTTATTGTACCTACTCTCATTGACCGCAAATGCATTATTGTCCCCACTCTTTTATTGTAGATGCGTTATTGTACCTGATCTCATTAAACGCAGATGCATAATTGTTGTCCCCACTCTCATTTACTGTAGATGCTTTTATTGAAACCTGCTCTCTTTGGGACCGCAGATGCATTATTGTCCCCACTCTCATTTACTGTAGATGCCTTATTGTCCTGCTCTTCATTGACCGGCAGATCGTTGTCCCCTCATTTACTGTAGATGCGTTATTGTACCGCTCTAAATTGACCGCAGATGTATTATTGCCCCCAAATCTCATTTACTGAAGATGCGTTATTGTACCTGCTTAACCGCAGATGCGTTATTGTAGGGTTGAGCCTAGACTGAATGGCTCCTGCCAGTCCTGCTGCAGCCCATACAGTCTAGCGGCTCCACTACTGAAAAATGCTAGACTGTATGGGCTCCTGCCAGGTCCTGGCTGCAGCCCATACAGTCTCCCCGGGCTCACACTGAAGATGCTAGACTGTATGGGCTCCTTCCAGGTGCCTGGCTGCAGCCATACAGTCTACCCCGGCTCACACTGAAGATGCTAGACTGTATGGGCTCCTTCCGGGTATATATTACTGTAAATATAGACTGTATGGGCTCCTGTCAGGTATTTATTACTGTAGATATAGAGTGTACGGGCTCCTGTCAGGTATATATTACTGTAGATATAGACTGTATGGGCTCCTGTCAGGTATATATTACTGTAGATATAGACTGTATGGGCTCCTGTCAGGTATATATTATAGTAGACTGTACGGGCTTCTGTCAGGTATATATTATTATATAGAATGTACGGGCTCCTGTCAGGTATATTACTGTAGATAGACTGTACAGGCTCCTATCAGGTATATATTACTGTAGATATAGACTGTACGGGCTCCTGTCAGGTGTATATTACTGTAGATAGACTGTATGGGCTCCTGTCAGGTATATATTACTGTATAGACTGTACGGGCTCCTGTCAGGTATATATTACTGTATAGACTGTACGGGCTCCTGTCAGGTATATATTACTGTAGTATAGACTGTATGGGCTCCTATCAGGTATACATTACTGTAGATAGACTGTACAGGCTCCTGTCAGGTATATATTACTGTAGACTGTACAGGCTCCTGTCAGGTATATATTACTGTAGATAGACTGTACAGGCTCCTGTCAGGTATATATTACTGTAGATATAGACTGTACAGGCTCCTGTCAGGTATATATTATAGATATAGACTGTACGGGCTCCTGTCAGGTATATATTACTGTAGATATAGACTGTATGGGCTCCTGTCAGGTATATATTATAGTATAGACTGTACTGGCTTCTGTCAGGTATATATTACTGTATATATAGACTGTACGGGCTCCTTCCAGGTATATATTACTGTAGATATAGACTGTATGGGCTCCTGTCAGGTATATATTACTGTAGATAGACTGTACGGGCTCCTGTCAGGTATATATTATTGTATAGACTGTATGGGCTCCTGTCAGGTATATATTATTGTAGATATAGACTGTATGGACTCCTTCCAGGTATATATTACTGTAGATATAGACTTTACGGGCTCCTGTCAGGTATATATTATTGTAGATAGACTGCCCGGGCTCCTGTCAGGTATATATATTACTGTAGATATAGACTGTATGGGCTCCTGTCAGGTGTATATTACTGTATAGACTCCTGTCAGGTATATATTACTGTAGATATTGACTGTATGGGCTCCTGTCAGGTATATATTATAGTATAGACTGTATGGGCTCCTGTCAGGTATATATTATAGTAGATATAGACTGTATGGACTCCTGTCAGGTATATATTACTGTAGATATAGACTGTATGGGCTCCTGTCAGGTATATATTACTGTAGATATAGACTGTATGGGCTCCTATCAGGTATATATTACTGTAGATATAGACTGTATGGGCTCCTGTCAGGTATATATTACTGTAGATATAGACTGTACGGGCTCCTGTCAGGTATATATTATTGTATAGACTGTATGGGCTCCTGTCAGGTATATATTATGGTAGATATAGACTGTATGGGTTCCTGGTAAGTCCTTTAAGTGTTTTGGATCCAGAAAGTAGTATATGAAGTAGACACGTGCCTCTTGTGTCTGTAGCTCTACTGTAGTGTGTGGGAGTTCTTAATAATTAGTCTAGAAGCAAAAACACTCCTAATAATAATAAAAATAATCTTTATTTATATAGAGCCAACATATTCCGCAGCGCTTTACAGTTTAACAGTTTCAAAACACAAGTCATAAGTAACAAAGTTAACAATACAATAAAGCAAAATAAGCCGCCCCTGCTCGTGAGAGCTTACAATCTACAATGAGGTGGGGAATACAAAGTACAGGTGTGTATATACAATGGTGGCATTTACAATGATGGTCCAGCCATCTTGAGGGAGTGAGGGATGGATGGAGATAGTGAATGGGCTACACCCACACACACATAAAATGACTTTGATTAGTGAACGTGATAGGCCGCTCTGAACCAAAGTCTTTTGAGGGAGCGCCTGAAAATATGCAAATTGTGGATAGTCCTAATTTCTTGGGGTAGAGCATTCCAGAGGATTGGCGCAGCGCTGGAGAAGTCTTGGAGTCGGAAGGTACAGATTAATGCAGAGGTTAGTCGAAAGTCATTTGCAGAGCGCAGTAGTAGGTTAGGCCGATAGACAGAAATGAGGGAGGAGATGTAGGGGGGTGCTGCACTGTGGAGAGCTTTGTGGGTGAGAACAAGTACTTTGAATTGGATCCTATAATGAATGGGCAGCCAATGTAAGGACTGGCGAAGAGCGGACGCGTCTGAGTACCGATTAGCCACATGGACGACTCTCGCTGCTGCATTATGTACTGGAGAGGGGATAGTCGAGTAACAGGGAGGCCAATTAATAGATCATTGCAGTAGTCAAGGCGGGAGTGGATCAGGGCGACAGTGCGGGTTTTTGTTGTTTCCATGTTGAGAAAAGGGCAGATTCTAGAGATGTTCTTTAGGTGTAAGCGGCAAGAGTTTGTGTATGGGATGTGAAGGAGAGATTGTTGTCAAACATAACAACCAGACAAGCGCGCCTGTGGCCAGGGTGTTATTATGGTGCCGCCCACAGAGACAGAAATGTCATATTTAGGGAGGTTAGTAGACTGAAGGAGCAGAATAAGTTCAGTTTTTGAGAGGTTGAGTTTCAGATAGAGAGCGGACATGATGTTGGAGACTGCGGACAGAGTCACTGGCATTCTATAGTACAGCAGAGGTAAGGTCAGGGGATGACGTGTATAGTTGTGTGTCATCAGCATAAATATGGGACTGAAAGCCAAATCTGCTGATGGTCTGTCCAATTAGGTCCGTGTAGAGAGAAAGGACTAATCCCTGAGGTACCCCGACAGTGAGAGGAAAAGATGACATGGAGCCAGCTAACAAAACACTGAAGGAGCGGTCAGAAAGAGAACCAGGAGAGAACAGAATCCTTAATACCTAGTGACTGGAGCCTAGAGAGTAGGAGACGGTCAACAGTGTCAAAAGCTGCAGAAAGGTTGAGAAGAATGAGAAGTGGTCACCATTACATTTTGCTGGCAGAAGGTCATTGGTCACTTTGATAAGTGCAGTTTCTGTCGAATGTAGGGGGCGGAAGCCGGACTGTGAAAGGTCTAGGACGAAGGGAGTGGAGAGGTAACGGGTAAGGCGGAAGTAGACTAGGCGCTCCAAAAGTTTATACATGAGGGTGAGATTGGAGACTGTTGTGTACTTTTTTGTGCAAGATGGGTCGAGAGCGGGTTTCTTTAGTAATGGAGTAACGATAGAGTGAAGAAGGATGGGAAAATGCCCGAGGAGAGGGAGAGATTAAAGATTGTAGTTAGGTGAGTTGTGACAACTGGAGAGACTAGAGGAGATGTGAGGGAATGGGATCGGTAGTGCATGTAGTCGGAAGAGAAGAAGAGAGGAGTCTGGAGACTTCTGTGATGGGATCAAATGTGGAAAGTGACCCAGGGGAATGGCAGGCACAATACCGTATAAGGAATGTGCCTCTGTGGAGCCCCTAAAAAAAAGCTAGAACCTGTGTGCAGTGCCCATTTCCCCCATCCCACTACTCCCCACGTGATGCCATAATTCGGACGCCCAACTGACGAATGGGAAGAGGAAGGGGGGGCATCCGGCCACATCCTCAGGGGTTAAATTCAGGTACCTTGGGTCTGCGACTGCCTCTTTCTCCCCGGCTGACCCTTGGAAGCTTTTGGCCCACCCTCCCTCCCTTATAGATTCACGGATGTGCTGCGTAACTATTGTTAAAATGTAAAAAAAAAATCTAAATTATTCACGTTGTTATGGTTGTTATTAAGTCACAGCAGTAGTGTAGAGGGGGGCCAAGGTTCGTAACCTCTCGTCTTGCTCGTCCAGCGATCATTGAAGGGGCCTTCAGCGAGGAGTCCGTTGCGAATTGTACTTGCCGCTCTCTTATTAAATTGACTAAACTGTGACCGACCTGTTCAACCCATCCAGGCCCGTCTGTGTTTTTTATTACAGGATTGGTGCCAGGCAGGAAGGCACTGTTTACATCACACGGGAGGGATGGGAGTCACAGCACTTGGTGGTTGGGAGCAGATTTCCTGACGGATATTATCTATTTTTTCTAGAAAGTGAGGCCAGGTCATCAGCAGAAATGTCTGTGACAGGGGCTTGTGCTTTTGGCCTGAGGAGGGAGTGAAAAGTGTCAAAAAGTTTCTTGGGGTTGTTGGCTAGTGAGGAGATCAGTGTGGTGAAGGTCTGTTTGGCGAGGTGAAGTGCAGCGTTATAGGCTCTTAACATAAATTTGGATGAAGTCTTCTGGTGTGCGAGTTTTTCTCCACAGGCGTTCAGCAATCCTAGAGCATCGCTGGAGAGTTCGATTTTGCGATGTGAGCCAGAGCTGTTTAACACTGTGTTTGGAGGTTCTGAGCGTGAGCGGCGCTACTTGGTCCAGGGTGCTCATGAAATATTTGTATAAAGACGCATGCATTCATGATCTCCTCCTGTTTGGAACCTATTTTAATTTCTTTTTTTTAATACAGTGATATAAAAGCAAATTTTAATGCTAAGGCTACTTTCACACTTGCGTTTTTTTGCGCTGCGTTTTGAGCGCACATGAAGCGCATTAAAAAACGCATGCAAACGCTTGTAAACGCTGCAATATTTAGTCGCATCAGCATGCGCATTTCGACAAAAAAACGCAGCGTTTGTCTGCGATTTCATGCGTTTTTGCATGCGTTTGTGTTTTTTTGGTGCATGCGTTTTCTATTTGTCACATTACCATCTCTGTCTCCATCATCTCTGGCTCTATAATCTTTGGCTCCATCATCTGTCTCCATCATCTCTGTCTCCATCATCTCTGTCTCCATCATATCTGTCTCCATCATATCTGTCTCCATCATATCTGTCTCCATCATATCTGTCTCCATCATATCTGTCTCCATCATCTCTGTCTCCATCATCTCTGGCTCCATCATCTCTGGCTCTATCATCTCTGGCTCCATCATCTCTGGCTCCATCATCTCTGGCTCCATCATCTCTGGCTCCATCATCTCTGGCTCCATCATCTCTGGCTCCATCATCTCTGGCTCCATCATCTCTGGCTCCATCATCTCTGGCTCCATCATCTCTGGCTCCATCATCTCTGGCTCCATCATCTCTGGCTCCATCATCTCTGGCTCCATCATCTCTGGCTCCATCATCTCTGGCTCCATCATCTCTGGCTCCTCATCTCTGGCTCCATCATCTCTGGCTCCATCATCTCTGGCTCCATCATCTCTGGCTCCATCATCTCTGGCTCCATCATCTCTGTCTCTATCATCTCTGGCTCCATCATCTCTGGCTCCATCATCTCTGGCTCCATCATCTCTGGCTCCATCATCTCTGGCTCCATCATCTCTGGCTCCATCATCTCTGGCTCCATCATCTCTGCTCCATCATCTTGGCTCCATCATCTCTGGCTCCATCATCTCTGTCTCCATCATCTCTGCTCCATCATCTCTGACTCCATCATCTCTGACTCCATCATCTCTGACTCCATCATCTCTGACTCCATCATCTCTGACTCCATCATCTCTGACTCCATCATCTCTGGCTCTATCATCTCTGGCTCATCATCTCTGGCTCCATCATCTCTGCTCCATCATCTCTGGCTCCATCATCTCTGACTCCATCATCTCTGACTCCATCATCTGGCTCTATCATCTCTGGACTCCATCATCTTGGCTCCATCATCTCTGGCTCCATCATCTCTGGCTCCATCATCTCTGGCTCCATTATTTACAGAAAAATCGCATGCGTGCAAAAGCGCTGACTAGCGCAAAGTCATGCGCACGCCAGCGCCCCCATAGACTGCAATGCTATTTTTTGCGCATAGCATGCACACACGTGCGCACGCGTTTTTTTAAAGCGGTTGGGCGGAAAAAAAAATGCAACATGTAGCGTCTGGCGCGTATGGGCGCACACCGGGAAAATGCGCAGCGCACGACAAACGCACATGAACGCGTGCAAGCGCTAGACCCTGCGCCCGCCATGTTAAAGATAGGGGAACATTGCGCATGCGTCCGATAGCGCAAGACGCACTGCCCAAAAAAACGCAAGTGTGAAAGTAGCTTAATTCACATGAAAATAATGCTTCAAATCCTCTTAAAGTTTCCTATTAATTTGACTGAAAAATCTTAAAAAAAAAAACAAAAAAACCTGGGAGCTTTGTTTTGATGACGTAAATGCCTAATGGAAAGAAAACAAACATAGAACAGCATTATGATAAAATACATGTGACTGACAGAAATATGGAGAACATGCACAGTTATATGTCAAAAAATACTATACCACATCCGATGAATTCACAGTAGATTGTACTTCACCTAGTAAGACAAAATTCAAAATCATTTCTGCCATTGTATATTCTACAAAAAATAAAAATACAGCAATTTATAAGCTTCAAGTAAATGACATGAAAGCAAACAACTTTTAAATACATACAAGCTGAAAATACATATACACACACCTCTGGCAAAAACTGAGAACACTGCCAAACTTAGTTTGATTTTTCTATTTATAGGCATATTTGAGTAAAATGTAAATTGCTCTTTTAGTCGATAAACTACTGACATGTCTTGCTCGGAATTTCAAAGCAATAAATATTTAATTTTCAGAATAGAAATAGTTGAAATTAGAAAAAAAATAATAATGTTCTTGCAGAACTCAAATGCAAATAAACTAAGTTCATAATCATTTATAAACAACAATACTAATGTTTTAACTCATGACCAGTTAACAAATCATTATTTAGTGTAACAACCATGATTGTTAATCCCAGCTTTCATGCGTCTTGGCATGCTTTCCACCAGTCTGTCACACCGCTTTTAAATAACCTTATTACTCCCCTGTCACAAATATGTAAGCCGTTCTTTGTTTGATGGCTGGTGACTCTCCATCTTCCTCTTGATTACATTCCAGAGGCTTTCAATGGGGTTCAGGTCTGGAGATTGGGCAGGCCTTGACAGATTTGTTGTGGTGGTCCTTCCTCCACACATTGATTGACCTAGCTGTGTGGCATGGCGCATTGTCCTGCTGGAGGAACCAGTCCTCAGAGTTGGGGAACATTGCCTGAGCAGAAGGAATCCACTGTTTTTCCAGGATAGCCTTGTATGCGGCTTGATTCATACGTCATTTGCAGATTAACCTGCGCAATTCCAGCCTTGCTGAAGCATCCCCAGATCACCACCGATCCTCCACCAAATTTCACAATGGGTGCAAGACACTGTGGCTTGTACACCTCTCCAGGTCTAACCATTAGACGACCAGGTGATGGGCAAAGCTGAAAGTTAGACTCAGAAGATTATCTTACTCCAGTCCTCTATGGTCCAATCCTTATGGTCTTTGGCAAACTTCAGCCTGGCTCTCCTTGGCTTCTCATTGATGAAAGGCTTTTTTCAAGCTTTACATGACTTGAGCCCTGCCTCTAGGAGCCTGTTACGAACAGTTCTTGCCGTGCATTTCACCCCAGCTGCCATTCATTTTGTAGGTCACTTGATGTCATCCTGCGGTTGCTGAGTGACAGAAAGTAGGAATTAATCCTACCGGTAATGTTGTTTCCAGGAGTCCATCATGACAGCACCGCCAGGAGGTTGTCCTTCATATCCTTGATAGGGACAGGAACACAGAAGAGGTTAAATAGCCCCTCCCCACCTCCACCCTTCAGTGATTTTCCAAGTACCACACCAGGATGGATGCAACACAATTTTATTGAATTCTCTACTACAATGTTAATGACACATCATAGTTAAACCATGCAAGGGGGGGGTATATAAGGGGTGCGGTCATGATGGACTCCTGGAAACAACATTACCGGTAGGATTAATTCCTACTTTCCAGGACGTCCCTCCTGACAGCACCGCCAGGAGAAGTACCAAATAACTCCTCTTTAGGGTGGGACTATTGCTTGGAGAACTTTTCTCCCATAGGCCGTCTGTTGATTTGACAGAACGTCCAATCTATAATGTTTACTAAACGTATTTATGTTGGACAAGGTTGCGGCTTTGCAAATCTGGTCCATAGAAGCTCCTGCTCTTTCTGCCCAAGACGGCGAGATTGCTCTCAGCGAGTGGGCCCTAAGACCCTCTGGTGGAGTCTTTCCTGCCGAGGTGTATGCTGCAGTAATGGTTGATTTTAGCCATCTAGCCAAGGTGGCTTTTGATGCTTTCTTCCCTTTATTTTTGCCCGCCATTTGTACAAAAAGGTTTGAGTCTATTCTCCAATCTTCTGTCAGTTTGAGATACTGTAGGACTGTCCTTCTGATGTCCAAGGAATGGAGCGAGCGTTCCTTCTCATTTCTATAGTTCTGGAAGAAGGTGGGAAGTATTATTTCCTGATTTCTGTGGAAGTCTGTTACCACCTTTGGAAGAAAGGTCGGGTCCAGTTTCAAAATTATACAGTCTTCCTGGATTTTTAGGTATGGGTCTCTCATGGAGAGAGCCTGGATCTCTCCTATACGTCTGGCTGAGGTTATTGCTACCAGAAAAACTGTTTTAAGCGTTATTGATCTGAGGTCTGTCTGGTTTAGTGGTTCGTAAGGGGTCTTCCTTAGCTCATTCAGTACTAGACTGAGGTCCCATGGTGGAACGGAACTACGTATTGTGGGTCTCATGCGTTGCGTAGCTCTAATAAATCTTGACACCCAAGGATGGTCCACTAATGGGTAATCAAAAAAGGACCCTAGTGCTGAGATTTGTACCTTCAATGTACTAGGTTTTAGACCCTTATCGAATCCTGCCTGTAGAAAGTCTAGGACTTTAGGAATATCTGGGTCCTCAGTAAGGGATACTGGTTGCGCATAGTATGAACAAAATTTCTTCCAGACCTTGAGGTATATAGATGAAGTAACAAGCTTTCTGCTTTTCTGTAGAGTAGTTATAACTGATTCAGATAAGCCCCTAAATCTCAGGATCTCTTTTTCAGGATCCAAGCTGAAAGGGCTAAGAACTGTAGGTTCTGATGGACGAGAGGGCCCTGCGTCAAGAGGTCCGCTGTAATGGAAGATGAATCGGGTCTTCTAACGCCATCTGCTTTAGTACCGGGAACCAGCTTCTTTTGGGACAGTATGGCACTATCAGAATAACTGCCGTATGACTCTCCTGAATCTTTCGTAGTACTCTTGGTATCAAGGGTAGTGGTGGGAAGGCATATGCTAGCTCCGTATCCCAATCCTGCGCTAGGGCATCTATCGCTGTTGGGTTGTCTTTTGGATCTAGCGAGAAGAAGCGCTCTGTTTTTGTATTTTTTGAGGCGAATAAGTCTATCTCGGGAAAACCCCACATACTGGTCAGTTGTGTAAACACTTCCTGATTTAGAACCCATTCTGCTGGTTGTATCTTGTCTGCTGAGGAAGTCTGCTATCTGATTGTTTTCGCCTTTTAGGTGTACTGCTGTCAGAGATCTTAATTTATTTCTGCCCAGGTGAATATTCTTTCCGAAATACTTTGTAGATGACGGTGTCTCGGACCTCCCTGGTGCCGTAGAAAGGATACTGTAGTTGAATTGTCGGAGAATACTCTGACATGACGGTTGTACAGCTGTCTCTGGCATCTCCTGATCGTCTCCCAGACTGCTTTGAGCTCTCTGCAATTTGATGAGCTGTTGCGCATCGCACCGGGCCATGTTCCTTGGAGATAACGTCCCTCCACATGGGCTCCCCAGCCGCTGAGACTTGCATCTGTGGCAATATTTATGCAGGGGGATACTCTCCACGGTTTTCCGTGTTTTAAATTTGATACGTCGGTCCACCATGCTAGGGATCGCCTTACTTCTGCTGACAATTTTATTCTGTTGTCCAATGATGTATCTCTTCCGTCCCATATCCGGAGGATTTCTCTCTGCAACGTCCTTGAGTGAAATTGACTCCACTGGACGCTTGCTATGCATGAAGTCATTAAGCCCAGCACTCTCATGGCCTTCCTGATAGTGGTGTATTTTTGTTCCTGTAGCATATGGGCTTCCTGTTGGACTGTTGTCTGTTTGTGGGGAGGAAGGAAAGAGTGTTCTTGGACTGAGTCCAGAATAACTCACAGAAATATTTTTCTTCTTTCTGGTTCTAGACTGGATTTTTTTAGATTTATCACCCAACCTAGATTTTCTAGAAGAGATCTGGTTTCTCTGAGGTATTCCTCCATCTGCTGGTGCGAATCCGCCACTAACAACAGGTCGTCCAGGTATGGAATTATGAGGACGTTTTTTGTTCTTAGAAAGGCCATTGCCTCTACTATGATCTTGGTAAATATACGAGATGCTGAAGAGAGGCCAAATGGTAGGCAACGGAATTGGAAGTGACGTATCCTTCCTCTGTCCTTTATTGCGAACCTCAGGTATTTTTGATGTGCTGCATGGATGGGCACATGATAATATGCGCTTTTGAGATCTAGTGTGCACATCACTGAGTTTTCTCTTATTAGCGGTATGGCAGACTGAAGTGTTTCCATTTTGAAACGTTTGTAGGCCACCCATCTGTTTAGGGGTTTCAGATTTATGATTGTCCTGTATTCTCCTCCTGGTTTCTTTATAGAGAACAGGCTGGAGTAATGGCCCTGAAACTGTTGAGATTGGGGCACCGGTATTATGGCTTTTAACTCTCTGAGCTCCTGTATATCCGCGACCAGCCTTTGGTGGACCGCCGGGGATTGGCTCTGAGTTAGGCAAAATCTTCGGGGGGGAGGCTGGGTGAATTCCACCCTGTATCCGAGCGCGACTGTGCTCAGGATCCATTGATTTTTTGTGATCTGTTTCCATCGATCTATGAAGTATTGGAGCCTCCCCCCAATTTGTCTGGCGTCATTGTCTACCTGACCCAGTTCCCTGGTCTCGAAAGGAGCCTCTACCTCTGCCGCCCTTAGGGTAACTCCACCTTCCGTCTTACCCTTGCCCCTTTAGTCCTGTCTCGGATGAGATCGGGTTTTATGAAAGGCTGGCATTCTTTTTTGTTTTTGCTCCGGGAAACCTTTCTTTTTATCGGACGCTTTGTCCAATAATTCATCTAATACCGGACCGAACACTTGCAGCCCTGAAAACGGTATTGAGCAGAGTTTATTTTTCGACTGTGTGTCACCTACCCATGATCGTAACCACAGCGCACGTCGTGCTGCATTGGATAATGCGTTATTTCTAGCCGCAAAGCGGACTGACTCTGCAGACGTATCTGCTATAAACTCTGTTGCCATTTTAAGTAATGGTAAAGTTTTTATAATTTCCTCTCTGGGGGTTTTGTTGGAGATTTGGTTTTCCAATTCTTCCACCCAACGAGACATTGATCTCGCCACCGAAGTTGCCGCTATGTTGGTCTTCATGACTGATGCCGATGCCTCCCATGCTTTTTTAAGGAGGTCTTCCGCTCTCCTATCCATTGGTTCTTTAAGGCCTGAGGAGTCTTCAAATGGAATGGCGGTTTTCTTCGATACTTTAGCTACAGGTATGTCGATTTTTGGTATGGATTCCCAGACTTTAGTATCGTCTGGGTTAAACGGGAGGCGAAACTTAAATTCTTTCGGAATTACAAGCTTTTTTGCAACGTCCTCCCATTCTTCCAATATCATGGCTGTGATATGTTTGTTCACCGGAACACCCTGCTTCTTTTAGCCCTCAGGCCCCCAAACATCTCGTCTTGGACGGTTAGCGGCTCTGAGGATTCCTCTATTTTCATGGTATCCCTAACCGCCTGCAATAGGGTATCCGTATTTTCTGAGGAAAATAAATATCTCTTCCGTGGGAAATTTTAAGGGAACTTCTGCCTCACTTGGCTCGGAGTCCGAGTAGTGCGATATTTCTCCCTCTTCCGAGCTAGGGTCCATGTCCCATCTAGGTCTCTTGGGTGAGGGAGGCTGGGGTGGCTCAGCGAAGATACGCTCGCTTGAACCTCTTCTTTAATCATGGAGCGTATATTAGCTAATAAAGAGTCCTGCTCCTTTTTAAGCATTTTAGCCACGCATGTCTCGCATAACGTTTTTATGTCTGTTGCGGGAATTTTGGTCGAGCATAACGGGCACTTGTTATATCTTTTCCTGGCTGCTGACATGGTTTGCTTGGGAGTCTCCTTGTCGTGGTCCATGGTTAGCTCTAAGGATTGGACGTCGGGCGACTAGCACTCTCCATGTTCACTATGTCAGTGTGTGCTGTCAGGCGTCCGTCTTAAGAAGTCTGCCTTACCCAGCTTCAAGTCATCTGATTCGTCCTCCTTCCGAGCTCAGCTGCTGGTAATCGGGCACTTGTGTGCACACCATCTGGAGCGCACCTGGGAATCTGCGCCCCTCGGTCGGCGTCCCCCACTACCACGGAGCTAGAGCTTCCTCTCTGGCTCCGCCCCCGGAAGTGGTCATCGGCGCCTCTCCTGTGACGCGGCGCACCGGAAGTGACGGGGACGCCTGGGAGAGCGTCCGTGCTGGGCCGACCAGAATCCAGCGGTCCCTGCTACTGGGACGCCGCTGCAGCAGCTGCGGAGCAAGAGCCCTTTGTCTGGGCCTGCTGCCGACGCCGGGAGCAAGCAGCTCGACCGGACCGCTGAGGGACCTCTCCCGGTATCAGCGGTCTGAGGCCCACGACGAGCCCCCTCCAGACCCCGGAGCCTCTTAGGAGAGGACGGAGTTTCCTCTGCCCCGGGAGCAGCCGCTCTACCGAGGTAAAACTTCTGCACCGCTGTGCTTCTCTCCTGCGTCTGTCCCTGATAGGGACAGGAAAACACTGAAGGGTGGAGGTGGGGAGGGGCTATTTAACCTCTTCTGTGTTCCTGTCCCTATCAAGGATATGAAGGACAACCTCCTGGCGGTGCTTTTAGGAGGGACGTCCTGGAAAGAAGGATTTTTGGTACTTACTTGGAGTCTTCATTGGGGGACACAGAACCCTCCCCTAAATCTGTACCAGGGAACAGAGCGTTCCCCGCACCCTAAACTCCGGCCGGACACATCTTCCGGCGCTATCGTCGACACACAAGCGCCGCCCACCGCTTCGTGCATCAGCATGTGGACGACGCACAAGCCTCCCCAGACCCTGCAAATGTCTCAGCGTCGCGTCACCAGCACCGGGATGCGCAACCTGCCTGCGCTAGCCCCGGCTCCACCCTGCCGGAAGGCCGCACATCGCCCACGAGGCGAGCCAGCCAGGGAACAAAGCGTTCCCCGCCCCCAAACTCCGGCCGGACACACCTCCTTCCGGCACTATCGTCGACACACAAGCGCCACCCACAGCTTCCTGCATCAGCGCGTGGACGACGCACAAGCCTCCCCAGACCCTGCACGTGTCTCACAGCACCAGCGCACAGGAGGATCCATCCCCGGCTTCGCCTGCCCGCCTCAGGGGGACACAGCTACTGCACGCCATACCGCAGCTGCCACCGCCGATCACTGGGTACCGATAAGCAGGGGCACTGGTAGGCTCGGCACCCCACAGACCCTACCAAAACCCCACGTAGCCCCACTCCACTTAGCTGCATTGCCCACCGCGCAAGGCCGTACTCGCACAGCAGCCGTGTCCTCGCAGCAACAGCACACCGTTGCCCAGAGCCTACCTATGCCCAACCCCGCTGCACCCGCTCAGTTCCCCACGGTGGACCACTACGCTTGTGCCCTTTGTAAGAAAAAGTGGGCTTCAGGCCAAGCGTCCCCCCCTCTGCTCGTCCTGCATCCCCACCACCATGTCTGCCCATCAGGAAACCACCAATGCCGGGGAGGAGAACGCCCCCACCCCTCCGGAGTGGGCCGTCGCTATGTCTCAGTCCGTCTCGGACTTGACAAAAATATTGCAGTCCCTCGTACAGGTCCTGGAGCGTATGCCACAGCTAACTGCCGCCACCAGTGCTACGAACGCCACCCACGGCGATTCGCCTGCACCCGACCACTACCCTCACAGAGGCAGAGCAAAGCACAGAACGAGAAAGCGTACTTGTTTTAGTTCCCCGTCCAGCTCACCGGGCCCATCGGCGACTCCCAGTCTGCCACGGTCTACCCGTTCCCCCTCCCCGGAGGCGGACATCGGGTTGGATGTACCGTCCCAGTCAGGGTCTGACTCCGAGGACGATCATTCCTCAGGGACACAGGACATGGTTGATAGCCTCATCTCGGCTATCGTATAGACCCTCAAAATTAAAGAGGACGAGGCAGTCGCCGAGGACAACTCCTTCATATTCAAAAGGGTCAAACGACCCTCAAGGGTCTTCCCCAATCACAAGGAGCTCGAGGCTACTACAGCCCGACACTGGGAAAACCCCAGAAAGCGTTTTCCGGGAAGGAGATGGCTAGACGTCCTATACCCCTTCAGCTCTGACCTGGTAACCAAATGGTCCGAGTCCCCCAAGGTGGACCCACCTATCTCCCACTTGTCCGCCCATAAGGTCCTGTCCATCCATGACGCTGCGGCATTCAAGGACACCACGGACAGACAGATCGAAGCCCTGACAAAATCTGCCTTTGAGGCATCAGGCGCATCACTCTGTCCCAACTTCGCCTCCACCAGGGTGGCAAAACCCGTATCGGCCTGGGCCAAAATTCTCAAACGGGGCATCCCGTCGGAGGTCCCAACAGAGGAACTTTCCGACTTAGCGGACCAGATCGCTCAAGCAGGCCTCCTTGGATGCCGCCGCCTGCTCCGCAAGGGCAAACAGCAACATTCTCGCAATTCGCCGGGTCATTTGGCTAAAGGCATGGAACGCGGACCCAGCTTCAAAAAAGTCCTTAACTAGCCTCCCCTTCCAGGGTTCTAGGCTCTTCGGGTCCAAACTGGACCAGATCATCTCTGACGCCACGGAGGGCAAGGGTAACTCTCTGCCCCAATACAGACCAAAACGGCCCTTCAACAGGAAGGGACAACAGCCCTTTTGCCCCTTCCATCCGTTCACCGCCTCAGGCGGCTCCACTCAACAGGAACGACCTCCTTCCCATGGAGACAGAAGGAAACCTTCCTTCAAGTCTACCCCCACTGGAGAAACAAGAGCCGCCCCCCTAAGTCAACCAGTAACAGGAATCATAGATTTCCCCTAAATGACGGGTCAACCCCACCTGAGAACTAATCCAGGGTGGGGGTGGGAGACTCCTTTTGTTCAAGGAAACCTGGCTGTCAGTCGTCGTCGACGCCTGGGTAAGGAAGATCATCACGTCCGGATACAAAATAGAGTTTTCTTCCCGCCCAGAGACGCTTCTTAGCCTCTCACCCACCAAAGCAGCCCTCACATTTCCCAGGGTTTCTCTGCGCAGTCGCCTCCCGGCTAGAAGCAGAAGTGATCGTCCCCATCACGAACGAACGGTTCTCCGGGTTCTACTCAAACCTCTTCGTAGTCCCGAAAAAGGAAGGCTCCCTTAGCCCGATCCTAGACCTCAAATGGCTGAACCGCCATCTTCGGATCCGCCACTTCAAAATTGAGTCCTTGCGCTCGGTAATCACCTCCATGGAGCCGGGGGAATTTCTTTGCTCCGTGGACATACAGGATGCTTACCTACACATTCCTGTCTGCATCAAACACCAAAAGTACCTCCGCTTTGCGGTGCAGGAACACCATTACCAGTTCACAGCTCTCCCGTTCGGCCTGGTCTCCGCCCCCAGAGTCTTCACAAAGGTCATGGCAGCGGTTATGGCCATCCTTCGATCCAAGGGGATCCTCATAATCCCCTACCTCGACGATCTCCTAGTCAAAGGTCCGTCACGCCAGGACTGCAACCAAAGCCTCCAGATCACCCTTAGCACCTTATCCTGCCTCGAGTGGCTCATCAACCGGGAGAAATCGACCCTGATACCAACCCAACGCCTTCTCTTTCTGGGCATGGAACTCGACACCATTCGGGCTCGAGTCTTCCCCCCCCGCAGAACTACTACTCTCTCAGACAGGGGATCAAAGCCCTAAAGCGACCAGCTCCTCCACCAACCCCACAGTGGTTCCCCTTAGCCAGCACCATGTCACCCCCCAAAATCCTAAAAACAATGTGATGCCCCTGCAGCCAACACCAGGTCCCCCTGAAATCCCACCACAGTGGTCCAATAGCCAGCAGAAGGTTGCCACACACTAAAAGGGGTCAACGCCATGAGCAGCAGTTCACCCCAAAAGCCACAAGCAGGTCACCCTCAAATCACACCACAGGGGTCACCACAATAACCAGCAGCAGGTCGCCCCCTAGTAAAAAGGGTCACCTCAATAGCCAGCAGCAGGTGGCCCACCCAAATCCCACCACAATCAGGTCACCTCCCAAACCCCACCACAGGGTTCCCCCCACCCCGAATAGCCAGCAGCAGGTCATCCACCACAAACCCACAAGCCGGTTGCCCTCAAATCCTACCACAGGGGTCCCCCCAATAACCAGCAGCAGGTGACCCTTCCAAACACCACAAGCAGGTCGCCCCCACAAAAAGGGGTCCCAACTGAGCAGATCACCAAAAAACCCCACCACAGGGTTACCCAACCTCCCCCCCTCCCAAAAGCCTGCAGCAGGTCACCCTCAAACCCAAGCAGATTCCCTCAAATCCTACCAGAGTGGTCCCCCCCATTAACCAGCAGCAGGTGCCCCCCAGAAACCAAAAGCAGGTCACCCACCATTAAAAGGGGTCCCCACCCATAAGCAGAAGGCGACGATCAAACCCTACCACATGAGTCCCCCCAATAGCCAGCAGAAGGTGCCCCCCATTAAAAGGGGTCCCAACCCATAAGCAGCAGGTCACTCAAACCCCAAATAGCCAGCAGCAGGTCACCCCTCCAAACCCCACAAGCAGGTCACCCCCCACTAAAAGGGGTCCAACCTGAGCAGGTCACCAAAACACCCCACCACAGGGTTCCCCAACCTCCCCCCCCTCCCAAAAGCCTGCAGCAGATCACCCTCACACTCCACAAGCAGGTCACCCTCAAATCCTACCACAGGGGTCCCCCCAAAAGCCAGCTGCAGGTTGCGCCCCAAAAACTAACCACAAGCAGGTCACCCACCACTAAAAGGGGTCCCACCTGAGCAGTTCACCCACAAATCACACCACAGGGGTCCCCCCAATAGCCATTAAAAGGGGTACCCACCCACACACAACAGGTCACCCTCAAATCCTACAACAGGGGTTCCCCCAATAGCCAGCAGCAGGTTGCGCCCCAAAAACCCACCACAAGCAGGTCACCCACCACTAAAAGGGGTCCCACCTGAGCAGGTCACTCACAAATCACACCACAGGGGTCCCGCCAATAACCAGCAGCAGGTCGCCCACCACTAAAAGGGGTCCCACCTGAGCAGGTCACCCACAAATCCCACCACATGGGTCCCTTAATAGCCAGATCGCCCCACAAACCCCACCACAAGCATGTCGCCCCCCACTAAAAAAAAGGTCCCCCATGAGCAGGTCACACAAATCACACCACAGAGGTCCTACCAATAGCCAACAGCAGGTGGCCCCCCAAAACCCCACCACAAGCAGGTCACCCCACACTAAAAGGGGTCCACACCATAAGAAGGTCACCCACTAATCCCAAAACAGGGGTCGCTTAATACCCAATCGCCCATAACCAGCAGCAGGTTGCCCACCACTAAAAGGGGTCCCACCTGAGCAGGTCACCCACAAACCCCACAGGGGTCCCTTAATAGCCAGATCACCCCCCAAACACCACCACAAGCATGTCGCCCCACACTAAAAAAGGTCCCCCGTGAGCAGGTCACAAATCACACCACAGAGGTCCTACCAATAGCCAACAGCAGGTGGCCCCCCAAACTGCACCACAAGCAGGTCACCCACAACTCCCATCACAGGTGTCCCCCAATAACCAGCAGCAGGTCGCCACACACTAAAAGGGGTCCACACCATAAGCAGGTCACCCCAAATCCCATAAGCAGGTCACCCACAAATCACACCACAGGGGTCCCGCCAATAACCAGCAGCAGGTCGCCCACCATTAAAAGGGGTCCCACCTGAGCAGGTCACCCACAAACCCCACCACAGAGGTCCCATAATAGCCAGATCGTCCCCCAAACCCCACCACAAGCATGTCGCCCCACACTAAAAAAGGTCCCCTGTGAGCAGGTCACAAATCACACCACAGAGGTCCTACCAATAGCTAACAGCAGGTGGCCCCCCAAACCCCACCACAAGCAGGTCACCCACAACTCCCACCACAGGTGTCCCCCAATAACCAGCAGCAGGTCGCCACACACTAAAAGGCGTCCCCCGTGAGCAGGTCACCCCCAAATCCCACAAGCAGGTCACCCACAAATCCCACCACAGGGGTCCCCCAATAACCAGCAGCAGGTGGCCCCCCAAACCCCACCACAAGCAGGTCACCCACAACTCCCACCACAGGTGTCCCCCAATAACCAGCAGCAGGTCGCCACACACTAAAAGGCGTCCCCGTGAGCAGGTCACCCCCAAATCCCATAAGCAGGTCAACCACATATCACACCACTGGGGTCCCGCCAATAACCAGCAGCAGGTCGCCCACCACTAAAAGGAGTCCCACCTGAGCAGGTCACCCCAAATCCCACAAGGAGGTCACCCACAAATCCCACCACAGGGGTCCCCCAATAACCAGCAGCAGGTCACCCACCACTAAAAAGCGTCCCCATAAGCAGATCACACCACAGAGGTTACACCAATGGTCAGCAGCAGGTGGCCCACCAAAATCCCACCCCAAAACCAACCACAGGACTCCCACAAATAGCCTAATGCAGGTCACACCCCCAAATCCCACCACAAGTAGGTCACCCCCCATTAAAAGGGGTCCACACCCATAGCAGCAGATCACCCTCAAATCCTACAACAGACAGCAGCAGGTTACCCACCCACCCAGGTCACCCACCTGAGGGGTCCCCCCAGCAGCAGGTTCCCAAACACATGCAAGTCACCCCCAAGTCCCTCTGGTACTGGCGTACTACTTCATCACCACAGGGTAGCACCTACTAACCTCTATGAACCACGGTGTGTATGGCGTCCTGGCTTGCTGCTTCGTGCCTTGCTAAACTAGAACAGCCTCCTCAGTAAACGCCCACAACACGTGACCGAAATGACGTCACACGGGCAGGAGCCCATACAGTCTAGCATTTACCGTTATTGTACTCTCTCATTCACCTCTCCGTTTCCGCTTTCGCCATTTCCCGCCGACGACCCAAACAAACAGCATTTGTAATCACGCCCACACACAGCTTTGGAGTGAGGCTTTCTTCGCACTGATTGGCTATAGACACCACGCTGGGTGACGTCAGCGCGCTGCTACTCAGCGCTTCTCCCGCTGTTGGCGGAAGTACCTGTGCTGCTGTTACCTAAGGTGGCGGTTTAGTTTTGCCGTTCTTTAGGCGACACCTGAGATCGGAACTGGGATTTTCTCCCTGTTTCGCCACAGAGCAGGTAAGGGGCATAGAATGACAGCACTGACGGTGGTGTGAGCGCATATGCCTGTGTTTACGGTGTCTGGGGCCCGCCTTCTGAGCACAAGTTTGGGCCTGGGCTATCGAGGGTCCTGGTGCTTTGAACCTTTGCTGGGATGTGTTGCGGCTCGTACCATGTGCAGTAATGATGGCCGCTTTACTCTTGGTGCATTTGTGGTAGTCAGAGCCTGGGTATTTCACTAACTAGTGGGAGGAACGTCATTTGCCACATGCTCCAGCACCTAGCAACCCCCACCCACCTCCAAAGAGTTACAACTGTACTGTCCGCCCACCCGAGCACACCATCCATGTACTATTTGTCCCTGGGCTATTGCTGTATGGACCAACAATACATGTAGCAATTTTGTGCTTTACAGATATCAAAACATCTGTTGCTTCCTTAGGTTTTGACGAGGTATTTTTGGTTCCCTAGGCAGATAAGCAAATGCCCCCCCCTAAGTTCCGGCTACTAATGCATGCAAACCCTACCTGTCATGTGGGCTTAAACTATGATTATACATTATTTCTTTACTTGAATATTTAGTTAAATCACTTAATAGTTTAGACAATCTAATCATCCCAAGTGTGCACACCCCCTCCTCCAAACGAGTTCAGACATCCTGCCTGCCATAGCCTCCTCATGTAAATGACAGACACCGCCACTTATTTCAGTGGATGTCTGTGCTTCTGGGTCCACAGTGGTCAAACATCATTTATCCTGTAATTAGGTAATAAATGTTGGTTATGGCAAAAGCTGTTTAATTTATTTGGCTCAAGAGTAAATATCTAAAGGGACTCTCTTACCATAAAATGACTGTTCAAACCAAGCCCAACACCTTGTAAGGGACACGTCCCTAACAATAATCACACCTTTAGTGTCCAAAAGCCTTTGGCATTTTTGAAGATATTTAGCAAAAAGGAGCTCTGTCCACCCATGGCATGAACGGGCAATTAAATGCACTTTTCCACCTATTGGTTTACATCTATCTCCAGTAAAGCCAGAACAGTCAATTAAATGAAAGTTCTCAAGTTTGGAGGTCATGCCCTATCTATGGAATTGGAGATAACTTCCTGATAGTTGGGACCCCCACTGATCCCAAGAACCAGAGCTCTGAAGAGCAATGTGTGAGTCGCGCATTGGCTGATCATGCTCACTGATGCTTCATTCATGAGTATGCAAGTGCCCAAGACCAGCTAAGGCCTGCAATGAATGGAGTGACGATGTGCAGAACCGTTGTTCTTTGAGTCTTTGCCACTGGGACCCCCACCTATCCCAAAAGATCTGAAAGTTGCGGTATTTCTTATCCCATGGATAGGGAAAATCTTTCAAACTGAAGAACACTCCTTTAAAGAAGAGGGGACTGAGATAGGTGGGAAAACAAAGTAGCAACTGTTGTGAATACTCTGGAGGTGACTTCTGAGCTGGGGCTCCCTCTGGTGGTTGCTGAGGGTAATGAACTAATTGTTGAATGGCCTTCAGCTGGCTCTGAATGGTCTGATATGTGACCTGAACTTCCTTCAGCCTTGCCAGTAATCAATTGTTCTTCCACGTCTTGCTTGGAGCTCAGCTTGCATTCCTGCTCTCATTCAGATAAGTGATTTGCTGTTTTTTTTTTCCTCTGGTTGGATTTTCTTGCTCGTTTGCTGCTTAGCAGTAGACTTCAGCCTGGTCCCCTTTTGGGGCCTGGCTCTGCAATTGTGCTCAGTTGTGTTTGCACTTTTGCTCTGTTCTTATGTCACTTTTTATTTGCTGAATTGCTTTGTGTTACACCAGAGATCTGATTTAGGTGGTAGAGATCGTGTGATCTCAGGTTTTTTGTTAAGCAGAAGTGTTGGTATTTTTAAGTCAGGGTTTTTTTGGATTGCAGTCAGAAATCTTTCCTATACTTTTCTATCTAGACAGATTGGGCCCCAGCGTTTGCTCATTCTATTTTCTGTCTGTGTTCGTATTTTCTTCTGGTCTAACCGCTATTACATGTTTGGGGGCTTCCTATTTCTTTGGGGATTCTACTACGGGGCAGATAGCATTCATGTTTCTGCCTTTAGGTGTAGCTATCTCTCAGGCTGTGACGAGGCGTCTAGGATCACCGTAGGTACGCTGCACGGCTACTTTCTAGTGTTGCGGTTAGTTTAGGGTCCTGCAATCCAATAGTTTCCAGCCTCTCTGGTGTATTGCTTTTTTGGCTATTTTTGCAATCTCTACTCAGCTACCGAAACATAACAGTATTACCGGCCAAACTGAAAATTATATGGTACTCAACAGAAGGGAAAAATAGTAAAAGAAAAAAAGGGAATTGTCAGAAATTTTTTTTTCTCTGTTTGTTGCGTTGTTTCCCTCTTTTTCACTGGGTGCTGAGGAGGATTTTTTTTTTTCCTCAATGGAGTTTGCACAGTTGTCTGGCCGTGTGGAGCAGCTTGCCACTGAGGTTGAGTATTGCTACCTATCTTGCTAGGTTGCCGATTGTGGAACCTAGGATCCCCATACCAGATTTGTTTTTGGGGGATTGGTCTAAATTTCTGAATTTCAAAAATAACTAAGTTGATTTTTGCCTTGAAGCCTAAGTCCTCAGGGAACGCAGCACAGCAGGTTCAAATTGTCATCTCTCTGCTGCGCGGCGACCATCAGGATTGGGCTTTTTCCCTGACACCTGGGGATCCTGTTTTGAATGATGTTGATGTATTTTTTCAGGCTCTGGGGTTATTGTACGATGAACCTAATGTCACTGATCAAGCTGAAAAGACCTTGTTGGCATTAAATCAGGGTCGTGAAGACGCTGAGCTGTACTGTCAGAAGTTTCGAAAGTGGGCAGTCCTGACCAAATGGAATGATGATGCTTTGGCAGCCCATTTTTGGAAGGATCTGCCAGAAAATGTAAAAGACGTTATGGTGGGGATTCCCTGTTCCCTCTGGTCTCAATGATTCTATGTCTTTGGCTATTCAAATTGACAGACGTTTGCGTGAGCGCAGAGGTATGCGTGCGTGAGATAGTGTTGCCTTGTGAGCCAGCTCCTTAGCCCATGCAGTGTGATGGAATGACTTCTGGGGCTCAGCATCATGAGTTTCGAAAGCGCAATGGGTTATGTTTCTACTGTGGTGATGCTTCTCATGCTATTTCCGTCTGCCCTAAGCGTGGAAGACGTTTTGTGCGCTCAGTTGTCTTGGGTAGTGTTCAGACTAAATTTCTGTTGACTGTTAACCTGATTTGCTCCCTGTCCACATTTTCTGCTCAGGCTTTTGTTGATTCAGGAGCAGCAATTAACCTGATGGATTTTGACTTTGCCAAACATTGTGGGTTTCCCATGATACCCCTACGGAAGTCTATTCCTTTACTGGGCATTGATTCTACCCATTTGGCGGAGAATAAACCCCAGTTTTCTACTCAGGTGATAATGAGGGATGTTCCAGATCATCAGGAGAGTTGCAAATTTCTGGTGTTGCATAATCTGCATGACATTATTGTACTGGGTTTCCCTTGGTTATATACTCATAATCCTGTTTTGGATTGGAAATCTGTGTCTGTGACCAGTTGGGGCTGCCAATGTGTTAATACTGACACTCCTGTTTTTTCTGCCTCTCCCCAGTCTCAGGATGTCCCTGACTTTTTGACTGATTTTTCGGATGTGTTTAGTGAGAGTAAAGGGTATGCCACACTTAGCGATTGCACTAGCGATCACAACGACACGACCTGGCGAGATCGCTAGTGCGATCGCTAAGTGATCTCTAGTTAGATTCCAAACACATCTCATCAGCGATCTGTATAACGACCTCTGCGGTCGTTGGGAAAACCTAGTCCCACCTGCGATGCTGGTGAAGTCGTTCATAAAGGGTGTCACACTCAGCGATTCAGGCTCACCAGCGACCAAAAAACGGCTCAGAACGTTCATAAGCGATCAACGACATCTCAGCAGGGGCCACATCGCTGCTACATGTCACACACAGCTAAGTCGCTAACTAGATCGCTACTGCGTCATAAATGGTGACGCAGTAGTGATCTCGTTAGTGATTTCGCTTAGTGTGGCATACCCTTAAGTCTGCATCCTTTCCTCCTCACATGAGCTATGACTGCTCTATTGAGTTAGTGCCTGGTGGTAAATTTCCTAAAGGTCGCTTTTTTAATCTATCTGTACCTGAACACGATGCTATGCGAACTTATATTAAGGAGTCTTTGGAGAAGGGTCATATGACACCATCCTCTTCACCCTTGGGCACCGGGTTTTTCTTTGTGGCCAAAAAGGATGGTTCATTGAGGCCGTGTATTGATTATCGCCTCCTGAATAAAATCACTGTTAAATATCAATATCCGTTACCCTTGATTTCTGACCTATTTTCCAGAGTGAAAAGTGCTAGTTGGTTTACCAAGCTTGACCTTGGGGGCGTATAACCTTATTCACATTAAGCATGAGGATGAATGGAAGACGGCGTTTAATACCCCAGAGGGGCATTTTGAGCACCTAGTGATGCCTTTTGGGCTTACTAATGCCCCTTCCGTCTTCCAATCCTTGAATGATATTTTCAGGGATTTTTTGGATAAATTTCTGATTGTTTATTTGGATGATATCTTGATTTTTTTCCAACGACGGGGCTCTCATGTGAAACATGTTCGGACTGTGTTCCAGATTTTGAGAGAGAATGCACGGTATGTGAAGGGATCAAAATGTCTTTTTGGCGTACAGAAGGTCTCATTTCTGGGATTCATTTTGTTTTTGTCTGTTATTGAAATGGACCCGGTCAAGGTTCAGGCCATCTGTGACTGGGTTCAACCTACTTCATTGAAGGCTCTTCAGAGATTTTTGAGTTTTGCCAAATTTTATCGTAAATTTATTGGTAATTTCTCCTATTGTTAAACCATTGACTGATTTGACCAAAAAGGGTTCCGATGTGGTGAATTGGCCTCCTGAGGCAGTTTCTACGTTTCAGGAACTTAAGCAGAGATTCATTTCTGCTCCTGTTCTACGGCAGCCTGATGTTTCTCTGCCGTTTCAGGTGGAGGTTCATGCCTCTGAGATTGGGGCAGGTGCCGTTTTATCCCAAAGGGATCCAGAGACCTCTAAGATTAACCCTTGTGCCTTTTTTTCTTGAAAATTTTCTCCAACTGATCGTAATTATGACGTGGGTAATCGGGAGTTATTGGCCATGAAGTGGGCCTTAGAAGAGTGGAGTCACTGGCTGGAAGGAGCCAAACATCAGGTGGTGGTCCTCATGGATCATAAGAACCTGGTTTATCTCGAATCAGCCAAGCGACTTAATCCTAGACTGGCCAGGTGGGCCTTATTTTTCACACGTTTTAATTTTATGGTTTCTTTTCTTCCGGGCACTAAGAATGTTAAGGCAGATGCCCTCTCGAGGAGTTTCTTTGCAGATTCTCCTGAGTTATCTGATCCTGCTGTTATTTTGAAAGAGGGTTTAGTTCTTTCCGCCATCTCTCCCAATTTGAGACTGGTTCTGGAGGGGTGTCAGGAGGATAAACCTTAACGCTGCCCTGTTGGGAATTTTTTGTCCCAGACCAGTGGAAGAAGAGTGTGATGTCTGAGATTCATTGTTCCGCGTTGGCTGGTCATCCCGTATTTTTGGTACCAGAGACTTGGTGAGTCGGTTCTTTTGGTGGCCTACTTTCTCGGGACGTCAGGGACTTTGTGCAGTCCTGTGGGACTTGCTTTCATTCCAAGCCTTGCTCTCGTTCTAGTTGTTTGTTAATGCCATTACCTGTACCCAAGAGGCCATGGATCCATATTTCTATGGATTTTATTTCCGACCTCCCTGTCTCTCAGAGAATGACCGTTAACTGGGTAATCTGTGATAGGTTTTCCAAGATGATACATGTTGTGCCATTACCTAAGTTGCCTTCCTCCGAATTGGTGCCTTTGTTCTTTCAGCACGTGGTTCGGTTACATGGCATTCCGGAGAACATTGTCTGACAGAGGAGTCCAGTTTGTTTCCAGATTTTGGAGGACATTTTGTTCTAAACTTGGTGTTCAGTTATCTTTCTCCTCTGCATTTCACCCTCAGACCAATGGACAAACCGAGAGAACAAACCAGACCTTGGAGACTGATTTGAGATGTTTTGTGTCTGCTGATCAAGATGACTGGGTCTCTTTTTTGCCTTTGGCTGAGTTTGCTCTTAATAGGGCTAGCTCTTCCACTTTGATGTCTCCATTTTTCTGCAATTCTTGGTTTCACCCTCGATTTTCTTCAGGACAGTCGGAGGCTTCTGTCTGTCCGGGGGTTGACTCTATTGTGGAGCGTATGCAGCAGGTTTGGGACCAGGTAGTGGAGAGGTTGTCTCTCTCTCAAAAGAAGGCCCAGCGGTTTGCCAACCAGCATAGGACTGATGGTCCTCGTTTTAAAGTGGGGGGCTTGGTTTTGTTGTCCTCAAGAAATATCCCTATGAAGGTTGCCTCTCCAAAATTTAAGCCAAGGTTCATTGGACCTTATAAGATCATGGAAATTATTAATCCGGTTTCCTTCCGTTTGCTTCTTCCAGGGACATTTAAGATCCATAACGTGTTCCACAAGTCCTTATTGAAGAGGTTTGTCAAGCCAGTGGTTCCTATGGCTGCGCCTCCCGACCCTGTTTTGGTTGAGGGCAATTTGGAGTATGTGGTTGAGAAAATATTGGATTCTCGTTTTGCTAGACGGAAACTCCAGTATTTGGTTACGTGGAGAGGTGATGGTCAGGAGGACAATTCTTGAGTGTTTGCTTCGGACATCCATGCTGGGAGACTGATCCGTGCCTATCATCGAGCTCATCCTGATCGGCCTGTTTGCGCAGGTGAGGGTTCGGTTCCTCAAGGGGGGTACTGTTGTGAATACTCTGGAGGTGACTTCTGAGCTGGGGCTCCCTCTGGTGGTTGCTGAGGGTAATGAACTAATTGCTGAATGGCCTTCAGCTGGCTATGAATGGTCTGATATAAGTGACCTGAACTCCCTTCAGCCTTGCCGGTAATCAATTGTTCTTTCACGTCTTGCTTGGAGCTCAGCTTGCATTCCTGCTCTCTTTCAGATAAGTGATTTGCTGGTTTTTTTCCTCTGGTTGCATTTTCTTGCTGGTTTTCTGCTTAGCAGTAGACTTCAGCCTGGTCCCCTTTTGGTGCCTGGCTCTATTGTGCTCAGTTGTTTGCACTTTTGCTCTGTTCCTTTGTCACTTTTTATTTGCTGAATTGCTGTGTGTTAAGGTACTGCCACACTAAACGTTCCCGCTAACGATCACGATAACGACGCATACTAATGCGATCGTTTTTATGATCGTTTTAATGTCGTTAGTAGCTGCCAAAGTGGACGATCTCGTTAACGACGCATAAGCGGTTAGCGATCTCTTCAACGACTTTTGGCGGCCGTTGGTACCTGCCACACTGCATGTACTGTGAAAGATCACGACCTCGATAGGCGTGACTGAGCGCAACCTTTTGCACGCCCCTCATCACAGATTGGTGGTCACTATTTATCTCAGAATTTCACATATTCTCTGCGATCCAGTTTGTGACTGCTGCTGTCACTTTGCAATCGCAATACCGTTTTGCGTCGCGAATTCGGCCGCACGTAACGTGTGCACGCCGTGACGTCATGGCGCTGGCGTCGCCCAATGCGGAGTTGCTTGTAGTGGCGGCAATGGCGGCGAGACAGCGCGGGGCTAAGTGGGCAGATGAAGAGGTCCGTTACCTAATAAAAAAAACGGACCTCTGGGATTACTACTGCAGGCTACCTGTGGCGCATCCAATGCGCCACAAAAGGGTATGCCTGCAGAGAATCCGGCGGGGCCTGCAGAGGCGCTTTAATGTGCGGCGGACCAGGCAACAAATCCGCAAGAAGCCGGCGGACCTGCGATACCGCTCACGCGATAGGGTCGCCAGCATCCGTGCCCAGCTCCGCAGGCCTCTGAGTGAGTATTGATGAGGGTATCTGGAGAGGTTATGTTTTGTGGGTTAGGCTACTTTCACACTTGTGTTTTTTTTGCGCTGCGTTTCGAGCGCACATGAAGCGCATTAAAAAAACGCATGCAAACGCTTGTAAACGCTGCGATATTTAGTCGCATCTGCATGCGCATTTCGACAAAAAAATGCAGCGTTTGTCTGCGATTTCATGCGTTTTTGCATGCCTTTGCGTTTTTTTGGCGCATGCATTGTCTATGTGTCACATTTCTATCATCTCTGTCTCTATCATCTATCTCCATCATCTGTCTTTTTTGACCGGAAAAAAAATTGCAACATGTAGCGTCTAGCGCGTATGGGCGCACACCGTGAAAATGCGCAGCGCACGACAAACGCACATGAACGCGTGCAAGCGCTAGACCCTGCGCCCGGCATGTTAAAGATAGGGGAACATTGCGCATGCGTCCGATAGCGCAAGTTGCGCTGCCCAAAAAAACGCAATTGTGAAAGTAGCCTTATCTACCTATATCAATGCACCCGCAGTGATGGGAGTACCGGCAGTGATGGGGCAAGGCAGTGAAGGGAGTACCAGTCGTGAGGGGGTTTACAGGCATAGATGGAAGTACTGGCAGTAACGGGAGGACCAGTAGCGATGGGAGTACCAGCAGTGATAGGGCAGGCAGTGAAGGGAGTACCAGTCGTGAGGGGGTTTACAGGCATAGATGGAAGTACTGGCAGTAACGGGAGGACCAGTAGCGATGGGAGTACCAGCAGTGATAGGGCAGGCAGTGAAGGGAGTACCAGTCGTGAGGGGGTTTACAGGCATAGATGGAAGTACTGGCAGTAACGGGAGGACCAGTAGCGATGGGAGTACCAGCAGTGATAGGGCAGGCAGTGAAGGGAGTACCAGTCGTGAGGGGGTTTACAGGCATAGATGGAAGTACTGGCAGTAACGGGGTTAGTAGAAGGATTATTTGACTGAATTGTATATTTTATTTACAGCACCACCTTCACCAGCTGCTGCGGCTCCACCGTCCCCAGCTACCCCTCCACCTCCATCTCCTTCCCCGGCTACCCCTCCACCACCATCCTCACCACACCTCTCCAACCCTTCAACCCCTTCTCCGGCAGCAACCCCCCCTCCTGAATCGGTGGCTTCCAGTCGTAGCCCAGGAAATGCCTTCTCTCCTGCATCATCCCGTGACACGGATGCAGGCTCCCCATCAGGTAATTAACGCACATTATATAACAAGTTTGAGAACTTTGTAAGGTCTTATGTGTAATGACTGTTGTGATATAATTTTTTTTTCATTTTTTTCCCTAGCCGGCGGAGCAACAGGTTCTGGGTGGGCGGTCAGCGGTTCCTCTGAGGAAACCGTAAGTGTTAACAAACATAACATGTACATGTTGATGTTTCAACAGAATTCCCTGGTTAACTGTTACCTTTACCTCCACAGAAAACCCAACTGCCCAGGACCTGTTTCTGTCACACCGCCGGCTGATGGCGGCAATGTGCAGCGCGGTGGGAGCCATGCAGACAGCGGTGGCAGCGCTGCAAAGTGCCATGGGAGCTCTGCATCAACACGGGGTGATGCTGGAGAGGGTATTTCCTGGACTCCGGGGCCCTCCTTAATTTTTTTTTTTTTTGTTAATTAATTTAATTTTGTTAATAGTTTGTATATAATTTTTTATGTTATTATGTTACTGTTTTTTGTTTTTATTTAAATTTGATTACTTAAAAAAAAAAATATATATATATATATATATATATATATATATATATATATATATATATATATATGAAAACAATATATTTTCTATTTACTTTAATCTACGCAGGTGTGGTGTATTATTTTTTAGTATAAGGTTTTAGCGCTAGTGTGACCAGGGACCTTTAAATGAAATGTTAATTTTTGATTTTTTTTTTTCATTTCATTTTTTCCCTATGATGGAACACCTATGACAGCTGGTATTCCCATGACCCCGTGTGTGTTAAGTAGATGTAATAAAAATACAACATTTTAATAGTTGACATTACATAAGAAAAGACCACAAATCATTAGATAAATATGATTTTATTAAAAAAGGTATCAATGTAAGAAATATATAAACAACAAAAAAAACTTTAGTAAAACATTTTTAAAACTACAACTGCTGGTAAGATGGATCGGAATTGCCATTGCCACGCTGCCTCTGCGGTGTATAAAAATAAGGGGGAGCACCAGCGTTTGGGTTTGATGGATTTTGCCCAATTGGGTTCGGCACAGGATTGTGCTGCCATGAGTAGTCCGGGTACTGCGGTCTTGGCATGACGACATATCTGTTATCCAGGTTCCCAAAAGACGCTTCAGTCAATACCTCAAACATGAGTCTCTCTGCATGAAGCCGCTGAACAGGATCCAGTGTAGCGAGCCGCTCATTAGCGAAGTATGCAAACCCTGTTATTTTAGGTTGGTCTTTTTCTGCCGTAAGAACTTTTTTCGCAATTTCCACCAATTCAGGAGTAGCCGAGGTGGGAGCCTTCCTTTTCCTTCCTGAAAGTGAAAGGCGGCGCCGCACAGATGAGGATGGTGGCTCTTCTTCATCTTGGATCAACCCAATGCTGTCTTGTTCAGTTGCAGGTGTGGAGACGGGCCTCTTCTGTGTCCTGCATGAACAAAAAACAAATGGTAAATCACAAAGACAAAGAAATAAATCTTCACACTATACCCAAAAACAGCAAAAATGTGAAAACGACACTTGTAAAGACAAAGAAATGTATCTTCACACTATAACACCCGAATACAACAAAAATGTGAAAACTGCACTTGTAAATGGATAGGCCTCAACCGTTGAGCTAGATAAATTATCAGTACATGAAGGGATTAATTCTGCCATTTTATCTACATTTCACAATTATATTTTTTAAATTTAAGTCCACTTTGGCATGTACATTAAAATGTGTTGTAATACAAAGGTACTTACATGTATGACAGGGGTGTCCGCCTGGATCACTGGGTCTAGATTCTAAATGGATGTCCCTTGTCTGGGTATTTCTTGGTCCCTTGTAAAAGCGAACAGATCAAAGTACCACAGTTGGGGGACATAAACATCTTCGGCCCCCGCACCAGATTTGGTAGAATTTATAACTTTATTGAGCTCTTTTTTGTACACTGTGCGGAGGGCCTGAATGCGTTTTTTCACCGATGACTCATCCGCCGGTTCATCTGGTAACGATTCTTGCAGAGCTCCACCAGTTTTTGGTACGCGTCCTTCTTTTTAAGCCTGTTACAGTAATCAGCCGACTTTATTTTCCACAGGCACGGCATTGAGCGGTACAGCTCGATAAACTCCCGCATAAATTCCTGCTTATCAGCCATCTGTTATAAAAAAATGATTATGTGAGAACGGCATAATGGTTAAAAAAATGCTTACATAGCCTACAACATAGAACACAGCAGGGAACATAAAATGTGGTTGTGGCGAGCTGGAGAACTGACAGAGCTGGATATAAATGGTGCGTGCAAAAACAATTGAAAAAAAAAAAAAACATAGAGACATTATGGAAAAACAGCAAAAAGAGGATCACAAAATGGTGGTGTGGCGCGCGGAGCACATTGACAGAGTTGAATCATAATGGTGCTCTGAACAAAAATGGCAAAAAAATAAAAATCATAGATGAACAATTACGGAAAAAACAGCAAAAAAGCAGGGATACAAAATGGTGGTTGGGCGCAGCGGGAGAATGACAGAGTCTGGGATCATAAAATGGTGGCGTTGCTGACAAAACATGGCAAAAAAAAAAAAAATCATGTGAACATACGGAAAAACAGCAAAAAAGCAGGACAAAATGGGGTTGTGCAGCAGAGAACATTGACAGAGCTCTGGGATCATAAAATGGTGGCCGTGCCTGAACAAAACAATGCAAAAAAAAAATTGATGGACGACAATGGTTAACAACAGCAGAGATCTAAAATGGATCTGTAAAATTAAAGAAAAAATAAAAATTAAATGTGACAAAAAATATACCTACCTTACAAAACTTGTTTGTGATTTTTGAAAAAAAAAAGGAAATAGGGAACCAAATTAGCATCACAAACGATCGCAGAGGATATAACGCCACAGACTGGATCGCAAAAACCCCAAAGCCGTAGACTGGAACGCAGCAACCGCAATAGTGGCGCAAACTGGATCGCAGTAGTAGCTACAAATAGCAGGACACACTGGAACGATGCTGGAGATTTGAAAAGAACCGCTTCTGCTCGAGAGCAATGGAGAGGAGTGCTGATGCGTCGTCTTTTATGACGCGGTCATCCAATCACAAAGCGGGAGAGCTGTGATGAATAGATGAGATAAATAGTGACCACCAATCTGTGATGAGGGGCGTGCAAAAGGTCGCGCTTAGTCACGCCTATCGAGCTCGTAATCTTTCACAGTACCATTGCAATCACAAAGGCTTTTTGCATATCTGTATGCATATCTGTATAGCTGGAGTGCGTGCAAAACTCCATAGCGATCACATGACGTCGCATATCTGTATGTTGGGCTCGTAATCTTCACCTTTGCAATCACAATGGCTCTTTGCATATCTGTATGCATATCTGATAGCTGGAGCTCGTGATAATACTCACATAGCGATCACAATGACGTCGCATATCTGTATGGTTGGGGCTCGATAATTCACCTTTGCAATCACAATGGCTCTTTGCATATCTGTATGCATATCTGGATAGCTGGAGCTAGTGACAATAGTCACATAGCGATCACAATAGCGTCGCATATCTGTATGGTTGGGGCTCGATAATCTTCACCTTTGCAATCACAATGGCTCTTTGCATATCTGTATGCATATCTGGATAGCTGGAGCTCGTGACAATACTCACATTGCGATCACAATGGCGTCGCTTATCTGTGAATAGCTGTGATTCCCTGGTGAATGTTGACCTTTACCTCCCAAGAATTTTCAAATATATTTATAACAATTTTTTAACCTTTCATATATGACTATAATATATATATTATATATTTAAACTTTATATATGCAGCATGTGGTGTATTATCTGTTATATTTAATTATAATGTTTGAACGCTAGTGAGACCATAGGCCCTTAAAATAATTGTAAATATTTGAAACTTTTTTCTTTATTTTTTTAACAATTAACTCCTATGACTGATGGTACCCATGACCCCGTGTGTGACAAGTAGATACAATGTCAAACAAAAAATAGACAACAAAAAACATTAGAAAAGATTTTAAAAACTGCAGCTGCTGGTAACATGCTCTTTGCCATCCCCATTACTCCCTCCCCACATCTCACCCATCATTACCCTTCTCCCATATAGGTAAAATAATTGAAAAAAAACACAAATGCATTTTTAAAATAACATTTTTTATTATAAAAACATTGTTAAAAAAAGGCAAAAGTCAAACATTATCAAAATCAAACTAGACCTGATGTGCCAACTCACTGCACCAGGCCCGTTAAAGTAATGGCAGTACTTGTCTCTGCCGGCCTTCGCATTGTCCTTGCTCCTGCCTTGATTGACAGGTTGAAGGCCTGCAATAGCGGGATCATTGTCACGCCATTCTCCAAGCACCACGTCACCATTGCTGTCCGAGTCCATGAAGCCTGGCGGACTGTAAGTACCAGCATCGCGTTTGCTTAGAAAATTGTGCAGCACACAACAGGCCAACACCACAGAGTCTATGGATTCCAGCTTCATGTTGATTGGAGTGTGGAAAACCCTGAAGCGGTTGGCCATTATGCCGAAGGCATTCTCCACAACGCGCCGTGCCCTAGACAGTCTGTAATTAAAAATCCGCCTTTCCCCTGTCAAAGTCTTTTGTGGATATGGTTTCACAAGATGCGCATGAAGGGGGAAGGCTTCATTGCCCACAAACACAAAGTTTAGGTTGGCGGTGGTGTCCATGTTGGTTGGCAAGTTAAGTTTATTATTAAACAACCGTTCACCAAAACTTGTGTGCTCCAAAACGCCACCGTCAGAAACCTTCCGTTCATGCCAACATCAACGTCAATAAATTCATAATTGGCATTAACAAGGGCCATGAGGATCACGCTGAAGTAGCCCTTGTAATTATGAAAAAAGGATCCGCTGTTGGCTGGTTGCGTGATCCGCACATGTTTGCCATCCAAGGCACCACCACAGTTTGGGAACTGCCAAATCCTTTCAAAATCAGAGGCAATAATTTGCCATTCCGCCACTGATTTGGGAAAAGGCATGTAGCTCCGTAAACTGCGGACGATGGCGTTGCATGTCTCCGGAATTAGTTCTCCAAGCAGCGACCGAGAAATTGCAGCAGAATATTGCAAATCCTTCATTGAACGTCCGGTTGCCAGAAATCGCAGCGTCACTGCCAAACGTTCCTCTGCTGAAACAGCTGCACGCATCCGGGTATCCTGCCGTTCAATGAGTGGCCTCACAGCTTCCAGTAGGAGCTTGAATGAATCCTCTGACATCCGTAGATAATTCCGGAAATCCTGCGGATTCTTCTCCTGCAACTCCCTCACTAGATGCATGTGGGAGAATTTGGACCTCTGCTCCAGCCATTCTCTGGTCCACATGCGACGCTTTCGCTTGGAGCGCCTCTCTTCCACCCGCGCCTCTTCCTGACGATCTGCCTCCATTGACAGTGCAACTGCCACAATCATACGCTCCGCGGTGGACAGGTTCATTATGTGCAACCTGTACGGTAAAGAAGAGAAAAGTTAATTACTAATTAATTACTATTAATAAAGTGTTTAAACAAAATAAAATAAAGAATAAAATAAAAAAAATATAAAAAAAAAAATAAATTAAACTTTTCAGTTAACATTTAATATACAGTTTACAAATGTCTAAAATGGTGGGGGGTGTAAAATATATAATGCAGACGAAAAAAAAAAAATAAGGTCAGGGGTGTAAAATAAATAAAGCAGACGAAAAAAAAAAAAAAGGTTAAAAACCATTATCAAACAACATCACAAACAATATTTACCTTTAATCTAAATATCACGAAGATCCTAATCCAAATGGGGATGGATGGTGCTCTAGCGACTCAGACAGGATCGCAAAAACCCACCACTGCGCCACAAACAGGATCGCAAAACTCCGCCACACGACACTATCCTCGCAACAACGCACAAAGAGACACATAAAGTGCTCTGGAAACAATGGATGGGGGCGCAGTTATTATAGCTGAGGTGATGTTGTGTGGTCACCAATCGGAGCTGAAGGGCGTTAACGAAACAAAACAGTCCCGCCTGCGCCGCTGACTAATGCGTCGTCAACGATGTCGCACATCGTTCACAAAAGGTGCCAAACACAGCGATTCAGGCTCACCAGCGGGACGCCAACGATTAAAATACGGTCCAGAACTCTAGTGAACGATCAACGAGATCACAGCAGGGGCCACGTCGTTGCTACATGCCACACACAACGACGTCGCTAACGAGATCGCTAAATAGTGACGTATTTTAGCGATCTCGTTAACGATCTTGTTTAGTGTGGCATACCCTTTACACCAGAGATCTGATTTAGGTGGTAGAGATCGTGTGATCTCAGTTTTTTTGTTAATCAGAAGTGTTGGTATTTTGTCAGGGTTTTTTTGGGTTGCAGTCAGAATTCTTTCCTATACTTTTCTCTCTAGACAGATTGGGCCCCAGCGTTTGCTTATTCTATTTTCTGTCTGTGTTCGTATTTTCTTCTGGTCTAACCGCCATTACATGTTTGGGGGCTTCCTATTTCTTTGGGGATTCTACTACGGGGCAGATAGCATTCATCTTTCTTCATCTTTCTGCCTTTAGGTGTAGCTATCGCTCCGGCTGTGACGAGGCGTCTAGCATCACATTAGGTACGCTCCACGACTACTTCTAGTGTGGCTTTTAGTTTAGGGTCCTGCAGGGTCCTGCAATCCAATAGTTTCCAGCCTCTCTGGTGTATTGCTTTTTTGGCTATTTTTGCAATCTCTCCTCAGCTACCGAAACATAACAAGCAACACTGCAATAGATTTGGACATAAAGTACGATTTTTATTAAAGCTATATCTCTTAGAAGGAGCTGTGACTGATTTGTACTATCATTTTGTGCTGAAAGATTTCATTTATGAAGGAGATGGATACAACCATAAATGATAAGCTCATACTGTCCCGATGTTCATTCAGTCTACTCTGCAGTTCCAGTGTGGGAGGCTTAGGGTCTGTGCACTCGCTGCGGATTTGGCCCTGCTGAAGCGCTGCAGATCCGCAAGTGATGTACAGTACAATGTAAGGCTAGGTTCACATAGCGGTCCGTTCAATGCATAGCGTTGACGGACTGCATTAACGCTAGTTTCATTTTGTGATCGCTTTAAGCGATCATGCTAGCGTGGCGTCTCTCTCAGCTAGCAGTGACGGACCCCAAACACTGCAGACCGCGTCCGAGGTCCGTCACAGAATGACGGCACATCGCTAACGCATGCCGATTTCGGCATGCGTTAGGATGCGCTATTGCGGGCAATGGCGGCGTTTACGAATCCGTTACATAGCGTTAGTGCCGCTATGTGACGGATGCCGTCAGCGCATTGCCCTCAACGCAATGTGAACCTGGCCTAAGGCAATGGAAAATAAAACCGCTGAGCACATGCAGATTTTTCCGCGCTGATTTGGTGCGGATTTAAATCCGCAGCGTGTCTATTCTTTGTGCGGAATCCGCAACGGTTTTACACCTGCTCCATTATAGAAACCCACAGGCGTAAAACCGCAGGGGAAATTCACACTAAATCCGCAGGTAAAACGCAGGTCATTTTACCTGCGGAATTAGCACAATCCGCACGGAATAATCCACAATTGAATCCGCAACGTGTGCACTCACCTTAAAGGGAACGTGTCACTAGTTTTTTACTTTCAACTAAAACTATGACCTTAATCCAGCTCCTGTGTTGCAGTCCATAAAGGGTTATATAACCCCTGGCTCCCCTGTATAACCCTTATAAAACAATCTGAAGTTATTATTATTATTTATTTATATAGCGCCATTAATTCCATGGTGCTGTACATGAGAAGGGGTTATATTCCAAGTTATAGATATCATTTACAGTAAACAAATTTACAATGACAGACTGGTACAGAGTGGAGAGGGCCCTGTCCTTGCAGACTTACATTCTATGGGATAATGGGGAAGAAACAAGGTCGGGGGTGCGGCAGCTCTTGTGGTGGCAGCAGCTCTGGTGGTGGCGGGTGTGTGGCGGTGAGGCAGAATGGTTATTGCAGGCTGTAGGCTTTCCTGAAGAGATGGGTTTTCATGTTCCGTCTGACGGATCCAACGGAGGTGGATAATTGTACATGTTGAGGCGTGGAATTCCAGAGGATGGGGGATATTCGGGAGAAATTTTGGAGGCGGTTGTGTGAGTAACGAATAAGTGTGGAGGATAGTAGGAGGTCTCGGGAGGATTGAAGATTACGTGAAGGAAGATATTGGGAGATTAGTTCAGAGATATAGGGAGGAGACAGGTTGTGGACGGCTTTGTAGGTCAGTGTTAGTAGTTTGAATTGGATTTGTTGGGGAATTGGGAACCAGTGGAGGGATTTGCAGAGGAAAGTAGGGGAGTAGCGAGGGGAGAGGTGGATTAGTCGGGCAGCAGAGTTGAGGACAGACTGGAGTGGTGCAAGAGAGTTGATGGGGAGGCCACAGAGGAGGGTGTTGCAGTAATCGAGGCGGGAGATGATGAGGGCATGCACAAGAGTTTTAGTAGATTGAGGGCTGAGGAAGGGACGGATTCTGGAAATGTTTTTAAGTTGGAGGCGACAAGAGGTGGCAAGAGTTTGGATGTGTGGTTTGAATGACAGGGCAGAGTCGAGAGTTACTCCAAGGCAGCGTATTTCAGGTGCGGGAGAGATTGTGATGCCATTTATCATAATAGATAGATTGGGTAGGGAAGATACATGAGATGGAGGAAAGATGAGTTCGGTTTTGTCTACATTGAGTTTTAGGAAGCGAGAGGTGAAGGAGGATATGGCTGATAGACACTCCGGGATTCTGGACAGCAGAGATGTGACATCTGGGCCAGAGAGGTAGATCTGAGTATCGTCCGCATAGAGGTGGTACTGGAAGCCATGGGACTTTATGAGTTGTCCTAGGCCAAGGGTATAGATGGAAAAAAGTAGGGGCCCTAGGACAGAGCCTTGAGGGACTCCAACAGAGAGAGGGCGGGATGAGGAGGTAGAGTGGGAGACGCTAAATGTGCGGTCGGAAAGGTAAGTGGCGATCCAGGACAGGGCTTTGATGCCATGGGAAGAAAGAATCTGTAGCAGTAGGCAGTTGTCGACTGTGTCAAAGGCAGAGGACAGGTCAAGGAGGAGGAGGATGGAGAACTGTCTGTTAGCTTTGGCTGTGAGTAAGTCATTAGTAATTTTGGTCACAGCAGTTTCAGTGGAGTGGTGGGGGCGGAAGCCAGATTGGAGGTTGTCAAGGAGAGAGTTAGATGAGAGGTGGGAGGAAAGATGAGCGTGGACATGCTGCTCAAGAAGTTTGGAAGCAAACGGGAGCAATGATATTGGGCGATAGCTGGGCATAGCAGTTGTTCAAAGTTTGTTTTTTTGAGGATGGGTGTGATGGTGGCATGTTTGAAGGCAGAGGGAAAGGTACCAGAAGATAGCGATAGGTTGAAGAGATGGGTTAGGGCTGGGTCCATGAGCGTGTTAGTGAGGTTGGGGAGCAGGTGGGAAGGGATGGGTCAAGTGCACAGGTGGTGAGGTGTGATTTGAAAAGGAGATGAGTAAGCTCTCCTTCAGTGATGTTGGAGAGGGAGGTTAGTAGGGAAGGGCAGAGGTCTGGTATATGGAGTGGTTGGGATGGTGGAACAGTAAAGGTTTGCCTTGTTTGGTCGATCTTATTTTTGAAGTAGGTGGCAAAGTCCTCGGCAGAGATGAGGGGAGTTGGAGGTGGCAGTGGTGGGCGGAGGAGAGAGTTGAATGTGCTGAACAGTTGTTTTGGGTTGTAGGATAATGAAGATATAAGGTTTGTGAAATAGGTCTGTTTAGTAGAGGTGAGGGCTATTTTGAAGGCAAGTGTAGCTTGATTGAAAGCAATGAAGTCGTCTGGCAGGCGTGTCTTCTTCCAATGCCGCTCCGCGACCCTGGATGATTGTCGAAGTTTTTTTGTGAGATTGTTGTGCCAGGGTTGCCTATTGATTCGTCGTACTTTGCCATGCGTGAGAGGGGCGACTGAGTCTATGGCAGGTGTGAGGGTGGTGTTATAGAAAGCAGTGGCGCTGTCTGTGTCTTGGAGTGAAGATATGGAGGACAGAGGTAGAAGAGAGTCTGAGAGTCTGTGAATGTCTAGGTGTGCGAGGTTTCTGCGAGGATGTGCCAGTGGCTGAACATAGGGGCAGTTGAAGAGGACAGGGATGAGAAGGTGAGTAGGTGGTGGTCAGTAAGGGTAGGGGAGAGGTTGTGAGATTAGATAGGGAACAGAGGCGGGTGAAGATGAGGTCTAATGTATGTCTGTGTGGGTGGCTGTGGAGGACCACTGAGTAAGTCCAAAGGATGAAGTAAGTGACAGGAGTTTGCAGGCTGCTGGCTGGCGGGTGTCAGTAGGGATATTAAAGTCACCCATGATGATGGTGGGGATGTCAGCAGAGAGAAAGTGAAGAGGCCAGCTGGAGAATTGGTCAATGAAGGCAGTGGCTGAGCCATGTGGTCGGTATATGGCGGCCATTTGGAGATTAGAGGGAGAGTAGATACTGACCGATTGGACCTCAAAGGAATGGAGGATGAGGGAGGGTGGGGGTTGGATAGGGTTGAAGGAGAAGTTATTAGAAAGAAGGAAACCCACGCCTCCACCATGTCTGTTGCCAGAGCGAGGAGTGTGGGTGAAGTGGATGCCACCGTACCTCAGTGCAGCAGGGGAGGCTGTGTCAGGGGGCGTCAGCCAGGTCTCAGTGAGGGCCAGGAAGGAGAGGTTGCGGGAAGTAAAGAGATCATGGATCACGTGGAGCTTGTTGCAGACGGAGCGGGCGTTCCAGAGTGTTCCAGAGAGAGGAAGCTGGGGGGTAGGGGTCAGTGGCACAGGTTTTAAGTGTGAGGGATTGCGGTAGTTTCTCTTACTGTGAGAAGTATAGGGGTGAGGATTAGTGGGATGTATGGGACAGGGGGGGGACAGAATTGGGGGGATATGTCGCCAGCAGTGAGAAGAAGCAGAGAAAGGGAAAGCAGATAGGTGAAGGAGAGTGACTGGCTTACGTTGTATTTTAGTGGGAGAGGTCTGAGGTTAAGAAGCAGGTCTGCAGATGAGGCGATGTAAGGGGGTAAGAGAGGGGGAGACAGTTATTTGGTTCGAGCTTACAGGGGTTTGGGGATAGCGAAGGAGAGTGAAGATTAGTGGAGCAAAACGGTGAGGGCAAATGTAAGCATGGTTAAAGAGCAGGGTGAAAGAAAGGCAAGCAAAATTTGAAGACAGTGATTATTCTTACCTTCTGACCGATTTCTGAACTATTTCTGGTATTTTTCTGATGTAACACTTCAAAGATGTCACACTTAAAATGATGTCGCATCTGACCTGCTGCATTCAACTTATACCATTCAAATGTCCAAGAAATTAAGCATGGTGTGATAGAGTGAGAGGAGGAGAAAGGAGCAGGAGGACAGTTCACAGCTGGGAGCAATTAACAGATTGCAGTTAATAGAACATATGCCTAGCATCACAGATGAAGAAACACAGATTAAGATGGAGGGATAGGCCTAGGAGTGAGGATCACAGACATGCCAATATGTATTCAGTAAATCGAGTATGCTACATGGAATTAAAATCAGGGAAAAAGCAGCAGCGTACCAGTTAAAACAGAAAAAGAGTACATAGGATTCTGGGGTGCAGTGGGTATTCTGGTAGAGAGATGGTTCAGACGTACCAGTTTCTCCTCGTATGTTAATCCTGTCAGTCCGGCTCTTTGAGCGTGGTTTCAACGGTCTCCATCCCTTTTCCCAGCTACTGATAGCTATCCTCCTGCTGTAATTGACCTAGATGATGCCTTCATCCTCATAGCATTGAGAAATCTGGCGCCTGCACGTTATGCTCTGTTTGTTTGCAGGCTGAGCCTAAATCATATTGGCGCATGTGCACTTATGTTTTCGTCCCTTTTCCCAGCTACTGATAGCTATCCTCCTGCTGTAATTGACCTGGATAATGCCTTCATCCTCATAGCACTGGAAAATCTGGCGCCTGCGCGTTATGCTCTGTTTGATTGCAGGCTGAGCCTGAATCATATTGGCGCATGTGCACTTATGTTTTCGTCTCTGTCCACAATAGGGCAGAGCATAGTGCACAGACGTGAGCCAGTGATTTCTCTGCGCAGGTTCCCTACAGGTACATGCAACTCCTAAATGGATACCAGTAATGCGACACACCATGGACATGAATCTAATGCAACCTCTACCAGCTACAGTTCTACAATACACACAGCTTCAACCTTGTTGGTTACTGATGCAGCCATCCGTGTGCAGAGGAGAACACTGGAAACAGTCAGATATGGCGCGGACTGGAGCAAAGGACAGGGACACTGATGTGCTGGTTGCCCCTAAGTCTGTCACTAAACGTGTTGTGTATTCAATGGATCGACTTCTGGAGCTGAGCAGGATGAAGGCTACTACAGCTGCGGACATACCACTTATTCCCGTGAAGTGTGGAGACCTTTCAGAGGCTGCAGAGCAGGAAAAAAGGTGAAGTCCAGGAGAAGGTTTAAACCTGCAGTCCCATCCATTATCATGGGTAATGTACGCTCGCTGGGAAATAAGACGAATGAACTTCTAGCTCTGTGTAAAACCCAGATGGAGTTCAAGGAATGCAGTCTCATGTGCTTCACAGAAACCTGGTTACATGGGGATGTTCCTGATTCAAGTTTTTTGATTCCAGGGTTTCACATGGTCCGGGCTGATAGAGACAAAGCTAAGTAGGTAAGAAGAAGGGTGGTGGAATAATATTATACATTAATAACAGATGGTGCAATCAGCGTCATATTACTGTTAAGGAAATTCACTGCAGTCAAACCATTGAACTCTTAGCAGTTGGCCTCAGGCCCTACTATTTACCTAGAGAATTTTCCGTTTGCATTACAGTAGTCCTGTATATCCCTCCATCTGCAAACCAAGAGGCGGCTGGGGAAGTATTGTCAGGGGTGTTAGACCGCATTCAGACAAAGCACCCAAACTCGTTAACTGTAATCTCTGGGGACTTTAACAGAGCCATGATCTCAAAGGCTCTTGCAAAGTTCTATCAATATGTAAAATGTGCCACAAGAGACAGCAGTATATTGGATCTCCTCTATGCGAATGTTAAAGACGCCTATTCATCGTCTGCATTACCCCCTCTGGGGAAATCAGGCCACAACCTCATACTATTGTCTCCATCATACCAACCTGTTGTCAGTAAACAGCCAGCTACAATAAAATTAATTAGGAAGTGGACTCAAGCAGCAGAGGAGACTCTACGAGACTGTTTTGACCTCACAGACTGGGAGATGATATGCGACAGGGGAGAGCATGATGATGTAAATGATATTGTCGGGCGAGTAACGGATTATATAAATTTTTGTACTGACACTGTTGTACCAGCTAAAAAGATTCGATGTTATGCAAATAACAAGCCTTGGATTACAAAAGAATTGAAACACTAAACAAGAAAAAACTGGCATTTAAAATGAAGGATACTAAGAAACTGAAATTGATACAAAGGGACTTAAAGGGGAAAATTAAGAATGCCCGTGAGGCGTTCCGAATTAAATTAGAAAATAAATTGTCACAGAACAATTCCATGGAGGTGTGGTCGGGCATGAAACAGCCAACTGGGTTTAAGGCAAAGTTGGAGCATGGGGAAGTGGATCTGCCCTGGGCTAATGAAATGAATGAGTTTTTCAACAGATTCACCAACACAAGCAGTGTCATCAGAAATTGGGGATGGATCCGGGAAAAGATCTGCAGCAATGACATTGGGGGATAAGCTGCCTGCTTTCACTGTCTCCCAAAGCGACGTGAGAAGACAGTTTAGCAGACTTGTTATTGGTAAAGCAGCTGGGCCTGATGGCCTCTGCCCACGTGTCCTCAGAGCATGTGCAAACCAACTGTGTACGGTCTTCCAGCACCTGTTTAACTGGAGCCTTCAGTCACAGGGGGTACCAGAACTGTGGAAGACCACCTGCCTGGTGCCGGTTCCTAAGACCACTTTTCCAACTTCCCTACAAGACTATCGTCCAGTGGCCTTAACATCGCATGCTATGAAGTCCTTGGAGTGAATAATACTCGCCTACTTGTGCCCGAGGTTGAGGGCCTACACTGACCCCCTGCAGTTTGCGTACCAGCAGAGATTGGGGGTGGATGATGCTGTTCCAATGATGGAACTGCAGTGCGCGCCATGTTCTTTGACTTCTCTAGTGCTTTCAATACCTTACGGCCGCTCTTACTACGTAATAAGTTGACTGATATGGCGGTAGATGAGGGGATGGTGAACTGGATAAGTGACTACCTGACAGACAGGCCACAGTTTGTAAGGATGGGGGAGGTGGTATCTGGCAGTGTACGGAGCAGTGTTGGAGCCCCTCAAGGTACAGTGCTGTCACCCTTCCTCTTCTCATTATATACAGCTGACTTTCAGTATAAATCTGATTTTTGTCACCTCCAAAAATTCTCAGATGACTCCGTGATTGTAGGGGGCATTGTGGGGGCCGGGGGGAGGAGGAATATAGAAGGGTGGTTTCTGACTTTGTGGATTGGTGTCAGACTAACTGTCTAGAACTAAATGTAAAGAAAACCAAGGAGATGGTAGTGAGTTATAGAAGGAAAAAGGATTACTTACCGATCACCATTGCTGGCCACGAGGTTGAGATTGTTGAGAGCTTCAAATATTTGGGGGTTCACCTTGACAGTAAACTCTATTGGAGGTAGGTGTCATACAGAAAAGGTTTACAAGAAGGGAATGAGCAGACTGTACTTTCTGCGGAAGCTCAGGTCGTTCAATGTGTGCAGTAAAATGCTGGAGATGTTCTACCAGTCCATTGTAGCAAGCGCCATCTTTTTTGCTATCATTTGCTGGGGCAGTAGTGTGCGAGTAGCTGACGCTAATAAGCTCAACAAACTTATCAAGAAGGCAAGTGCAGCTGTTGGCCTCCATCTTGACTCTTTTGAGGAGGTATTGGAGGATAGAATTCAGAAGAAGTGTAGGGCTATAATGAACAATAATACACACCCCTCATACGAGCTGTTCTTGAAGCAGAAGAGCACATTCAGCAGCCGTCTAATCCTATTAAGGTGCAAGAAGGAGAAATTCAGGAAATCGTTTGTACCTACTGCTATGGGGATGTATAATAATTTCCTAAGGGTGGTAGAAAATAATGACTGATGGCTGGTGTACTAATGTCAATTAACATTCTTATATACACCTGAACTACACACTTTTATTTATTATGTAATGTTGATATACCTGTGCAAGATTTATGTCCTAATATTTTATGTACTGCTGTTTGTATTGCTGCTGTAATACTGTAATTTCCCCCCGGATCAATAAAGTGTATCGTAGGTTCCAGATTTTGCTTGGCTATGTGGATGGCGAATAAGGCATCATCCACATCAGTTACAGCAGGAGGATGGCAGCCCTGATGAGGGATAGAGACTGCAGAAACCATGCCATTGAATTGGATTGACAGGATTTACATACAGCACAGCATTATTTCAAAAGTTTTTCGGGGCTTTCCAGGGGGAGGTGGAAGTTATACAACCATTGATGGACTGCAGCACAGGACAAAACTGGTGACCGGTTCCCTTTAACGCGTCATTGCCATAAGTTTGAGATGACCATCTAGTAACAAGGGTCCTATTAATTCTTGAGCTCTCCTCACCCTGTTCGATTTTTCTGACACCTCTACTGTCTCTAGAGCCTCTAGGTGCTCCAAACAGTAATGACCACATTCCTTCACCTCTTATGTATGGACTCTCAACCAGTGTCACAGCAGAACACCAGCATGCTTTTACATGTCAGCGATAGGCTTCACCCTGACCCATGCTAACACACCATGCTTCCTCCTCTTTTGCATTTTTAGCAACCATTTTCTGTATTTGGTGGACCTCCTGCAGTAATGCAGCGGGTCTACGACTGATCTCACTCTCTGCATAATGCCGGGGTCTCACTAGTGTAGATTGTCTCACTTGAGAGAATCTGATAGACTATGCTAATGACACTTGGATCAAATTCTGTCAGAGTTTGATCTGAGTGTCCTCTAAGGTACTGTCACACTAAGCGAGATCGCTAACGAGATCGCTAAAGAGTCACCGATTTTATGACCCAGTAGCGATCTTGTTAGCGACGCAGTTGTGTGTGACATGTAGCTGCGATGTGGCCCCTGCTGTGATGTCGCTGATCGCTTATAAACGTTCTGAGCCGTTTTTTGGTCGTTGGTGTCCTGCTGGTGAGCCTGAATCCCTGAGTGTGATACCCTTTATGAACGACTTTACCAGCGTCGCAGGTGGGACTAGGTTTTCCCAACGACTGTAGAGGTAGTTATACAGATCGCTGATCTCTGATGAGATCTTTGTGTTTGGAAGCTAACTAGCGACCACATAGCGATCGCACTAGCGATCTCGTCAGTTCGTGTTGTTGTCGTGATCGCTAGTGCGATCGCTAAGTGTGACAGTGCCTTTAGTGTGATCCGATTCTCTTGCATGAGATAATTGTATCAAAGCTGAGGAGAAGGTGGAGAACAAGATTTCTCCATTGTCTGCGGCAATCTGACTGCACTCGCATGACAGTCTTGTTTTCTACTCATACATAGACGTGAATGGGTGCTGCACTTATTTTTCAGGCTGAAACGGCATAAGAAAAAAAACTCACATTGGTACTTCCCCATAGTATAACATTAGTCAAAAGTGCTATCTGATGTTCTGTCACAGGGTTCCCCAACTCCAGTCCTCAAAGCCCACCAACAGGTCATGTTTTCAGGATTTCCTTAGTGTTGCCCGGGTGATAATTGCATCACCTGTGCAATGTAAAGGAAATCCTGAAAACATGACCTGTTGGTGGCTTTGAGGACTGGAGTTGGGGAACCCTGTGATAGAACATCAGATAGCACTTGTCTGATGTATGTGCTCCTATGAGTGAAATCCCTGGTGGAAATTCGCAGCAGAAATTGACATGTTGCAAATGACAAATCCACAATGCTGGTCAATTTCCACTACAGATTTTCTCCATAGCATTAGCATCTAAGTATAATTTAGAAAAAAAGTCATTCACACTGCTGTACTGTAATACACTGTGGATTTTCCACCCAGAAGCAGAAGATGCCTGTTATTTACCTGCACTAGTCTGCTTCTTAACCCCTTCATGACCCAGCCTATTTTGACATTTAATGACCTGGCCATTTTTTCAATTCTGACCAGTGTCCCTTTATGAGGTAATAACTCAGGAACGCTTCAACGGATCCTAGCGATTCTGATATTGTTTTTTCATGACATTGGGCTTCATGTTAATGGTAAATTTAGGTCAATAATTTTTGCGTTTATTTGTGAAAAAATTGGAAATTTGGTGAAAATTTCGCAATTTTCAAATTTTGAATTTGTAAGTAACATTTTCCACATGTCTACTTTACATCAGCACAATTTTGGAAAAATTTTTTTTTTTTTTAGGAAGTTATAAGTGTTAAAAGTTGACTCATTTTTGCAACAAAATTTACAAAACCATTTTTTTTAGGGACCACCTCACATTTGAAGTCAGTTTGAGGGGTCTATATGGCTGAAAATACCCAAAAGTGACACCATTCTAAAAACTGCACCCCTCAAGCTGATCAAAACCACATTCAAGAAGTTTATTAACCCTTCAGGTGCTTCACAAGAGCTGAAGTAACGTGGAAGTCTCAAAAATGATCTTTTACAAACATTTTTTTTTATTTTTACAAGGGTAAAAGGAGAAAATGGACAGATAAAGTTGTTTTGCAATTTCTCCTGAGTACACCGATACCCCATATGTGGGGGAAAACCACTGTCTGGGCGCACGGCAGGGCTAGGAAGGAAAGGAGCGCCATTTGATATTTTCAAACCAAAATTGTCTGGAATCGAGATTGGACGCCATTTCGCATTTGGAGAGCCCTTTATGTGCCAAAACAGTGGAAACCGCCCACAAGTGACACCATTTTGGAAACTATACCCGCTAAGGAACTTATCCAGATTTGTTGTGAGCACTTTGAACCCCCAAGTGCTTCAAACAACTTTATAACGTAGAGCCGTAAAATTAAAAAATCATATTTTGTCCACAAAAATTTTCACCCCAATTTTTTTTTTCCCAAGGTTAACAAGACCCCAAAAGTTATTGTGCAATTTGTCCTCATCACGCTGATACCCCATATGTGGGGGCAAACCACTGTTTGGGTGCATGGCAGAGCTTTGAAGGGAAGGAGCGCTGTTTGACTTTTTCAACGCAGAATTGGCTGGACGCCATGTCGCGTTTGGAGAGCCCCTGATGTGCCTAAACAGTGGAAACCCCCCACAAATGACACTATTTTTTAAACTAGACCCCTCAAGGAACTTATTTAGATGTGTGGTGAGAACTTTGTATTTCCAGGTGTTTCACTAAAGTTTATAACGCCTGAGCGTGAAAATAAAAAAATCATATTTTTTCCACAAACATGATCTTTTAGTCCCCAATTTTTATTGTCCCAAGGGTAACAGGAGAAATTGGACCCCAAAAGTTGTTGTCCAATTTGTCCTGAGTACGCTGATACCCCATATGTGGGAGAAAACTACTATATGGGCACACTTCGGGGCTCGGAAGGGAAATAGTGATCGTTTTGTAATGTAGACTTTGATGGAATGGGCTGCGGGTGTCCTGTCGCGTTTGGAGAGCCCCTGACATGCCTAAACAGTGGAATTCCCCGCAAATGACACTATTTTGGAAACTAGACCTCTCCATGAACTTATATAGATGTGTGGTGAGAACTTTGAACCCCCAGGTGTTTCACAAAAGTTTATAACGCAGAGCTGTGAAAATAAAAAATCATTTGTTTTCCGCAAAAATAATTTTTTAGCCTCCAATTTTTTGTTTTCCCAAGGGTAACAGGAGAAATTAGACCCCCAATGTTGTGCAATTTTTCCTGAGTATCCTGATGACTCATATGTTGGGGTAAACCACTGTTTGGGCGCACGGCAGGGCTTGGAAGGGAGGGAGAAACGTTTGAATTTTTGAACGCCTAATTGGCTGGAATCAATGGTGGCGCCATGTCATGTTTGGGGAGCCCCGGGTGTGCCTAAACAGTGGAAACCCCTCAATTCTAACTTCAACCCTAACCTCAAACCCTAATACCAACACACCCCTAACCCTAATTGCAACCCTAACCCTAATTCCAACCCTAATTCTAACCCTAATGGAAAAATAAAAATAAATGTATTTTCTTTATTTCAATATTTGTCCCTACCTAAAGAGGTGATAAAGGGGGTGGTTTATTTACTATTTTTTTTTTTATTTTGATCACTGTGCTAGGGTCTATCACAGTGATCAAAAATGTAACTGGAAAAAATGAATGAATCTGCCAGCCGGCAGATTCGGCTGGCACACTGCGCATGCGCCCGCCATTTTGGAAGATAGCGGCGCCAATGGATGAAGACGGAGGACACCGGGAGGGACGCCGGGAGTCGGATCGGTACCGGGGGAAAGGGGGGGTCGGAAGGCAGGGGGAAGCGGAGGGCAGGGGAGGGGGAGCAAATACTGATTGCGGCGGCAGATTGCCCCCATCAGTCGGTGGGGGGGCAGATCGTGGTCTCCAGCCATGGCAGATGATATTGCAGCATTGGCCATGGCTGGATTGTAATATTTCACCAAGTTTCATTGGTGAAGTATTACTATCGCTCTGATTGGCTGTTTCACTTTCAGCAGCCAATCAGAGCGATCGTAGCCACAGGGGGGGGCAAAGCCACCCCCCCTGGGGTGAAGCACAAAGCCTCCTGTACCTGCGGGTCGGGTGACCTTTCATTGACCCCGATCACCCGACCTGCAGGAATGCGATCTCCCAATGACGCCACATAGGCGTCGCAGGTAAGGAAGGCACCGACTTTCATGGTGCCTATGTGGCGTCACAGGTAGGGAAGGGGTTAAATTTTACTGACTATTGCATGTTGTAAAGTTTTTCACATGGACCAATCACTGGGATGCACAGGTTACATTTCATCAGTGTGCGGTCCATTGAGCACATGGAAATCAGACTGTCCACAAATACTGTAGGTAGTGTGAGACAGTGAAGGAATATGTGTCGAATGGGGTGTACATTTCACCTAGGTACTGTGCTGTATGGTATAAGGGAAATGTGTGGCTTTGTAAACCTAGTGGTAGAGAAAGGTCACTACACCTTACATTCAGCACACACTTGCAGCTCAGGCCTGAAACCATTCAGCTGTTAATTAGGAGACCAGAAGTAGGTGTCTGCGAACACAGTCAGAGAGCACGCTTAATCTGGACACAGGAGGGGTCCAGGCACAGAAGGTGTCTCCAGGAGTTTGAGCTATCTCAGTCTGGGTTCTCGATGTACCCCGGACACAGGAGTAGTCTCTGTGAGAATCCATGCGGATGGCTGCTGAATAGGAGGGGAGCTCTCTCAAGTCTGGACGTTGAAGGTGCCTTCAGACACAAGGAGGAGACTCTGTGAACCTCAATGTTGGTAAATGCTGAACATATGTGTTGTTTTGGCCCGGCTGGTAGAGTCGGGACCCGGATAGATAGGGAAATCTATCTAAGTGTAATTAGTGGCTAGACAAGCCTAGGTCTTCTGTTTATGATTTTGTTTTATGTCTTGTTTGCTGTGACTTTAAATAAAACTGGTTGCGGCCAGTTGCACCAGTACTGCTGTGAATGAACTGTTTCCGTGCCACTCTGTCTACCCAGACGGCGATCCCAGAGCTATATCCCTGAAAAGCTTACAGTAGTCAAAACAAGCCATAAATGTGTCCCCTGTATCTGATTATACACGCGACAAAATTGTTGGTACCCCTCGTCTAATGAAAGAAATAAATTGAATCTGACAAAAGTAATAAATCAAAAATCTATGTAAATTAACAAATGAAAGTCAGACATTGTTTTCTATTCGCCATGACCGCACCCGCTGAGAGAGGGGATCTGCCCCTAGGAACAGGAAACCTACAGAGATAAAAGGGGGCGGTCCCCCTCGCTCCCTCAGTTGGTTTCCTGTTCCTAAGGGAACATGTGGAGAGAAAAGGTGAAGGGGATACCTGGGCGGCAATGTTAGCGCAGTAGGTGTGGCTGGGGAGCCACGCATGCGCCGAAGAAGGGGGGATGCCGAACCCGGAAATGATGGGAAACACTTCTGGGTGAAAAAAAAAAAAAAGGGGGAAGCTGCATAAAAACATTGGCTGTATGCTCACCGGTGTGCAGTGATGTCGTCCCCAAATGACACACAGCACAACAGTAAGAAGAGTGGCAGTGGACGCTCAAGGCAGAGTGGCTCTAGGCAGAGTGGCTCCACGGACAAAAGTGGTAGAGACAGGAAAGCAGTTCAAACCACGTCACTAGCTGTGCCTCTGTCTCCGCAACCGGTACCATGTTGACAAGATTCTCTGGGTAAGTGTTACCAACCTCACCTATTAAGTTGATAGCCCTTCTTTCTGTCTGTATACCCCTTCAGAGACTGAAAAATCAAAGCACAAGGAATGTGCCCTCCCTAAGGTTTCTACCAAACTCCATAGATCCCAGAAGATTTTTCTGCCCTCCTTTTATGATAACCCTACAACACCTGAAGAGGAAAAATTTTACAACTCAGATGTGAGGAGAGCTGTCCTAAACTGTATAGATAGGACTTGTTCCTGGAGGCAGAGGAGGGCTCTTTGTGTCCTTTCAGGGCCATAGGAAAGGGGCTGGAGTCACAAAGGGCACGCTATTCCGTTGGATCAGAGATGCTATCGGTCTGGCCTACTCGGCAAAAGGTGAAAGCCCTCCGGATGGGATAAAAACACATTCCGCATGGGCTATGGCATCCTGGGCTGAGAAGGCGGACGTTCCGATTGACCTCATATGTAAGGCTGCAACTTGGTCCTCACCATCTACCTTCTACAGTCACTACAGGCTTGACTTGTCTTCTTCCTCTGACTAGTCTTCGGTAGATCGGTTCTTAGCACGGTGGCCCTCCCAGGTGATCATCTCTGAAAATCTCTGTGGCTGCTGTTGTGGCGAATAGAAAAAAACGGATTGCTTACCAGTAATGCTCTTATAGAGCCCACGATAGCACCCACTCACTTCCCTCCCTTATGTTATGGTGGCACATGGTTATGGGTTAGGTGTGTGTATATATGTGTGTGTGTGTGTGTGTGTGTATATATATATATATATATATATATATATATATATATATATATACACACACAGTTAGGTCCATAAATATTTGGACAGAGACAACATTTATCTAATCTTGGTTCTGATTTGTTTTGTTTCAAATTCATTGTGGTAATGTCTAGAACCAAAATTAGATAAATGTTGTCTCTGTCCAAATATTTATGGACCTAACTGTATATTGCTGTCACCAGCAAAGCACCCCCACACCATCACACCACTTCCTCCATGCTTCACGGTGGGAACTAGGCATGTAGAGTCCAGCCGTTCACCTTTTCTGCGTGCAAAGCAGTAATCAAAGCAAAAGGTGGCTATTTTGAAGAACCTAGAATATAAGACATATTTTCAGTTGTTTCACACTTTTTTGTAAAGTGTAATGTATAATTCCACATGTTTTAATTCATAGTTTTGATGCCTTCAGTGTGATTCTACAACTTTCATAGTCATGAAAATACAGAAAAATCTTTGAATGAGAAGGTGTGTCCAAACTTTTGGTCTGTACTGTGTTATATATAATATAATATTTTATATATATATTAAAATATAATATATATGTATATATCCGTATAAGCAGAGATGGATTTTCAGCCCATTTTTTAGGGCTGAAAGTGCCCCTCTCAGCTTATACTCAAGTCCTATACCAGGGGGTCGGCGGGGAGGCGGAGCGCAGCTGTCCTATATACTCACCCCCTCCTGGCGCGGTCTCTGCAGCCCCTGCTGTTCTTGCACGGTCTTTGGCGCCTGTGTTCAGCGGTCATGTGGTACCGCTCATTAGTCATGAATATGCTAGAGAAGGAAAAAAAATTCCTCCAAGATGGCGCTATCAGAGATTATCTGATAGCTGCTACTGCACATGTACCGGCGGCGCCATCTTGCTAAAGAACGAAAAAAAATTTCCTCCTCTAAGGTGGTACCGATGAGCCTGCGCAGTAGCAGTTATAGGATCACCTCTATATGCACAGATAGCTGCTACTGAGCAGGTGCCATTTTTAAAATGGGACTTAATTCTCGGGGGGAGCGCAGCTGATCACGGCCTGGTGTCAGTTGATTATCACAGCTGACACCCGGCACTATGTGCCAGGAGCGGTCACGGACCGCTCCCGACACATTAACCCCTGGCACACTGCGATCAAATTTGATCGCAGTGTACCGGGGCATAGGCAAGCATCGCGCAGGGAGGGGGCTCCCTGCGTGCTTCCCTGAGACACTCAGAGCAGCGCGATGTGATCGCTCTGTTCTGAGGGCCTCCTCCCTGCAGGACCCCGGATCCAAGATGGCCGCAGGGTCCATCCGGTTCCTGCAGGGAGGCGGCTCCTCTTATGTTTCGGTAGCTGAGGAGTGCAGGTAAAAAAGGAAATACACCAGAGCAGTTGGAATCTATGAGATTGCAGTACCCTGACTAACCACCACAACTAGAGGCAGCCGTGGAGCGTTCCTACGTTGGTCCTAGACGCCTCGTCACAGCCTGAGAAACTAACTACACCTAAAGATAGAAAGAGGAAAGCTGTCTGCCCCGGAGCAGATCCCCAAAGAACATAGAAAGCCCCCAAACATGTAATGGCGTTTAGACAAGAGGAAATACTGACACAGACAGAAAATAGTATGAGCAAACGTTGGGGCCCAAACTACCTAAATAGAAAAGGATAGGAAGGGCACTTACTGCAATCCCAAAAAACCCTGAAAAGCACCAACTCTACTAATTTCAAAAACACCTGAGATCATACGACCTCTACCACCTAAATTAGTTCTCTGGTGTAACAAAATCAAAACAGCAGCCACTGAAAAAACTGGAAAAAGCAAATGTACAAACATCAGTGGCTGAACTAAACTGAGAGGGCAAAAGCCCCCGGAGGGGACCCTGAAGGCCCCCACAGAAGTGCAGGACAAAATGCAAAAATCAAGCACAAAAACAAAAAGAAGAAAATGTCTTATCTGTTAGCAGGAGATGCAGACACGACACAGCAGGCTACAAAGGAAACAGGAATCAAGGATTGAGACCAGAACAATTGATCACCGGCAACCCTGATGGGAAGGCGAGTCCCTTATATAAGACCAGTCAGTAACACCTGATTCCCAATCCTCACAATCTTCACTGGACAGTCCAGTACCGCTTGTAACCACCAGAGGGAGCCTCTGCTCAAAACTCATTTCAAGTCCATTCACAACAGTACCCCCCCTTGAGGAGGGGTCACCGAACCCTCACTTGAGCAACCAGGTCGGTCAGGATGAGTTCTATGATGCGCACGGATGAGTCTCCTAGCATGGATGTCCGAAGCAAACACCCAAGAATTGTCTTCCTGACCATAACCTCTCCACTTAACCAAATACTGGAGTTTCCGTCTAGAAAAACGAGAATTCAAAATTTTCTCAACCTCAAACTCCATATTGCCCTCAACCAGAACAGGGTCAGGAGGCAAAGCAGTAGGAACCACTGGCTCAACAAACCTCTTCAACAAGGACTTGTGGAACACATTATGGATCTTACATGTCCCTGGAAGAAGCAAACGAAAAGAAACAGGATTAAGAATCTCCATGATCTTATAAGGTCCAATGAACCTAGGCTTAAATTTAGGAGATGCCACTCTCATAGGAATATTTTTTGAGGACAACCAGACCAAGTCCCCCACTTTAAACCGAGGACCATCAGTCCTATGCCGGTTAGAAAACCGCTGGGCCCTCTCCTGAGAGAGGGACAACCTCTGCACTACCTGGTCCCAAATCTGTTGCATACGCTCCACAACAGAGTCAACACCTGGACAGACAGAAGCCTCCGTCTGTCCTGAAGAAAATCGAGGGTGAAACCCAGAATTACAGAGAAATGGAGACATCAAAGTGGCAGAGCTAGCCCTATTATTAAGAGCAAACTCAGCCAAAGGCAAAAAAGAGACCCAGTCATCCTGATCAGCAGACACAAAGCATCTTAGATAAGTCTCCAATGTCTGATTTGTTCTCTCAGTTTGACCATTGGTCTGAGGATGAAACGCCGAGGAGAAAGACAATTGAACACCAAGTTTAGAACAAAAGGTCCTCCAAAATCTGGAAACAAACTGGACTCCTCTGTCAGACACAATGTTCTCAGGAATGCCGTGTAAACGAACCACGTGCTGAAGGAACAAAGGTACCAATTCAGAGGAGGAAGGCAACTTAGGTAATGGCACAAGATGTATCATCTTGGAAAACCTATCACAAATCACCCAGATGACGGTCATTCTCTGAGAAACAGGGAGGTCGGAAATGAAATCCATAGAGATATGGGTCCATGGTCTCTTGGGCACAGGCAATGGCATCAACAAACCACTAGAGCGGGAGCAAGGCTTGGAGCGAGAGCAAGTCCCGCAGGACTGCACAAATTCCCTGACATCACGAGACAAGGTAGGCCACCAAAAGGACCGACTAACCAAGTCTCTGGTACCAAAAATTCCGGGATGACCGGCCAACGCGGAACAATGAATCTCAGACATCACACTCTTTTTCCAGTGGTCCGGGACAAACAATTTCCCAACAGGGCAGCGCTCGGGCCTATCCTCCTGACAACCCTCCAGAGCCAGTCTCAAATTGGGCGAGATGGCGGAAAGAACTACACCTTCTTTCAAAATAACAGAAGGATCAGATAACTCAGGAGAGTCCGCAAGGAAACTCCTTGAAAGGGCATCCGCCTTAACATTCTTAGTGCCAGGAAGAAAGGAAACCACAAAATTAAAACGTGTGAAAAACAAGGCCCACCTGGCCTGTCTAGGATTAAGTCGCTTGGCAGATTCCAGATAAACCAGATTCTTATGGTCAGTAAGGACCACCACCTGATGTTTGGCTCCCTCCAGCCAATGTCTCCACTCTTCAAAAGCCCACTTCATGGCCAATAACTCCCGATTACCCACGTCATAATTACGTTCAGTAGGAGAAAATTTTCGAGAGAAAAAGGCACAAGGGTTACTTTTAGAGGTCTCTGGATCTCTTTGGGACAAAACGGCACCTGCCCCAATTTCAGAGGCATCAACCTCCACCTGAAATGGCAGAGAAACATCAGGCTGCCATAGAACAGGAGCAGAAGTGAATCTCTGCTTAAGTTCCTGAAATGCAGAGACTGCCTCAGGAGGCCAATTCACCACATCAGAACCCTTTTTGGTCAAATCAGTTAATGGTTTAACAATAACCGAGAAATTACCAATAAATTTACGATAAAAATTGGCAAAACCCAAAAATCTTTGAAGAGCCTTTAATGAAGTAGGTTGGACTCAATCACAGATGGCCTGAACCTTGACCGGGTCCATTTCAATAACAGATGGGGACATAATGAATCCCAAAAATGAGATCCTCTGTACGCCAAAAAGACACTTTGATCCCTTCACATACAGAGCATTCTCTCTCAAAATCTGGAATACAGTTCGAACATGTTTCACATGAGAGTCCCAGTCATTGGAAAAAATCAAGATATCCAAATAAACAATCAGAAATTTATCCACAAAATCCCTGAAAATGTCATTCATGAAGGACTGGAAGACAGAAGGAGCATTAGTGAGCCCAAAGGGCATCACAAGGTACTCAAAATGCCCCTCAGGGGTGTTAAATGCCGTCTTCCATTCATCCCCGTGCTTAATGCGAATAAGGTTATATGCCCCCCTGAGGTCAAGCTTGGTAAACCAAGTAACTTTTTTCACCCTGGAAAACAGGTCAGAAATCAAGGGTAACGGGTATTGATATTTCACAGTAATATTGTTCAAAAGACGATAATCAATACACGGCCTTAATGAACCATCCTTTTTGGCCACAAAGAAAAAAACCGGCACCTAAGGGTGAAGAGGATGGTCTGATATGACCTTTCTCCAATGACTCCTTGATATAAGACCGCATAGCGTCATGTTCAGGTACAGACAAGTTAAAAAGGCGACCTTTAGGGAATTTACTACCAGGCACTAATTCAATAGCACAATCATAGTCCTATGGGGAGGCAAGGATGCAGATTTACTTTCGCTAAACACATCAGAAAAATCAATCAAAAAGTCAGGAACATCCTGAGCCTGGGGGGAGGCAGAAAAAACAGGAGTGTTGGTATTAACACATTGGCAGCCCCAACTAGTTACAGACACAGATTTCCAATCCAAAACAGGATTATGAGACTGTAACCAAGGGAAACCCAGCACGATAATGTCATGCAGATTATACAGAACCAAAAATTTGCAGCTCTCCTGATGATCAGGTTCAACCCTCATTATCACCTGAGTAGAGAACTGAGGTTTATTCTCAGCCAAAGGGGTAGAATCGATTCCCAGTAGGGGAATAGACTTCTGTAGGGGTATCAAGGGAAACCCACAACGTTTATCAAAATCAAAATCCATCAGGTTAATAGCTGCTCCCGAATCAACGAAAGCCTGAGCAGAAAATGAGGACAGAGAGCATATTAGAGTAACAGTTAATAAAAACTTAGTCTGAACACTACCCAAGACAACTGAGCGTGCAAAACGTCTTCCCCGCTTAGGGCAGACTGAAATAGCATGAGAGGCATCACCACAGTAGAAACATAACCCATTGCGCTTTCGAAACTCATGACGCTGTGTCCCAGAAACACCTCTATCACACTGCATGGATTCAGAAGCAGGTTCACAAGGCAACACTATTCCACGCATACTTCTCCTCTCACGCAAACGTCTGTCAATTTGAATCGCTAATGACATAGAATCATTGAGACCAGAGGGGACAGGGAATCCCACCATAACATCCTTTACATTATCTGACAGACCCTTCCGAAAAAGGGCTGCCAAAGCGTCGTCATTCCATTTGGTCAGGACTGCCCACCTACGGAATCTCTGACAGTATAACTCAGCGTCATCAAGCCCCTGATTTAATGCCAACAAGGCTTTTTCAGCTTGATCAGTGACATTAGGCTCATTGTACAATAACCCCAAGGCCTGAAAAAATGCATCAACATCACTCAAAACAGGATCCCCAGGTGTCAGGGAAAAAGCCCAATCCTGAGGATCGCCGCGCAGGAGAGAGATGACAATTTGAACCTGCTGCGCTGCGTTCCCTGAGGACTTAGATTTTAAGGCAAAAAACAATTTACAATTATTTTTAAAATTCAGAAACTTGGCTCGATCCCCCAAAAACAAATCTGGCATGGGAATCCTAGGTTCCACAACAGGCAACCTAGCAAGATAGGTAGCAATACTCCGAACCTCAGTGGCAAGCTGATCCACACGGCCAGACAACTGTGCAAACTCCATTGAGAGAAAAAATCCTCCCCAGCACCCAGAGATACAGAGGGGAAAAAAAAAAAAAAAATGCAACAAACAGAAAAATATCTCTGACAACTCTGACAACCTTTTTTCTTTCACAATATTTTTTCCCTTTTGTGAGTACCATTCAATTTTTTTTGGCCAGTGATACTGTTATGTTTCGGTCGCTGAGGAGTGCAGGTAAAAAAGGAAATACACCAGAGCAGAGTTGGAATCTATGAGATTGCAGTACCCTGACTAACCACCACAACTAGAGGCAGCCGTGGAGCGTTCCTACGTTGGTCCTAGACGCCTCGTCACAGCCTGAGAAACTAACTACACCTAAAGATAGAAAGAGGAAAGCTGTCTGCCCCGGAGCAGATCCCCAAAGAACATAGAAAGCCCCCAAACATGTAATGGCGGTTAGACAAGAGGAAATACTGACGACACAGACAGAAAATAGTATGAGCAAACGTTGGGGCCCAAACTACCTAAATAGAAAAGGATAGGAAGGGCACTTACTGCAATCCCAAAAAACCCTGAAAAGCACCAACTCTACTAATTTCAAAAACACCTGAGATCATACGACCTCTACCACCTAAATTAGTTCTCTGGTGTAACAAAATCAAAACAGCAGCCACTGAAAAAACTGGAAAAAGCAAATGTACAAACATCAGTGGCTGAACTAAACTGAGAGGGCAAAAGCCCCCGGAGGGGACCCTGAAGGCCCCCACAGAAGTGCAGGACAAAATGCAAAAATCAAGCACAAAAACAAAAAGAAGAAAATGTCTTATCTGTTAGCAGGAGATGCAGACACGACACAGCAGGCTACAAAGGAAACAGGTATCAAGGATTGAGACCAGAACAATTGATCACCGGCAACCCTGATGGGAAGGCGAGTCCCTTATATAAGACCAGTCAGTAACACCTGATTCCCAATCCTCACAATCTTCACTGGACAGTCCAGTACCGCTTGTAACCACCAGAGGGAGCCTCTGCTCAGAACTCATTTCAAGTCCATTCACAACACTCCTCAGTGCCTGCTGAGAGCAGGTGCTGAGAAGCCTCCTGCAGTGCCTGTGAGAGCGCTGGTCTGACAGAGTGCTGTGCACAGTGTCAGACCAGCGATCTGATATTATACAGTGATGTCCCACCCTGGGAAAAAGTAAAAATGTAAAAAAAAATAAACGCGTAAAAAAAAAATCCTAAATACAGAATAAAAAATTCCCCAATTAATTTCTTTAACCCCTTAGTGACAGAGCCATTTTGCAGCTTAATGACCAGGCCAATTTTTACAATTCTGACCACTGTCACTTTATGAGGTTATAACTCTGGAACGCTTTAACGAATCCAGCTGATTCTGAGATTGTTTTTTTCGTGACATATTGTACTTCACGTTAGTGATAAAAATTTTTTATATGATTTGCTTTTATTTATGAAAAAAATGGAAATATGGCGAAAATTTAGAAAATTTCGCAATTTTCAAACTTGAAATTTTTATGCCCTTAAATCAGAGAGATCTGTCACACAAATTTCTTAATAAATAACATTTACCACATGTCTACTTATGTCTACTTTACATCAGCACAATTTTGGGAACAAAATTTTCTTTTGTTACGAAGTTATAAGGGTTAAAAGTTGACCAGCAATTTCTCATTTTTACAACACCATTTTTTTTTTTAGGGACCACATCACATTTGAAGTCACTTTCAGGGGTCTATATGATAGAAAATACCCAAAAGTGACACCATTCTAAAAACTGCACCCCTCAAGGTGCTCAAAACCACATTCAAGAAGTTTATTAACCCTTCAGGTGCTTCACAGGAGCTGAAGCAATGTGGAAGGAAAAAATTGACATTTAACTTTTTGTGCAAAAGTTTTACTTCGGAACCAATTTTTTTTATTCTCACAAGTGTTAAAAGAAAAAATGAACCACAAAATTTGTTGTGCAATTTCTCCTGAATACGCCGATACCCCATATGTGGGGGTAAACCTCTTTTTGGGCGCACGGCAGAGGTCGCAAGGGAAGGAGTGCCATTTGACTCTTTCAACTCAGAATTGGCTGGATGCCATGTCGCGTTTAGAGAGCCCCTGATGTGCCTAAACAGTGGAAACCCCCAACAAGTGACCCCATTTTGGAAACTAGACCCCTTAACCCCTTCACCCCCAAGGGTGGTTTGCACGTTAATGACCGGGCCAATTTTTACAATTCTGACCACTGTTTCTTTATAAGGTTATAACTCTGGAACGTTTCAACGGATCTTCGCGATTCTGAGATTGTTTTCTCATGACATATTGTACTTCACGTTAGTGGTAAATTTCTTCGATATACCTTGCGTTTATTTTTGAAAAAAACGCAAGTATGGCGAAAATTTTGAAAATTTTGCAATTTTCAAACTTTGAATTTTTTTTCCCTTAAAACAGAGAAATATGTCACACAAAATAGTTAAGAAATAACATTTCCCATATTTCTACTTTACATCAGCACAATTTTGGAACCAAAATTTTTTTTTGTTAGGAAATTATAAGGGTTAAAAGTTGACCAGCGATTTCTCATTTTTACAACAAAATTTACAAAGCCATTTTTTTTTAGGGACCACCTCATATTTGAAGTCACTTTGAGGGGTCTATATAGCAGAAAATACCCAAAAGTGACACTATTCTAAAAACTGCACCCCTCAAGGTACTCAAAACCACATTCAAGAAGTTTATTAACCCTTTAGGTGCTTCACAGGAGCTGAAGCAACGTGGAAGGAAAAAATGAATATTTAAGTTTTTAGCCACAAAAAAGATCTTTTACAAACTTTTTTTTATTTCACAAGGGTAAAAGGAGAAAAATGGCAGATAAAGTTGTTCTGCAATTTCTCCTGAGTACGCCAATACCCCATATGTGGGGGAAAACCAATGTTTGGGCGCACGGCAGAGCTCGTAAGGGAATGAGCGCCGTTTGACTTTTTCAAACTAAAATTGGCTGGAGTTGAGATTGGACGCCATGTCGCGTTTGGAGAGCCCCTGATGCGTCTAAACAGTGGAAACCCCCCACAAGTGACACCATTTTGGAAACTAGACCCCCTAATGAACTTATCTAGATCTGTTGTGAGCACTTTGAACCCCAAAGTATTTCACAAAAGTTTATAATGCCTGGGTGTGAAAAAAAAAAACAATTTTCCACAAAAATGATTTTTTAGTCCCAAATTTTTGATTTTTCCCAAGGAAATTTGACCCCAAAAGTTGTTGTCCAATTTGTCCTGAGTACGCTGATACCCCATATGTGGGGGGGGGGAACTGTTTGGGCGCACGGCAGGGCTTGGAAAGGAAGCAGTAACGTTTTGGAATGCAAACATTGATGGGGGTCATGTTCCGTTTGTAGTACCTCAGATGAGCCTAAACAGTGGAAACCCCCCACAAGTGACCCCATTTTGGAAGCTAGACCCCCTAAGGAACTTATCTAGATCTTTGGTGAGCACTTTGAATCCCCAAGTGCTTCACACAAGTTTATAATGCCCGGGCATGAAAATAAAAAATCCCATTTTTTTTCCCACAAAATATCCTTTAGTCAATTTTTTATTTTCCCAAGGGTAACAGGAGAAATTGGACCACAAAAGTTGTCCAATTTGTCCTGAGTACGCTGATACCCCATATGTAAGGGGGAACCACTGTTTGGGTGCATGGCACAGCTCGGAATGGAAGGAGCACCATTTGACTTTTTCCAACCAAAATTGGCTGGAATTGAGATTGGATGCCATGTTGCATTTGGAGAGCCCCTGATGTGCCTAAACAGTGGAAACCCCCCACAAGTGACCCCATTTGGGAAACTAGACCCCCTAAGGAACTTATCTAGATCTTTGGTGAGCAATTTGAACCCCCAAGTGCTTCACCCAAGTTTATAACGTAGAGCCGTAAAATTAAAAAATCCTATTTTTTTCCACAAAATTTATCTTTTCACCCCAATTTTTATTTTCCCAAGGGTAACAAGACTCCAAAAGTTATTGTGCAATTTGTCCTGAGTACGCTGATACCCCATATGTGGAGGTAAACCACTGTTTGGGTGCATGGCAGAGTTTGGAAGGGAAGGAGCGCCGTTTGACTTTTTCAACGCAGAATTGGCTGGATACCATGTCGTGTTTGGAGAGCTCCTGATCTGCCTAAACAGTGGAAACCCCTGACAAATGACACCATTTTGGAAACTAGACCCCTCAAGGAACTTATTTAGATGTGTGGTGAGCACTTTGAACCCCCAAGTGCTTCACAGAAGTTTATATCGTACAGCCGTAAAATAAAAAAAAATATATATTTTTTTTTTACAAAAATGATTTTTTTCGCCCCCAATATTTTATTTTTACAAGGGTAACAGGAGAAATTGGACCCCAAAAGTTGTTGTCCAATATGTCCTGAGTACGCGGATACCCAATTTGTGGGAGTAAACTACTGTATGGGCGCACATCGGGGCTCGGAAGGGAAGTAGTGACGTTTTGGATTGCAGACTTTGATGGAATGGTCTGGGGGTGTCATGTCGCATTTGGAGAGCCCCTGATGCGCCTAAACAGTGGAAACCCCCCACAAGTGACCCCATTTTGGAAAATAGACCCCACAAGGAACTTATCTAGAAGTGTGGTGAGCGCTATGAAGCCCCAAGTGCTTCACAGAAAATTTATAACATACAGCCGTAAAAACAAAAAAATCATTTTTATTTACAAAAATGATTTTGTCGCCCCCAGTTTTTTATTTTCCCAAGGGTAACAGAAGAAATAGGACAAATTGCACAATAACTCTTGTAGTCCAGAGTACGCTGATACCCCATATGTGGGGGTAAACTACTGTTTGGGCGCATGGCAGAGCTCAGAAGTGAAGGAGCACCGTTTGACTTTTTCAACGCAGAATTGGCTGGAATTGAGATCAGACGCCATGTCACATTTGGAGAGCCCCTGATGTGTCTAAACAGCAGAAACCCCCCAATTCTAACTCCACCCCTAACCCTAGTCCCAACCCTAACCACAAACCTAACCCTAACACACCCCTAACCCTAATCCCAACCCTAATCCTAACGTTAGCGCCAACTCTAACCCTAACTTTAGCCGCAACCCTAACCCTAATGGGAAAATGGAATTAAATACATTTTTTTAATTTTATTATTTTTCCCTAACTAAGGGGGTGATAAAGGGGGGTTTGATTTACTATTTATAGCGGGTTTTTGTGATCGGCAGCTGTCACGCTAAGACGCTTTTTATTGCAAAAAGTAGTTTTTTGCATCACCACATTTTGAGAGCTATAATTTTTGCATATTTTGGCCCACAGAGTCATGTGAGGTCTTATTTTTTGCGGGACGAGGTGACGTTTTTATTGGTTCCATTTTTGAGCACGTGACTTTTTTGATCGCTTTTTATTTTGATTTTTGGGAGGTTAGAATGAACAAAAATCAGCAATTCATGAATTTCTTTTGGGGGAGGCGTTTATACCGTTCCGCGTGTGGTAAAATTGATAAAGCAGTTTTATTCTTCGGGTCAGTACGATTATGGCGATACATCATTTATATAATTTTTTTGTTTTGGCGCTTTTATAGAATAAAAACAATTTTATATAAAAAATCATTATTTTTGCATCGCTTTATTCTGCGAGCTATAATTTTTTTATTTTTTCGTTGATGATGCTGTATGGCGGCTCGCTTTTTGCGGGACAAGATGACGTTTTCAACGGTACCATGTTTATTTATATCGGTCTTTTTGATCGCGTGTTATTCCACTTTATGTTCGGCGGTATGATGATAAAGCATTGATTTTTTTGCTTATTTTTTTTTTTTTTTTAAGGGGTTCACTAAAGGGGTTAACTAGTGGGACAGTTTTATAGGGGGGGTCATTACGGACGCGGCGATACCAAATATGTGTACTTTTATTTTGTTTTTTTTATTTACAGGAAGAAATGAATTTATTCGGGAATATTTTTTTTTTTTTTCATGATTTTTTTTACCACTTTTTATTTTTACTTTTTTTACTTTTTTACTTTGTCCCAGGGTGGGACATCACAGTATTTTAGCAGATCGCTGGTGTGACAGTGTGCACAGCACACTGTCACACCAGCGATCACTCTGGCATCGCTGCAGGCTTCCTCAGCGCCTGCTCTCAGCAGGCACTGAGGAAGCCGCCTCCCTGCAGGACCCCGGCGCCATACTGGATCCGGGGACCTGGAGGGAGGACGGACCCTCGGAACAGCGCAACACATCGCGCTGCTCTGAGGGTCACAGGGGAGCGCGCAGGGAGCCCCCACCCTGCGCGATCCTCCCCTGTGCCCCGGGTACACCGCGATCATGTTTGATCGCGGTGTGCCAGGGGTTAATGTGCCGGGAGCGGTTGGTGACCGCTCCTGACACATAGTGCTGGGTGTCAGCTGTGATATACAGCTGACACCCGGCCGCGATCAGCTACGCTCCCCCCGGGAGCGCAGCTGATCGCCCATGACGTACTATTCCGTCCATGGGAATTAGGTCCAGGGTCACATGGACGGAATAGTACGTCTGATGGCAGAGAGGGGTTAAAAAACAATTCTTTATCTTACCGCCGAACAAAAAGTGGATTAACACGCGATCAAAAAGACTGATATAAATAAACATGGTACCGCTGAAAACGTCATCTTGTCCCTCAATAAACGAGCCGCCACACAGCATCAGCGAAAAACTAAAAAAGTTATAGCTCACAGAATAAAGCAATGCAGAAATAATTATTTTTTATATATAATTGTTTTTATTGTATAAAAGCGCCAAAACATAAAAAAATGGTGTAAATGAGGTATCGCCGTAATCGTACCGACCCGAAGAATAAAACTGCTTTATGGATTTTTACCGCAAGCGGAACGGTATAAGCGCCCCCCCCAAAAGAAATTCATGAATTGCTGTTTTTTTGTTCATTCTGCCTCCCAAAAATTGTAATAAAAAGCAATCAAAAAATGTTATGTGCCCAAAAATACATCACTCTGTGGGCCAAAATAAGAATAAATTATAGCTCTCAAAATGAGGTGCTGCAAAAACTATTTTTTGCAGTAAAACGCGTCTTTTAGCGTGTGACAGCTGCCAAACATAAAAACCGGCTATTAATAGTAACTCAAACCCCATTTTATCACCCCCTTAATTAAGGAAAAAAATTAAATTAAAAAAATATTTTTATTTCCATTTTCCCGTTAGGGTTAGGGTTGAGGCTAAAGTTAGTATAAGGGTTGGGGCTAAAGTTAGGATTAGGGTTAGGGGTGTGTTAGGGTTAGGTTTGTGGTTATGGTCAGGGTTGGGGCTAGGGTTAGGGGTGTGTTGGGGTTAGGGATGGAGTTAGGATTGGGGAGTTTTCACTGTTTAGGCACATCAGGGGCTCTCCAAACGTGACATGGCGTCTGATCTCAATTCCAGCCAATTCTGCGTTGAAAAAGTCAAACTGTGCTTCTTCCCTTCTGAGTTCTGCCATGCGCCCAAACAGTAGTTTACCCCCACTTATGGGGTATCGGCGTACTCGGGACAAATTGCACAATCGCTCTTAGGGTCCAATTTCTTCTGTTACCCTTGGGAAAATAAAAAATTGGGGGCGAAAATATCATTTTAGTGGAAATAATGATTTTTTATTTTTACGGCTCTACATTAGACTTCTGTGAAGCGCTTGGGGGTTCAAAGTTCTCACCACACCTCTAAATAAGTTCCTTTGGGGGTTTAGTTTCCAAAATGGGGTCGCTTGTGGGGGGTTTCCACTGTTTAGGCACATCAGGGGCTCTACAAACGCAACATGACACCCGCAGATTAGGGTTGAGCAAAACAGGTCGTTAAATTTCAAAAGTCACCGATATTCGGCAAAGTCGGGTTTCATGAAACTAAACTCGACCATGCGGTGAGTTTGGTCACGTGTTCTGCGACCATTTTCCCCAAGTCGGTTTCCTAATATCGGGGGAACTTAGTGTGAGATGGAGGACGCAGTCAAGAACAAGTTAACTACTGTCTTTTCTGTGCTTGCACATTGTTCCGCCCTGAGTCTCTTATTGGCTATTTTCTTGAGAATAGAAGTGTGTACTCTATGAATAATAGTGTCTACCGGTAATTTTTTTGTATCCTCTAATACAAACTGTCTGGAAGGGTTTGAGTGCCTGGGAACTGGCATCTCCATCTTTGACATTTGGGGTTGAGGGACCCACACCTCAGGTGTGGAATACCTCTCCCATATATGCCATTGATAGTGGGAAGTTACCCATAAAAGGGAACTGTCCCATATACCAGGGTGGGCAAGATGCATGTATATCCCTGTTGGTGTACGAACCCTGCATAATAATAATAATAATAATCTTTATTTTTATAGCGCCAAAATATTCCGCAGCGCTTTACAGTTTAACAGTTTCAAAACACAAGTCATAAGTAACAACGTTAACAATACAATAATTAAAGCAAAATAAGCCGCCCTGCTCGTGAGAGCTTACAATCTACAATGAGGTGGGGAAGATACAAAGTACAGGTGTGTATATACAATGGTGCATTTACAATGATGGTCCAGCCATCTTGAGGGAGTGAGGGATGGATGGAGACAGTGAATGGGCTACACATACACACTTACACATAGAATGACTTTGATTAGTGAACGTGATAGGCCGCTCTGAACAAATGTGTTTTGAGGGAGCGCCTGAAACCATGCAAATTGTGGATAGTCCTAATTTCTTGGGGTAGAGCATTCCAGAGGATTGGCGCAGCGCCGCAGAAGTCTTGGAGTCGGGAGTGGGAGGTACAGATTAGTGCAGAGGTTAGTCGAAAGTCGTTTGCAGAGCGCAGCAGTCGGTTAGGCCGATAGATAGAAATGAGGGAGGAGATGTAGGGGGGTGCTGCACTGTGGAGAGCTTTGTGGGTGAGAACAAGTACTTTGAATTGGATCCTATAATGAATGGGCAGCCAGTGTAAGGACTGGCGAAGAGCGGACGCGTCCGAGTACAGATTAGCCAGATGGATGACCCTGGCTGCTGCATTAAGTATGGATTGGAGAGGGGATAGTCGAGTAATGGGGAGGCCAATTAATAGAGCATTGCAGTAGTCCAAGCGGGAGTGGATCAATGCTACAGTGAGGGTTTTTGTTGTTTCCATGGTGAGAAAAGGGCGGATTCTAGAGATGTTCTTTAGGTGTAAGCTTAAGATTGTCTCTATCAGCGATACCCTGTGCTGAACTAATGCCCAGGAGTTACTATAAGGAAAGTATGCAATTTTCTTTAAAAAGTGAAATATGGATACATAGGGTATTTAAAATATTGCTCATGAAGAGTTAGTAAATTGGACTTTTGTTTTTTGATGACTGGAATGCATAATTTGCAAAATCAAAGAGATTTTCTAGTCTGCCACATCCAAGATGGCGCCGCGGTACTGACATGGCCGCAGTGCGCATGCGCAGAGCGCAAAATGACGCACAAGTGTTATTGGATAGATGGATAGATATGGGATAGATGGATAGATATGGGATAGATGGCTAGATGTGGGATAGATAGTTGTGGGATAGATAGATGTGGGATAGATACAGTGGTGTTCAAAGTCCTGCATAGGATAAATTGATTTTTCAAGTTTTAAACGTTTTCTGTCGAATATCTTCGATGCTAATATGACATATTATGTATGGTTTTGTTCAGAATACAATTTTGCATTCTCTCCCTGTAATATTTTCAGCTTTTGAAGCAGTTTTGCCTGAAATTATTGCAACAATATGGGAATTGAAAGCACAACTAAATATTGTACAGCTTCAGATCCAAAATTAGCCAATCACAGATGAGATTCTTGTGACCAATCATAACCTGGATATGGCAGCCAATCACATTGCATTGCATCACATCTGCTGCTTTGTTTGTTTGTTTTATCTATTGTTCTATCTAGTGAATCATACTGTAGAGCTTTATGATGGAGCCTTCAGATTTTTGTCAGCGGAGGATCGTGTGCGAGTTGTGGTGCTACATGAAGAGGGTTATACTGGCCCCCAGATCGCAAGGAAGGTCGGCTGTAATCAGAGTACAGTCGTAAGAATTTTGCAGAAACATAAGCAGCTTGGAATTAACCAGGACAGGCCCAGATCTGGTCGGCCCAGAAAGTCCACTAAAAGGGAGGATAGAGTACTGATACGAACATCCCTTGCCAATCGAAAGCTCACCTCTCCTCAGCTTCTGCGAGAATGGCAAGAAAAGTGCAATATTGAGGTATCAACATCAACTGTTAGGAAGAGATGTTTGGAAGCAGGATTGAGAGGGTGCAAGGCCCGAAAGAAGCCATTGATGACAGCCATACAAAGACAAAGGCGAAAACTGTGGGCATTGAAATATTCAAAATGGAGGAAGGAGGAGTGGGAAAAAGTGCTATTTAGTGATGAAAGCATTTTTGCGTTTTAGGAAATGATGGCAAGTCTTATGTGAGAAGGTTTCTACATGAAGAGTACAGCCAGAGTGTTTGAGCTTCTCTGTGAAACATCCGATGAAAGTAATGGTCTGGGGCTGTATGGCATCCAATGGTGTTGGAAGGCTTCATATTGTGGAGGGTATGGTTAATGCAAAAATATAGACATCCTTAATAAGAAAATGTCTAAATATCTAAAAAAAACAGCCAAGGACCAAGAGAGAGTTGATTGAGTCTCTGATACAGGCCTGGAACCACATCATCGCTCGTGAACATCTGCAGAAGCTTGTTCACTCAATGCCACAGAGATGCAAGTTGGTGCTTAAGAGCAAAGGCTGGCCAATAAAGTATTTGAAGCTAAAGATGCACTCAAAAGGCCCTTTTCAGGACTCTGAATTAAATAAAAAATAACAAATCTTAAAAAGTAAAATTTAAGTCTGTGTGAACTTGCATTGGAAGTTAATGAACTTAGAAACCTGTTCACCATTCTACACACTGTACTAGTGTAGGTATGGTTATGCTGTAAAAAAAATGATCAAAAATGTGCATACCATAACAATTTATACACTTGGGACATTCAAAAATGAGTATGGCAAACAATGAGGGATTACAAAAACATATATGTTCCACCAGTTTCACTGTAGAGATGCAGAAGTATGAAATATATAGTTTTCTTCACGCCTATGCAGGACTTTTTCACACCACTGTAGATATGGGATAGATAGATATGGGATTGATATGGGATAGATAGAGATGGGATTGATATGGGATAGATGGATAGATATGGGATAGGTGGATAGATACGGGATAGGTGGATAGATACGGGATAGGTGGATAGATACGGGATAGGTGGATAGATACGGGATAGGTGGATAGATACGGGATAGGTGGATAGATACGGGATAGGTGGATAGATACGGGATAGGTGGATAGATACGGGATAGGTGGATAGATACGGGATAGGTGTGATAGGATAGTGATAGATACGGGATAGGATAGATACGGGATAGTGGATAGATAGATGATACGGGATAGATAGATATGGGATAGATGGTAGATAGGGATGGATGATAGGTATAGGATAGACAGATAGGTATGGGATAGACAGATAGGTATGGGATAGATAGATATGAGATAGATAAAAATGGTACATAAATAGTTAAAGACACACACACACACACACACACACACAACACACACAATCTTCATGCAATATCTTTAATTTAAAAAAAAAAAAAAAGGGAAAAAAATTACGTGGGCTAAAGCAGACGGCCGTGGCCAATATTTCTAGCCTGGGAAGTGGTTGATACCCATGGAGCTTCCCAGGCTATGAATATCAGCCCGCAGCTAGCTTTTACTGGCTATTAAAATAGGGGGACCCAAAAAAAAAGACGTGAGGTCCCCCTATAATTTATAGCCAGAATGGCTGCGCAGACAACTGCGGGCTGATATTCATCGCCTAGGAAGGGGACATGGATATTGCCGCCCCCATGGCTAAAAATACCAGCACCCATCCGCCCCGGAGATCGTTGTGGGACACTCGTTACTATCTGGACTACGGAGGAAAGGTAAGTATAGGTTGGTTTTTTTATTTTATATTTATTAAAGGAGACGAGTACGTCGGGGACTAGGTGATGGGTAAGTATGTACTCTGTTATGTGTTGTATGTTCTGTATGTTTTTTTCTTTTTTTTTTTTTTACATTCAACACGTTAGCCAGATGATGGGACTACTACTGTCCCATCATTGGCTAATGTGTCACTCACTGTCACTGTAGCAGGCATAGCCGGATGGGACTTGTAGTCCCATCGGACGATGCCTGCATACGCACACAGATCCCCAGCAGATTCCCGCACACCCCTCGGACAGCCGTGCAGACCCCCGCACAGCCCCGCAGACCCCCGCACACCCATCGGATAGCACCGCAGACCCCCCGCACACCTCTCAGACAGCCCCGGCAACACCCCCCAGACACGCGTGCACACACATATAGCCCGGCATACATTATACACACACATACACGCAGAGCCCCGCACATACCATACACGCACACAGTCACTACCCACACACTATACATGCACACAGTCACTGCCCACACTCCGCCCACACACTTCCCTCCTCCGGACCGCAGATCTTTTTTAGACCTGCGGTTTTGCTGCAGGTGTGCCCGACTCAATGCAAGTCAATGGGTGCAGAAACGCTGCAGTTCTGCACAAAGAATAGACATGCTGCGGAAAATAAAACGCCGCAAATCTTCGCGTTTTGTTTCCTTAGCATGTGCACAACAAACTTGCGTTTCCCATAGACTTAGGCTATTTTCACATTTGCGGATGGAGGTACTGCGGAGGGCTGCTTTACTTCCTCCATGAAGAACCACCCATGCCTTACCTCCTCTGATCCGCTCCGCCTATGTCTGCATGCGGCCTGCGTACCTATATTTAACATTAGGTATGCAGGCCGTACAAATGTATGCTTATGCCGCCACATGCGTCTTTTTGACAGTACGGCGAGCGCAACAAAATGCAACATATTGCGTTCGGCGCTGGTCACCGCACTGTCAAAACGACGCATGCGGTGGCATCCACATAAATCTGCACAACCTGCGTACCTTATGTTAAATATAGGTACGCAGGCCGCATGCAGACAGAGGCAGAGCTGACCGCAGGAGGAGCGGAGCTTCACTGAGGAAGCACGCAGCCCTCCGCAGCACCTCCATCCGTAAAACTAGCCTTACATTGGCTGTGCACTACACTGCGGATCTGATGCTTTTCTGCACGTCCAAAAACGCTGCGGGAACGCATCTAAATCCGCAGTGTGTGCACACCCTAAAGAAGGAAATAGCTGCACCCCACCACTCGTTGAAATTCATTGTTACTAGCTTATGTGTGATGAAGTCATGAAGTGCAGTTAGTAGGTCACAATGCAGTAATTGCTCTAATTCCACATACAGTTGTCACTCACTACATCTTGGGCTCACTCTAGCATAGCCCTTCAGATTCACATTAATGAAAATACAGAAAAAAATACACAAAGTAACGAGATAAAATGCTTTGAGAAACACTTGAAATATATATAATATAAAGTATGTTTGAAGGAAGGCAAAATGAAACTAATCTGTGCATGAGTTTCTTTGGAAACCTTTTGGTTGCCAAGTCACAAATTGACCAGTGCTGTCCTTGGCAGACGTGCATAGCCACACCTGTTTGGCGCTTAATGGAAGGAATTAGGTGAAATGGGTCAGGTATTAAATTGACTCAATGAATGTATATCAGTAATAACCTGTTCATATAACTGTACTACCTTGAGCTAGCAGGCTTACTGAATGATAAAAGTGAAATTAATTAACTTGAAAGGTGAGCATCGCTACTATCCAAAAATTGGAATAGGAATTGTATAAGTCGTCTTTTTCTATCATTCCTATATTTCTGCGTAGCATAAATGATTAGTTACTTGTTTTTTTAGATAAACCATATATGTAGGTTTACTAAATTTACATATTTACATTTGATTTTTATTTTTACCATTGTGAATAGAGGACTAAGGCTACTGTATTGTCTTAGCAGTTGCATTTTTTTCCCTCTCATCCAGTATAATATAGCAAGCCTATATGTATGGTATACTGCCCTTTTTAAGAGAATGGAGGAACAGAGTCCTGTTACACAGCTGTAGGACCTTGTCTCTTCTTGTAAAGGGGGAGGCTGGTATGATTTGTTTGGGGCAAAAGAGTCTGCACAGCCAAGGAGCTCAAGCTGGAGGAGAGTGGCTAAGGCTAGCTTCACACTAGCTTTCCTCAGAGCTGCGGACTTCCTTCTTGAAGCTCCGCCCACTGCCGCACCTCCTCCGGTCAGCTCCTCCTACGTCTGCATGCGACCTGCATACCTATCTTTAACATTGCGTACGCAGGCCATGTGGATGTATGCGGATGCCGCCGCATATGTTGTTTTGACGATGCAGTAAACAAAACAAATTCCAACACGATGCTTTCGACGCGGGTCGCCACATCGTCAAAACGATGCATTCGGATGCATCCTCGTACATCCACATGGCCTGCGTACTTAATGTTAAAGATAGGTACGCAGGCCGCATGCAGACAAAGGCGGAGCTGATCGGAGGAGGTATGACAGTGGGGGAGCTTCACGGAGGAAGTCCGCAGCTCTGAGGAACACTAATGTGAAGCCGGCCTAAGCGAGGAAGAGAAGTGAAGGAAAAGAATTTTCACAGTGGTCGTAAGTCGTCAACAGAAGGTTACATGATGGAGGAATATGCGCTTTATGAAAATAGTCTTTGTCCTGACCTAAGCAATGTAATGCTCCAAGTCACTAGCAACATGAGAATACTAGTCAGGCTTATATAAACGAGACACCCCAATGTTCTAACCACCAGTTGCAAATGAATAGGATCTGGGCAGTAATGGCACAAGATTTCAGCCAGAAACAGAGATGATGTAATTGAGGCCAGAAGTATCAATCTGAGAAAGAGTGGTGCCATTTGTGGTGTAATTCCGGAAGACCCAGTCCTAGTGTGTTGACGCACCCCTGTATGCATCAAGCCTGATTTGCTTATGATTTCTACATTTGCTCTATAGAGGGAAAAAAAAGCTATTTTGTTGGTGACGATCATTCTTCATGTTTACAAAACTCCAGAGAAAAGGAGCGATTCCTGAAGTCGTGTTTTTTTTTTTTTTAAACTGAATTTGATATTGACGAAACTGCTAGTGATTTTTAAAGCAAAACACTGACCAAATGCTCTAAAGGACATCTTCCAGGAATCTTTTTAGCTTTCGCATTGACTAGAAAAATAGAAAGAATAGAGCGTCTTAAGAGCAGAAAATGTCTGGAGAATGATCAAGTTCCTTTCTTTTAACTTCTTTAAACTCGCATATGAGGGAGGGGGTGTGGGGAGATGCCAAACTGAGCCCACTTGTAAGCCACGTTCACATATTCCTTATTTTACATCAGTATTTGTAAGCTGAAATTAGAAATGGAGGAAAAGTATTCTAGACACATGTGCACCACTTATGCATTTTCAACTACTCCTGGTTTTGGCTTACAAATACTGAGGTCAAATACCAGGGTGGATAAAAATCAATGATTTTTTTAAAAAAACCAAAAAAATTGGATTTTTTTGATTTAAATCGGATTTTTTTGATTTAAATCGGATTATTTTGATTTAAATCGGATTTTTTTCAATAAACTGCTTTTTGAGGAAAATATTTTACCATCCAAAGGTTCTTCCATCATGAGATAAAGCTGAGTTGTTTAACTCAGTAGAATAAAGGCTGTATATGTGTAACATTCACAATGCCATGCTCTTCCAGAGGTTTCTGTAGGATTAGTGGGCAGTTTCTCTCCTATATTATCACAGACGCTCGCTTTACTTACGCAGTTCTCAAAACTGAATTTGACTCCGCAGAGGTCCCAGCCTCTTCTTAACGGCAAAAATGTTACAACATGAACAGAGTTGAGAAAAAGACCTTAATCCTATTGTTCTACAAACCTATATGAATACAGAATCAACCCCTTCAGTGCCAAGTCCAAGAAGTTAGACAATATGTTTCTGATTGTTTGGAGTGGAATAGATCTGCACAACACAAGAAGAATATGAATCTAAGTGTGAGGAGGAGGAAGGGCAAGCAGACAAGAAAATGAAAGTGAAACTTTGAGCACAATACTGCAGCATAGCCACAGACAGACAAGTCTGGATCTGTTTGTGTGTACGATCTGAGGTTTATTACATTCTTTCCTTATAATGGCAGCAGGCCGTAAAGGTAGAAACTTTGATTTAAATCACTGATTTAAATCAAGCCTTACTGACTAGTGATTTAAATCGTGATTTAAATCATGATTTAAATCAGTTTGATTTAAATCAAATCCACCCTGAAATACTGAACTTGTGAGTGTGGCCCTATAGTCATAGAGCTACCTCCACGGGACAGGCTCCCTTTAAACACAAAGGTATACAAATAGCGAGGTAGGTTTTTTTTTTTTTTTTTTCATAGAATCATACTTTTCATGTCTTGTTTGAAACTAGGTGTCAAAGATTTAATACCTGTCGGGTATTAGAAGGGTTATCCACTACTCGGGCAACCCCCTTCTCATTCACTGCAACCCCCCAAGTAAAATAATGACCCCTAAACTGCAACCCACCACCCCCCCTGCCACACACACCCCTTTCCTTGGTGCAGGCGCTGTTCTAGCAGTGTCTGCACTGGCTCTCCCAGGGCTCTAAAATTAGGTGACGTTTGAAGATAGTGAGAGCTGCTACTGCTTTGCTCACTTTCGCCGGGTGTCCGATTCATCCAAAAGGGGAGTGTGATGCAGCCACAGGCTGCACATAATGTCACGCGAGCCCTGGGAGAGCCAATGGCAAAAAATCTGGAATGGCACTAGCACCATAGAAGAGTATAACTGTTATTTTACTTGGGGGAAACCCTGTGATTGAGAAAAGGTTGTGCAAGTAGTGGACAACCCATTAAAGGTTTGAAGCAATATATGAAGCAATGTTTTTTTTTTTTCCCCAAATTATATTTTTGCAGATCTTATACTTGGAGTTTAAGAAACACAGCAGATTTTAACATGTAAAATGGTGTAGTAGTTACATAGTTAATATGCATTATGAATATGATGTCTGCGTACAGGTAAATTGGTTACCAGTCTTAGGTGTTTGATCCATGTGTCCAGTGCAGGCAATAACGAATTGTATGGTGCTTGTATATCTTTGTACTCTGTTCACATCTGCAGTGCTGGATCCTTCCTATCACGTACACCAAATGCACACAACGTACGCCATTGACTATGATAGGGTTCTGCTGGTGTCAGTCGGCTTACTGGACAAAATAGCAAAAGATTCTGCACTTTTTTGTCAACTTTTTTTTTTTCATGTGGACTGAGCCATGTAAGAGGATAAATGTTGAAAACTAAGATCCCTGTTGGAATACAAGGCTGAAGGTGACTGGATCTTTCTTCTGTTGTTTTCAGGATTCTAAAGCCCCCGTCACACACAGCGATCTCGCTAGTCACTAGTTTTGTGACGCAACAGCGATCTCCCCTGCGAATCGCTGTGTGTGACACTGTTCAGCGACCGGCCCCCCTGCCGGGTATCGCTGATCGTTGTCCAAAGGCCAGGACATTTTTTTGATCGTTGCTCTCGCCCTAGCCAGCACGCATCGCTGTATGTGGCAGGCAGGAGACCAGCGATCAGCTGGTAACCAAGGTACGGGTTTCCAGGCGCCGCGCAGCACCTGGAAACCAGATGTGTACCTTGGTTACCAGCTCCCTGCACCAGCAGGCTGGTATCCAACGTATACTGCGGGTAACTAAGCGACGTTACCCGCAGTGTCGCTGTCCTGATCGCTGCCTGTTCGGCAGCTCAGCAGCGATCATGTAGCGCCACACCAGCGATCCTGACAAAGTGCATATCGTTGTCGGGATCACTGGTGTGTCGCTATGTGTGACGGGGTCCTTAATGCATCTGTTATGGGGTTCCATTAATTTAATTAGCACATAAACAATTTTGTCCATTATAATTATAAAAGAATTAGCTGTGAATGATAACATTATTTGTAAATATATCAAGCTCACTGTCAACTCGTTTTAGTTTCTGGTACCCTTGAAAAAAATGACTGAGAGATGTACTGCATTAATTATTTGTGATAAATGTCTATTTAGTGAATGCCGAAAGATTCCTGGAACAAAAAGGATTGGGCAGCTCCTACTTTGTATTCAATTACAGTTAAACTCGTAATGGAGTGCAGCATTGGTAACAGGATGTTATAATAGGCTTATGTTTGACAGCCGCAACACATGCATAGATCGCCTGTTTGATAGGCAATACCTGCATGTGTTGCCGCTGTTTAACAGCCATGAGACAAGCAGCGAAGGCAACTCGAATATAGTATTCGAGCATGCCAAGGTTACTCTGTTAGCACCCGAGCTTGCTCGAGTATCACCTTATCTGAGCATGTTCGCTCATCACTAGTTGATACGCATTTTTTGCTGCTTAAAAAGGAATGGGAATGTATTCTGGAAAAAATGTATGTTAACCCCTTAGTAACAGAGCCAATTTTGTTACTTAATGACCAAGCCAATTTTTACAGTTCTGACCACTGTCACTTTGAGGTTATAGCTCTGGAACGCTTCATCATATGAAACTGTTTCTGAGATTGTTTTTTTGTGACATATTGTACTTCATGATAGTGGTAAAATTTATTCGCTATAACTTGTGTTTATTGATGAGAAAATGGAAATTTGGCGAAAATTTAGCAATCTTCAAACTTGTAACTTTTGTACACTTAAATCAGAGTGGTGTCACACAAAATAGTTAATAAATAACATTTCCCACATGTCAACTTTACACCAGCACAATTTTAGAAACATAATTTTTTTTTTGTTAGGATGTTGTAAGGGTTAAAAGTTGAACATCGATTTCTCATTTTTCCAACAAAATTTACAAAACCAATTTTTTTTTTTTTTTTTAGGGACCACCTCACATGTGAAGTAAGTTTTGGGGGCTCATATAACAGAAAATACCCAACAGTGACACCATTCTAAAAACTGCACCTCTCAAGCTGCGTAAAACTACATTCAAGAAGTATATTAACCCTTCAGATGCTACATGAGAACTAAAGCAATGTGGATGGAAAATGTTAACTTTTTTCACAAAAATTTTTACTTTGGAACCTATTTTTATTTTCACAAGGGTATCTGGAGAAATTGCACAAGTTGTGTTGTCCATTTTCTCCTGAGTACTCCAATACCCCATGGCAGGGCTCAGAAGGGAGGAGCACTGTTTGACTTTTTGAACACAAAATTGGCTGGAATCAATGGTGGGCGCCATGTAGCGTTTGGAGACCCCCTAATGTACCTAAACAGTGGAACCCCCAATTCTTAACTCCAACCCTAACCCCAACACACCCCTAACCGTGGAAATAAATACATTTTTTCATTTTTATCTAAGTAAGGTTGTGATTAAAAGGGGGTTTGATTTACTAATTTGTGATGAGGTCTATCACAGTGATCAAAATGAACCAATAGGAAAAATTTTTCTATTGGTGCAGGCCGGCAGATATCAGCGGGCGCACTAGGGGGATGCAGGGACACCAGGAGGGAGGGGGAGAAATCGAGGAACCCCATTTCTCCTCTGATGTGCAATCACATGAGAGGAAAGAGAAATTAAATGGGAAATAAGACTTTTTTTTTTTTTTGCGGTCGCCGTTATTCCGTGAATAGCGGTGATCTCAACACCGGGGTCGGTAAAAACCAACCTGAATCGGTAGCTGAGGCCACGGAGAAATTTAGACTCTGGGGGGTGCGATACACTTATTTCTCAGCGTCGGTTAAGCAGCGCTGAGGCATAAGTACCCTTAACTGCCACTGTTAAAATGCGTATCGGCGGTCGTTAAGGGGTTAAATATATGTTTTTTATTTTTATACTTTAACCCTATGAAGTGTTGCATGCCATTATATAGTATCTCTAAATTTATTTTTTTAATCGTTCTTTCAGTCACTTATTAAAATTCCCCTTTTATCAAATAGAAATTACAAAATTATATCTTAGCAGATCACTGATTTTAAGTACTGTAGCTACGATTTTATAATAAATATATATCCTTTATTTCAATCAATAAAGGGTTAATTTTAAGATTTCTCTTAAAAAAAATATATATACGGTAGGTATGACTCAAGTCTTAGTTTTGTCTGTGTTTCAAAAGGTAAGAAATTTCACTCTAGTATGTTGCTAGTGTCTCCTTCGCTATCTGCGGAGGTTGGCAACCTTAACCTGTGTAGTGGCGCTCCCGCTCACTGTCTACTATTCCTCTCTCACCATGGAAGTCCTTATTTAAAGAATAGAGGGTGTAGGAAAATGTAAATAGTAAGGTACCATATGTTTTATAGAGTAAGGGTAATATCCTATATCTGCTATAGCATATGGTACTTTAACCAGATCAGACAGAGAAACCATATATTGCAAGCAACAGACCAAAATATCAATCGAGCATGCAGTTATACTGAAAAAAATATATAAATGTATGTGTATATATGTGTGTACATATATATAATGTGTGTGTGTGTTTTCTACTCTCAATAGATCAATGATTTTTTTTTGTTTTTAGGTTCCATAGTGTCAAAAAAGGATAATGGTAAGCGAAAGTATGTGCATTTATATATTATATTAATCTCTATCTATCGTGTGAGGGGTTGACACGCTCAGCTGCTTCACAAGGTAGACACAGGAACAGTTCTGGTAGAAGATCACCTGCTGATTTATTATGGATAGCATAAACCTTGGCAGGTCCTTTTCCCTGCAGATTACCCACACAGTCCTCATCTCCTTCTTGAGCTAAGACACACCAGCCTGACTCTCATGTCCAGGTATTTAAGAACCCATGTGTGATCACATGACCTGGACCTCACACAGGTCCTGTCAGGACTCTGCAGGTGAAGATATGGTGGACCTCCTCCCTCTCGCTCTATGAAGGTCCACGAAAACCAGCCCATAACATAGCTTAATCCATCATACATGACGGCACCACGAGAGAGGGGATCCGCCCTTTAAGGACAGGAACCCTTCAAGACAAAAGGGGCGGCTCCTCTCTCCGCATCAGTTGGTTTCCTGTCATTGATGGGGAACCCTCAAGATAGAAGACTCTCGTGGATGAAGAGGATGCCCAGGCCTGGGACGGATGAATACTGGCAGGCACGGCTCTGCTACATCCGTCGCCAGGTGCCGGTAGTCGCCTCGGGGGCCATGAATTCCATGCCCCCCTGAGCGAGGCATGGCTACAACCCGTGAGGCACTACCCGGGTGAAGATGGGGTTTTGGAGGCCCCAAAGGGTGCACCCTCCGTGATACCTATTCCCATGCACTATGGGGGTCCTCGGAGGCCACGGTTTTCGTGTCCTCCCTGTTGATGCAAAGTGGCCATGCAGCCCGTGAGGCACATCGGTGCCCAGGCAGAAAGAAGCTCCTCGGAGGTCATTTATGGGTGCCCTCCCTGATGAGTGTGTGAAGCCTGAGGTACCTGCAACGTCAGTGCTGGAGCGCTCTCTGACCAGGACCACCAATCAGCAGATGGCAGGTGTGGTGGCAACAGGGCAGGCTGGTGGATCTCGGCGGAGACAGCAAGCCGGTGGGGTGCACAGGAAAAGGGCCCCCCCACGTAGGTATAGCTGCATTTGGGCGCGGTGGCATGGCGACGGAACGCCAGAGCAAGCCACCGGAAGCACTTCAGACGCGAACCGGAAGGGAAGCCGGGTGCGCGCAGTAAGTGCCTGGAGTCGGGCGTGCTCTGGAAGCATCAGGGCTGGGTACAGAGCGCACGCCGGAAAGGACCTGGGCGCGCAAGGGAGGAGGTGAACACAGGCATCAGCAGGCACCTGGGGGGAGCGCGTACCGGAAGTGGTCTGGCGCTCCAGGGCACAAGCAGCATAACGGTGCCGGGTACGAGCGTGGGCACTGGGTGAAAGTAGCGCGCACCGGAGGTGGTCGCTGGGTGCGCGCACAGGTTAAGACACAGCGCGCATGCGTCGGAGCTCTAGCGGCCAGCAGGTGCAGGATCAGCCAGGTGAATTTAATTAAGTAATCATGGAAAAAAAAAAAGGGAAGTCTGCTATTCAAGCCTGGCTGAAACACAATTAGGTGTCACTAAGCCAGTGCAGGTCAGACGTGACTGCTCTCATCACACTAGTGGGTATGATGGAGAGCCTTTCACCGAAGCATTTGCAGCCGCACCAGGAGGTGCAGGAGAAGCGGCGGTCTCGCTCAAGTGAAAAGAGCCAGACGCGCCGCAGCAGCAGTAGCCGCTCGGGTAACATGCGGACGGAGCGTCACAAGGAGGAGTCCGTAGCCTCGACGGGAGACTCCGAAAGGACCAGTCAGCCTCCAGAGACGGTACCGTCCTTTGACACGTCTGAGTGGTGAGTGAGCTTCGAGAAAGTCCAGCATGCTAATGTCTGTTCTCTCTCTCTTGTCTCCAAACCTCCTCTCTCTCACACACATTGGTGGTGTGGAGTATAGGGGGTACATAAGAAGAAGAAAGATAAAGCTAAGAATAAGGAGTGTCCCTTGTGCGAAAGCCCCTTAGGAACATCCTGGAACAAAAAGACGTGTCAGGATTGTATCAATAGGACGCTAGTAGAGGAAACACCATCCTTTTCAGAGAGCCTGAAGTCCTTAATTCAGGCAGAAGTCGGCAAGTCTGTAAAGGCATTACAGACAGCGGACAGGGACGGCAGATCTAGAGACCGGTCCAATCCCTCAGTAGTATCCCAAGAGAACTCCTCAGGAACAGAGGTCCCGGTATTCAGAAAGTAGCTCGGAGGAAGAAGATACGTTTCCTGTGGAAGCTACAGAGAGACTCATAAAATCAGTCCGTTCCACCATGGGTTTAGTAGACGAAAAAGCGAAGAGAACAACCCAGGAACTTATGTTTGGGGGTTTACAAAAAAGGAAGCGGAGATCTTTTCCGATAAACGAGCAGTTACAGGAGCTCATTAAAAAGGAGTGGGAAAAGCCGGAAAAGAAGTCCCACGTAGTTAATTCCCTGAAGAGAAAATACCCCTTTCAGGAGGAGGCATCCTCATCCTGGGATAGACCCCCAAAGATTGATGTGGCAGTATCAAAAGTTGCCAGGAAGTCCTCTCTACCCTTTGAAGATCTAGGTTCTTTAAAGGAACCCCTGGATAGAAAGGCGGACCGTTGTCTGAAAACAGCCTGGGAGGCCTCAGCGGTGGTACTAAGACCAGCCATAGCGGCCACTTGCGTGGCTAGGTCTCTCAAATGTGGATAGACAACCTAGAGGACCAACTAGAACAAGGAGTCCCCAGGGAAGCTATCCTAGAGGCAATACCAACCATAAGAGCTGCGTCAGTATTTCTAGCTGAGGCTTCAGCAGACTCCGCAAGGTTAGCGGCAAAATCAGCAGCATTGGCCAATGTAGGACGCCGTGCAGTATGGCTTAAATGCTGGCCAGGGGACACACAAGCAAAAATGAAGCTTTGCTCTCTGCCATGCGAAGGCAATTTCCTGTTCGGACCGGCATTAGACGAAGTGCTGGAGAATGCCGGGGATAAGAAAAAGAACTTTCCGAGGCAGCCATTTCAGTCCTTTCGGCGTTCATTTCAAAAGGGCCGGAAGTTCAGAAGGCAACAGTTCAGGGAGCGCGACAGAAACAACACGGTCAAGCAATCCAACAGAGGAGGGAGAGGCTTCTACTTCGGTATGCCCTCCAAAGACGGCAAGAAAGCTCCCCAGTGAACGCCCCTCTCAGGTGGGAGGAAGGCTCTCTTACTTCCAGCCTGGGAGAGGATCTCGTCCAGCGCTTGGATCCTGCAAGAAGGTACATGCAAACTCCGGTACAGTCCTCACAGGAAAAGCAGAAGAGCCTGGAAGGGGAGATAGTATTGCTCCTACACAAACAGGTTCTAGAAGAGGTTCCAGTAGAGGAGAGAAACAAGGGGTTTTACTCCCCTCTATTTCTTGTGAAAAAAAAACGGACGGTTCTTGGAGGACAATTATAAATTTAAAAAGCCTCAACAAAACCTCATAATCCCATCCTTCAAGATGGAGACTATAAAGACAGCAGTAAGACTCCTCTTTCCTCACTGTTACATGGCGGTCCTGGACCTTAAGGACGCCTACTACCACGTCCCAATTCGACAGCAAGATAGCAAGTATCTCAGTGTGGCGGTCCAAGTGGGGTCACAGTTACGTCACCTTCAGTACAGGGCTCTGCCCTTTGGGATAGCAATAGCCCCACGAATCTTTACGAAGTTGGTGGCAGAGGTCACAGCGCATCTCAGGGAAAGAGAGACGTTAATAATACCGTACCTAGACGACTTGATAGTGGGGAAAAGTTTTCGTCATTGTCAGGAACAAGTCAGAATAGTAATGGAGACACTGCGGATACTGGGATGGCAGCTGAATCTCAAGAAATCCAGGCTGGAACCAGCAACGACCCAGAACTTCTTGGGAATAACAATAGATTCTGTGGCACAGGAGTGTCGCTTCCCAGAGGAAAAAGAGGAAAAAATAAGACAAATGATCATAACGACAATGGAAAAGCCAGAAGTCACGCTAAGAAGAGCCATGTCAGTGTTAGGGTCTCTAAACGCATGCATACCGGCGGTAAAATGGGCCCAGTTCCATGCAAGGGAACTACAGTGGTGTGTGCTACAGGGGACCTGGATCTTCAGGGACAACTAGATCGAAAGATCACCCTCTCGGTCTCTGTACTCCAAGTCACTCAGGTGGTGGTTACAGATAGACTCATCTCCAAGGGGAGTCCCATGGACATTCACAACCTCCAAGGTGGTCACAACGTCACAATGGACGCCAGCCCTTGGGGGTGGGGAGCCCACCTAGACACACTATTGCTCCAGAGTCCCTGGGCCCAGGGCGGCACCCGTTCTCGGTCACTGATGACGATAACAGAGAGGATTATGACTCTGGCAGAACATCATTTCAGCTCATTATCGGCCCTGCATATCAGAGGGGTAGACAACCAGAAAGCGGATTTTCTGAGCAGGAACCACTTGAGTCAAGTAGAATGGTCACTAAAACAGTCCGTTTTTCATCAGATAGTGCTCATGTGGGGAAAACCCATCATAGATCTTTGCCTTAAAAGCCAACAAGAAAGTGCAGAAATTCTGCTCCCTGAGTCCAGCAGACAGACCGTTGGCAGTGGACGCTTTCAGGATAAACTGGTCAACGGGACTCCTGTACGCCTTCCCTCCGATATGCCTTATTCCAGCAGTTCTGAGGAAGATCAGGGAGGACAAGGCCAGAGTGATTGTAATAGCCCCCTTCTGGCCGAAGAGGCCATGGTTCTACTGGCTGAGAGTAATGTTGGTAACAGACCCATGGGTACTCCCGGAAGACCAGGACCTTCTAACACAGGGTCCCTTCAGTCACCCTCAGAAGTCCGGGCTGCATTTGACAGCCTGGAATTTGAAAGGTCACTGTTAGAAAAAAAGGGGTTCTCAGCTGGTCTAATATCCACTTTACTCAGTAGTAGGAAGCCAGTGACTACAAAAATTTACGGGAGAATATGGAAACATTTTTTTTGTCTGTCTCAGGGCCAATACGGGAAGGGGAGGACCCGATAGTGGCGATACTGGAGTTCCTGCAGAAGGGTTTAGAGCTGGGGTTAGCTGTCAGTACCCTCAAAGTGCATGTCTCAGCCACTGGCAGCATTGTTCAACTGTGACCTGGCAAACAATAGATGGGGGCTAGATTTTTCCAGGCCTGTAATAGAGCTGATTCTGTTCCAATCCCCTCTTCCACCATGGACCTAAATTTAGTTTTGTCAGCCTTGACGGAAAGCCCCTTTGAGCCTTTAAACGCAACATCAGATAAGGTACTAACATTGAAAACAGTGTTAGTGGCGCTCACATCAGCCCGTAGAGTTGGAGATTTACACACGCTATCGGCAGACCCTCCCTACACTCAGGTCATGGAGGATATGGTGATGTTGAAGTTAGACCCAGCATATCTTCCGAAGGTAGTGTCAAAATTTCATAGGGCTCAGGAAATAGTGTTACCATCCTTTTGTCCTAACCCTAACAACAAAAAGGAAGAAAAACTACACTGCCTAAAAGATGTATCCTGCAGTATCTAGAGGTGACAAAACATTGGAGAAACAGAGGCTTTATTTGTCTCATACCAGGGGGCAAGGAAAGGCCTTAAAGCCTCAAAACAGATGGTAGCTAGATGGTTGAGAGAGGCCATTATGCTAGCGTACAGTAGTGCAGGCAGGGCTGTTCCTGAGGGTCTAAAAGCCCATTCTACAAGAGCCATGGCGATGTCTTGGGTGGAGAGAGCAGATGCCACAATCGACCAGATTTGTAAGGCGGCCACTTGGTCCTCTCCGTCAACTTTTTTCAAACATTACAGACTAGACTTATCTGTTACCTCTGATCTCACATTTGGGAGAAGAGTGTTACAAGCAGTGACCCCTCCCTAATGAGAATACAAATCTCTGTAACTCTTGTGGTGCCGTCACGTATGATGGAAAAACACGGTTATTACATACCTGGTAATGTGTTTTTTCATGAGACATGACGGCACCTTTATATTCCCGCCCTTTGATCACGTCATTAGTTGGGTGCATTTTTTAGTATTATACACTCCCTTGGGTGTTGGTGATTAGAATTGTAAAGGATGTATTATTTATATGTAAACTAACCTGCGGAGTTCCTCTCGTGCTCTGTAGAACAACTGATGCGGAGAGAGGAGCCGCCCCTTTTATCTTGAAGGTTTCCTGTCCTTGAAGGGCGGATCCCCTCTCTCGTGGTGCCGTCATGTCTCATGAAAAAACACATTACCAGGTATGTAATACCCGTGTTTTCAATTAACCATCTCGGCACATAGTGCTACACAAAAACATTCTAGTTCTACATCACTGTGCAGTGACGCGCATCTCCCTTCATACTCTGTGCCAGTGACTCTATCACAAATGTATTATATTGGATTGGATTTGATTTTAGTATATGTGCTGTTCACAAAATTAGAATATCAAAAAGTTAATTTATTTCAGTTCTTTAATACAAAAAGTGAAACTCATATATTAGTGTCATTCATAGTGTTTATTTCTGTTAATGTTAATTATGGCTTACAGCCAAGAAAAACCCAAAAGTCATTATCTCATTAAATTAGAATACGTTATAACACCAGCTTGAAAAATGATTTTAAAATCCAAAATGTTGGCCTACTGAAATGTGTGTTCAGTAAATGCGCTCAATACTTTGTCTGTGCTCCTTTTGTATCAATTACTGCATCAATGTGACTTGGCATGGAGGCGATCAACCTGTGGCATGCTGAGGTGTTATGGAAGCCCAGATAGCAGCTTTCAGCTCATCTGCATTGTTGGCTTTATCTGGCTAATAATTATAGGGGGACTCCACGTCATTTTTTTTGGGGGGGGGCGACCCCAATTTTGATAGCCAGTAGAGGCTATGCAGACACCTGCGGGCTCTATTTAATAACTTGGGAAGATCCATGGGTATGACCTCTTTCCCAGGCTTTAAACATCTGCCCCCAATTGCTGGCTTTCCATCTCTGGTTTGGAAAATTGCGTGGGAGCACACACAATTTATTTATTTTTTTTTAAATTAAACAGATATTGGGTTTAAGGCCAGGGGTCACACTTGCGAGAAACTCGCACGAGGCTTGCACCTCAATACCAGCACTGCCGCCAGCACTCGGGACCAGAGTGTGTGTGGCTGCATGTACTTCTATGCAGCTGAACCTCCGGTCCGAGTGCGGGTATTGAGGTGCGAGACTCGGGCAAGTTTCTTGCAAGTGTGACCCTGGCCTAACGCAGATTTTTTTCTATTTAGATATATCGATAGATGTTCACTTCCGATATTTGTTTTGTGTACATTGTATGTGACCATGGTCTGTGATGGTATGGTATTTAATGGAGTATGTAAAAGAATAGGTTGGACAATATCTAAGAAGTTAGTTTCTCCTTGCGGAGATTGACATGCTAAGCATGCCGAGATGAGGAGACTTAAAGCCGCAATGCTCCTCTGGGAAAATATGCAAATTCTCTTCAGAGAGGAAGAGGACTAGAACTCTAGTGCCACCTATTGGAAGTAGCGATCCTAAAAGTCAATGTCGACCCTTTAACGAGCCTTGTCACATAACTTAGGATAAAAGCTTTTATACAGCATCATCAGCAAAAAATAAAAAAGTTATAGCTGTCAGAATAAATCGATGCAAAAATAATTATTTTTTAGATAAAATAGTTTTTATTGTATAAAAGCGCCAAAACATAAATATATAAGGTATCGCTGTAATGGTACTGACACGACAAATAAAACTGCCTTATCAATTTTGCCACACGCAGAATGGTATAAATGACCCCCCCCAAAAGAAATTCATGAATTGCTAGTTTTTGTTCATCTTGCCTCCCAAAAATCGGAATAAAAATCTATCAAAAAATGTCATGTGCCCGAAAATGGTACCAATAGAACCGTCAACTAGTCCTGCAAAAAACAAGACCTCTCATGACTCTGTGGGCCAAAATATGGAAAATTATAGCTCTCAAAATATGGTGATGCAAAAACTATTGTTTGCAATAAAAAGCGTCTTTCAGCGTGTGACAGCTGCCAAACATAAAAACCTGCTGTAAATAGTAAATCAAACCCACTTTATATCCCCTTAGTTAGGGAAAGATAATAAAATAAAAAGAAAAAATATATCCATTTTCTCGTTGGGGTTAGGGTTGGGCTAAAGTTAGGGTCGGGGTTAACGTTAGTGTTAGGGCTAAAGTTAGGGTTAGGTTTAGTGCTAAAGTTAGGGTTGGGGCTAAAGTTTGGGTTGTGGTTACAGTTAGAGTTGGGGCTAGAGTTGGGGTTGGGGCTAGAGTTGGGGTTGGGGCTAGAGTTGGGGTTGGGGCTAGAGTTGGGGTTGGGGCTAGGGTTGGGGTTAGAGTTGGGGCTAGAGTTGGGGTTGGGCTAGAGTTGGGGTTGGGGCTAGAGTTGGGGTTGGGGCTAGAGTTGGGGTTGGGGCTAGGGTTGGGGTTAGAGTTGGGGCTAGAGTTGGGGTTGGGGCTAGAGTTGGGGTTGGGGCTAGAGTTGGGGTTGGGCTAGAGTTGGGGTTGGGGCTAGAGTTGGGGTTGGGGCTAGAGTTGTGGATGGGGCTAGAGTTGTGGATGGGGCTAGAGTTGTGGATGGGGCTAGAGTTGTGGATGGGGCTAGAGTTGTGGATGGGGCTAGAGTTGTGGATGGGGCTGATATTAGAGTTAGGGGTGTGTTGAGGTTAGGGTTTAGAGTTAGAATTGGGGGCTTTCCACTGTTTAGACACTTGAGTGGCTCTCCAAACACGACATGGCGTCCGATTTCAATTACAGCCACTTTTGATTTGAAAATGTCAAATGGCGCTCCTTCCCTTCCGAGCTCTGCCGTGCACCAAACTGTGGTTCCCCCCACATATGGGTTATCAGCGTACTCAGGACAAATTGGACAACAACTTTTGGGGTCCAATTTCTCCTCTTAACCTTGGAAAAAAAAAAATTGGTGGCTAAGGCTAGTTTCACATTTGCGGTTGAATCCGCAGTGTATCGTCCGGAACCTCAAACGCGCAAAAAACCGCATGCAAACACAGCATTTTTCATCGGCATCAGCTTGCGCATGTTGTAAAAAACGCAGCGTTTGCATGCGTTAGCCCTTTTTATGCGCATTACTTACATCGAAAAATTTCCCTGGAGCAAAATCTAGATAAACAGACACCCCCAATGGGCGTGTGTTATGGGATATCTTTATATAGGCCCTTGTACAGCTGAAATCTTTAGATTTCACTCCTGTACCCTGCGTCATGATGGATCTTCACATGGAGAGCTTTTATTTCAACCTGGATTTGGATATAAAGCGGTTTCTTGCCTTTGCGTTTGCTTGTGAGCAACAAAGAAACAGAGAAAGATGGAGAAGACGGCGTCGGCGTTTTTGCAGACTCCCCATTATCGAAGTCCTGGAGAGCCGTGGGCCTACCACACT
>JARQOD010000002.1:411857005-411943546 GCA_033576555.1 Oophaga sylvatica
GGCTTATACATGAGTATATACGGTAGATTTTAGGCAACATTCTAGTTTTATAGGGGGGTCGTTACAGACGCGGCAATACCAAATATGTGTACTTTAATTGTTTTTTGTTTTTTTTATTTACAGGAATAAATTAATTTATTGGGGAATATTTTTTTTTTTTTTTTTTTTTTTAACACTTTTTATTTATTTTTTTACTGTGTCCCAGGGTGGGACATCACTGTATATTATACATGGTATTATACAGTGTATAATACCAGATCGCTGGTGTGACAGTGTGCACAGCACTCTGTCACACCAGCAATCGCTCTGGCATCGCTTCAGGCTTCTCAGTGCCTGCTCTCAGCAGGCACTGAGGAAGCCAAGCCGCCTCCCTGCAGGACCCGGATGGACCCCGGCGCCATCTTGAATCCGGGGTCCTGCAGGGAGGAGGGACCCTCGGAACAGCGCGACACATCGCGCTGTTCTGAGGGTCTCAGGGGAGCGTGCAGGGAGCCCCTTCCCTGCGCGATCCTCCCCTGTGCCCCCCAGTACACCGCAATCATGTTTGATCGCGGTGTGCCAGGGGTTAATGTGCCGGGAGCGGTCTGTGACCGCTCCTGACACACAGTGCCGGGTGTCAGCTGTGATAATCAGCTGACACCTGGCTGCGCTCCCCCCGGGCGCCAGGCATGATTTTCTAGGCGCCACTGGCGCCCGGGTTTGTCGAACCCTGTCTTACACTATGTATTTACAAAAATACTGGCTCTTCCATCTCTACGAACACACAGTGGCAGCAATCTATCTGTTGACACTTGCTAGTAAACAAAATAAAAGTGTACTTTTATAACTCAGTCAAGCAAATGGCACAAAAACTCTTCATATACAATGTAGGTAGGTATAAAGATATATATCCTACCTAAGTTTGAGAAAAACCCAAATTGTGGAAATTAAAATGGTGATGTGTACAAAATAAACAATTGTCTACCAAGGTGTGAGATTGCACAATGCCTGTGGCCAAACAAGGTGTGAAATTGCACAATGACCAGAGCAACCTCCACAGCAGTGGCGGACACAGATTGCAGAGGGCCCCTGTGCAAGAAATCTTCCCGGCTCCCCCCCCCCCCATACCGCAAAGTTATGTAAACATATAGGTTGTAATATTTATTATCAGTTTAGGACACAACTATCAAATCTAAATAATACATTTAAGTTCCATATTTAACAACTGAATATAACACAAAGTAGTCATGCAAATGATGTCATACCTGGCATATCTGAATGTGCTTATTAAGGCATATGACTTATCAAGCAGCATAGATTATTATTACTTTATAAACTGGAGGAAATAATACTGTAGTGAGGAGTATTTGATTTTTTTTCAAATCGTAAATGGGTTGTCCAGGACTGTTTTATTATTTAACTATGAACCTATGAATTGATAGGCAGGGAATTGCTAACTACCCACCTGTTCTGTGCTGGCATAGAGTGGTAAAGGACTGCTTCTGCCACAGATCCTGCTGCTTTATGTCAATAGAGCAGCTTTTCATGTTCTGGGCTGCTCTGTTTATAGAGTATGACTGCCGACCTTCTGCTGTTCAATACCCGGCCCCCCCCCCGTAGTTATGTAATGGGGAGATGGCTGTCAATCAGCATAATGCTGGCAGTCACAGCCCTTCAACAGACTAGAAGAGAAGCTGCTGTTCTGTTGATGTGACATCAGAGAAAGCAGCAGTAGTGGTCTGTGACTACCCTGAGCTGGCCGAGATCTGCACTGGGTAGGACAGGCAGTTAGTAACTACCTCCCTGTTAGATCTTAGGCCTATAGTAAAAAAATAGATTGGTTTTGGACAACCCATTTAATAATAATTAGTAAACAATTGTACCCTTTATTGCCAAATACTAAAAACCATGTTACTAAATCAAATTAAGATAACTAGGCTTTAGTCAGCCATTCACATGTTTGAATTTAGGAATGTTCACTGAAAATGTATTTCAAACAGCAAAACCGTGTGGAGGTTTGAACAATTTACTTAAAACTCATTTTTCTGGCTTTTTCGGCAAATTCATCAATAATTTTATTTAAGTTAATCTTTCTAGCACGGTCGTTTTCAATGGACAGCATAGCTAGTCCACTTAGCCTTTCTTGTCCCATTGTAGGCCTCAGGTAGTTTTTTATTAACTTTAGTTTGGAGAAGGAGCATTCAGCGCTAGCCACTGTTACTGGCAAGGATAAGAACAAAATGTATGCTGTACACACTTCTGGATAACTTGGAAACTAGCACACTGTTGTCAACAATCAATAGCTTGGCAATTTCTTCCACAGTGGTCACGTGTGCAATTTGTGATTTAAAGCAAGCTCTGAATGAAATGAGCTGGTGAAAAGTCTTTTTTGAAATGGTTCACAAGGTTCCCTCCATCCTTATGCAGTTCTTCAGATAAAGATTGCAGTGAGCTGGGAAGGATTGCTCTAAATTTATTCACAGTTGCATGAAGACTGTGAAATCTTTGTTTTAATTGCATGATAATTGTGTCCAAGCAGGAGTTAAAGATGTTGACCTGTAAGTACTTCTCAGCATCGCAGAGTCGTTTATCTTCGCACAATTCATCATACTGTCTTTTTACATGTTTATTTCTTTTTCTTTCAAATGCAACATCTATTCCCCACTTCTCTGACAATTGTTGGCGCTGTTTTTTGCTCCCTGGAAGTTGTCTCTGAACTCTTGAACTTCAACAGCATTTTTAAGTAAAGGTACTGCCACACTAAACAATCCCGCTAGCGATCACGATAACGACGCATACTAATGCGATCGCTAGCGGGATTGTTTCTATATCGCTAAATGCGGCCACATTTAGCGATATAGTTAACGACGCTATCGCCGTTAGCGATCTTCTTAACGACTTTAGCGGTACAAAAGTACCGCTAAATCGCTAAGAAAAGGTGCCACACAGCGATTAGATACTCACCCAGCGGGAGCGCCAGCGATGAAATAGGGTCCGGAGCGATTCCAGCGACGAGCGAGATCACAGCAGGAAGCTCGTCGCTGGAAGCTGCCGCACTGAACAATATCGCTAACGGGATCGCTAAATAGTGACGTTTTTTAGCGATCTCGTTAGCGATATTGTTTAGTGTGGCATACCCTTAAGAGTGTTGCTTTTTCAAGATTTGCATCTTTGGCTTGCAGACACTTTGAAACTGGTCCGACAACATGTAGAATTGTAGCCTGCATGACGACTGTGATCACAAACTCAAAGGTGCTGATGTTTTTCTTTAAGCTAGCAGCATCAATGCTGTCACTGCAATTTTTGTCTGACCTCTAGGTAATTTTTGTCAGTGCCTTCAGGATATCAGTGTAGCGATACCTCAGTGCCCTGATCGAATCATTTCTGGAAGACCATCTAGCTGGACACAATCTCTTCAGAGTAATGTTATTAGTTTTAGACTCTGATGATATCTCTGATAATAAAGCCCATCGTTTGATGCTGTTGGCAAAAACTGGTACAATTTTTCAATGATATCATAAAATTTTCCTAGTTCTGGGATGTATCTTACGGAATCATTTACAGCAAGGTTTAAGTTGTGAGCTGCACAATGTATATACTGTGCACTAGGTTCCCTTTTTGAATTTCTTGCTTGAACCCCAGTATATATGCCACTCATGTTTGCGGCCCCATCATACCCTTGTCCACGACATCTACTTATGTCAAGACCCTTATTCTCAATACTTAGAACAATTTCGATTTGCAGCTGTTTGATCTGTTATGGCATGAAATCCCAGGAAAACTTAATTTACCTTTAATGCACTAACTTTATTCTGTTCATTAGTTTCAACGGTTACATTACGAAAAATCTGACTAAGTTGGTCAGTTTTAGAGATGATGTGTTGTATCAATGATCACTGAAAAAAATGTAGCGCTCTTGATCTCATTAACAATTTCTTGCTCTATCTTCTTTGACAATAAAGAAATGATCTCTTCCTGTATTCTGTGGCTCAGATAACGGACAGAACCCCTTGGCATTTCCAATAATTGCTGCAGAGTAGTCATACTTTGCTAGCAACTGAATGAATGAATGAACGAAAAAAACGCCACTGTTTGCTTGGTCTATTACTTCTGTATGACCTTTAAAAGGAAGATTACACATTGCCAGTGTTAAGGTGATATTAATCACTCTGTCAAAAACTTGCCTCCAGCAGTTTTTTGTTTTCTAATTTCCCCCTCATTTTCTTCATCTACAGTACTATGACTGCGCCAATGCTGCATCAACATGCACTCATTAATGTGCTGGATGAAGCTTTCATGATAATGCACTGCCTGTGTTAGGTGAGACCAATTTCTCACACCATTCACCCATGCTGAATTGTAAGCATCATAGCTTCGATCATCAAAAAGCCAGCATGGTTCACAGTAGGCACAGTCTAGGATTGGAGAATAACACAACCATGAACGTGGGATCAATACTCCAGCTTGTGTTTTCTTGGTGTAAAATACCTGCAAAAAACAACGTCCTCCCTGTTTTTCATCTCGTGGAAATGTTATAAATGGCCTACAAGACCCCTGAGAAATTATGAATCTCTTTATTTGACTGTCATTAATATCTGGTGGAAAGTTACCACGGTCTGTTGGAAATTTATTTGCATCTGTAGCAAGGCCTTCATCATCTGCAATTATCTTATCAACATATTCACTGGAATGTTCCTTACTCTGTATAGTAACTGATGCACAGAATTCTTTATGTACACTTGACTGTGTGCTCTCTGGATTCTTTGAAGGAGTGTGAGAAGTGTCCTCACATGTAACTTCAGCACTTAAGGTACTGTCACACTAAGAGAGATCGCTAGAGAGATCGCTAAAGAGTCACCGATTTTATGACGCAGTAGCGATCTCGTTAGCGACTTAGCTGTGTGTGACATGTAGCGGCGATGTGGCCCCTGCTGAGATGTCGCTGATCGCTTATAAACGTTCTGAGCCGTTTTTTGGTCGTTGGTGTCCCGCTGGTGAGCCTGAATCGCTGAGTGTGACACCCTTTATGAACGACTTTACCAGCGTCGCAGGTGGGACTAGGTTTTCCCAACGACCGCAGAGGTCGTTATACAGATCGCTGCTGAGATGTGTTTGGAAGCTAACTAGCGACCACATAGCGATCGCACTAGCGATCTCGCCAGGTCGTGTCGTTGTCGTGATCGCTAGTGCTATCGCTAAGTGTGACAGTGCCTTTACACTTGGCAAGTTTTCAGTCTCCTCACCATGGGCACTGGCCCGGGCATTAATCTGGCCACTATCAACTGAAGTACTGCTACAGGGTATGGCTATCTCACCATGTTCTTTCTCAGATTGAGAAATGAACTAATCTTGGGTAATTTAGCTGTCTGCGCTAACTCTTAGTCTGCGCTTTTGAGCTCCGCTTTTAGGTTTTGGGCCAGGTGCCATTCTAAAAAAATAGACCATAATGTATGTTCACTATGTGTTAAGTTAACATTTTAGACTATTTAACAGATATATTATTGTATCATAAACAATAAAAAGGGGAATAAACACTTCAACATATCAACAGGTATGTCAGATGCATGTCGGTGCTTAAAGGGGTTGTCCTCTACTAGACAACCCCTTCTTAAACTAAATCTTATGCCCCCATAAAATAATAAAGCCTATTCTCACCTCAGCTCCGTTCCAGCGGTGATGGCACTCACGGTCCCGGGACTGTGATGCGGTGGAATGACTCGTGATGCCCAGTGCCCAATCAGTGCTGGCGTCACTGTCTCCACCTTCAGACAAATTGAATATGAAGTAGTCCAAGCTGCAGCTGATCCATGACTTCCTCTTCATGTTCAGTTTATCTGAAGGCAGAGACAGTGACGCCAGCGCTGATTGGCACAAAACCGCATCACAGCCCTGTGTGATGGCAAGTGCCGACACTGTGAGGTGATTATCGGCCTTATTATTTTATCGAGGCTGAACATTTAGTTTAAGTCAGAGGGCTGTCCTAGTAGTGGACAACCCCTTCAATAAATCATACAAATAGAAATTTGAAAACAAAAAAAAAAAATAAAGACTTTAAAAAAAAAAAAAGCACATTTTAAATGTTTTATTTACATGTAATCACAGAGGTAGGTTATGCTCAACCAAAAATGCCACATCATATTAAGTCCTATCCAATTTTAACCTATTGTAAGGGACTAAATCTGGCCATGAAAGTTCTAGGACACATCTCATAACCGTATAAACGGTAACCACATGGGTGGAAAAATTGATGTACTTGACCGTTGAAAGATACAATCTTTATTGATTAGCAAAAAGACATACAGGAACATGGGGTGAAACCACCCACACTGGATGTAATCACTGCACACAATATGAAAATTAAAATTAGGAAGGGGCACACCACCCCCAAGAGACCCTTAAATAGATTGTTTGTATATTACAGCATAAATTATCGCTTGTCGTTAGGCAGCAAAAATCTGCTTTAGTAAAGTCAATATTATGGCAATGCATATGCAGTATAGGACAAGACAGTGATTATCTAATAATGACAGCCTACAACGTACAGTGCCTACAAGTAGTATTCAACCCCCTGCAGATTTAGCTGGTTTGATAAGATGCAAATAAGTTAGAGCCTTCAAACTGCAAACGAGAGTAGGATTTATTAACAGAAGCATAAATCTTACAAAACAAAAAGTTATGTTGCTCAGTTGAATTTTAATAAATTTTAAACATAAAAGTGTGGGTCAATTATTATACAACCCCTATGTTTAATATTTTGTGGAATAACCCTTGTTTGCAATTACAGCTAATAATCGTCTTTTATAAGACCTGATCAGGCCGGCATAGGTCTGTGGAGTTATCTTGGCCCACTCCTCCATGCAGATCTTCTCCAAGTTATCTAGGTTCTTTGGGTGTCTCATGTGGACTTTAATCTTGAGCTCCTTCCACAAGTTTTCAATTGGGTTAAGGTCAGGAGACTGACTAGGCCACTCCAACACCTTGACTTTTTCCCTCTTGAACCAGGCCTTGGTTTTCTTGGCTGTGTGCTTTGGGTCGTGTCTTGTTGGAAGATGAAATTACGACCCATCTTAAGATCCTTGATGGAGGAGCGGAGGTTCTTGGCCAAAATCTCCAGGTAGGCCGTGCTATCCATGCTCCCATGGATGCGGACCAGATGGCCAGGCCCCTTGGCTGAGAAACAGCCCCACAGCATGATGCTGCCACCACCATGCTTGACTGTAGGGATGGTATTCTTGGGGTCGTATGCAGTGCCATCCAGTCTCCAAACGTCACGTGTGTGGTTGGCACCAAAGATCTCGATATTGGTCTCATCAGACCATAGAACCTTGAACCAGTCTGTCTCAGAGTCCTCCAAGTGATCATGAGCAAACTGTAGACGAGCCTTGACATGACGCTTTGAAAGTAAAGGTACCTTATGGGCTCTCTGGAACGGAGACCATTGTGGTGGAGTACGTTACTTATGGTATTGACTGAAACCAATGTCCCCACTGCCATGAGATCTTCCCAGAGCTCCTTCCTTGTTGTCCTTGGGTTAGACTTGACTCTTCGGACAAGCCTGGCCTTGCACGGGAGAAAACTTTCAAAGGCTGTCCAGGCCGTGGAAGGCTAACAGTAGTTACATAAGCCTTCCACTTACGGATGATGCTCCCAACAGTGGAGACAGGTAGGGCCAACTCCTTGGAAAGGGTTTTGTACCCCTTGCCAGCCTTGTGACCCTCCACGATCTTGTCTCTGATGGCCTTGGAATGCTCCTTTGTCTTTCCCATGTTGACCATGTATGAGTGCTGTTCACAAGTTTGGGGAGGGTCTTAAATAGTCAGAAAAGGCTGGCAAAAGAGATCATTAATCCACACATGTGAAGCTCATTATTCTTGGTGCCTGAACTACTTCTTAATACTTTAGGGGGACCAAACAGAATTCTTGTGGTTTGAGGGGTTGAATAATAAATGACACTCTGAATTAACTTTTAACGTTTTTTAAAAAAAAAAAAATAATTAAAACAAAAATTTTTGCTGCAGTGCATTTCCCACTTCCAGGCTGATCTACAGTACAAATGTCACAATGCCAAGTTGATTCCGCATGTGTCAACCAGCTAAATCTGCAGGGGGTTGAATACTACTTGTAGGCACTGTATATAGTCATCAGTATAATAAGACAAAATTCCTTAATGCTCCATATACATTACTGCATTGCATGTAAGAACATGAGATATGTTATCACTTATAATTTAAGCAACAAAAAATATCTGATTAGACAAATATATAAAGTCAGTACTCCAACAGTCTATTATAATATAAGACAAGTGTGATTGTCTAGTACTAGCAGTCAGTAGTATATATGATCATTGTTATATCAGAAGGACAATATTACTTAACGCTCAATATAGAGATTACTGCATAGCACAGTTACTCACACTTGTATGGTGATCATAGATAATAAAAATTCACCCTATAACGGGGGAGGCTATCAAAATGAAATCAAGGTACTGCCATAAGAACACCGTCAATTACCTGTGGATGCGATGTACCAAATGCTGCCTGGGTCAGAGGGGGTGTGTGTGCGCGCCCCAACGCACGTTTCGGTCCTGCCTTCGTCAGGGGGCACACACACCTCACCTCTCTGTGCTCCCTAAATACACACGGTCGCTGTGGCCACATCCCTCCCTGCTGTTTCACCATCCGGAAGTGGTGTGACCGGAAGTGACGTCTCCCGCCCATCATGAGTCGCGCGTTGTCATGCAAACCGAGACGCCAGGCGGCGTCGGCATCACACTGTGGATCGGCATGGAAACCACCACAGTGTGGAGACGCTGAGAGCCGGATGGAGGCACGGATGCAGTGACAAACGCGCGTACCAGCAGGAGACGTCCACTTAATGTGACAGCAGCAATATGTAAGGGTGGATCAATCATTATTGTTGACCATCATATACTGGCATATATTCAAAGATGGTGCAACATACAATACCAATTCATAAATATATATACATCTTCATATCTAAAAATTGCATTTAGTGACATCACATTTAGAGTACCACATTTAATCTAATTTATTACAGCTATAAAACAATTAATAATTTACTCAAGATAGTGACATCAAACACCAAAGCATACATCGAAAGTGACATATCCCAATAAACCACCCAATTTTTCAACGGAGGCCATCCGTCATTAATGCTTAAGGCCACACTTCGATATCGATGCAAATATAAATTCATCAGCTTCATAAAGGATGTTATTCCTCCATCTTGTATATAACTCTACAGAATCATAACAGCTGTAAGACCATCTGAAATTACTAGAGCACAGAAAAAAGAGACTTCTAAGTATATCAAACTGTTAAAAATAATAAAACAATTAAAACAATCGCGTGACAGCCAGATAAGGCTAAACAAATCATCAAAGAAAAGGGGCATAACTAAGATGCTCATTTAGTCCCAAGGGTTGTACCATACCAAGCGTCCAAATTCATTTGGACTCAAGTTGTGATAATTTCGTCGAGACACGACCTCCTCGAATGTTGACATCAATTATATCTATGCGCGATATTTTAGTGCACAGCCATTATGTAGGCAACACTCATAAAACTTTTTTAGATGGTGCGAAAATGGTCAATGGCTGTACCCTTTGTGGCTGATGCGTGGCATGCCGGAACATCCAATGGAGTGACACGGTCTATAATACTTCTAAATCGCGCACCTTCAAGATTAAGAAACGTATTACATGTACTAGCACGAACGTGATTTATTTTGCAACTTATCCTTGTGACAAGATTTATGTAGGCATGACTACACGCCAATTGAAGGTGCGCGTTAGTGAACATGTTCTAGGCATCCTCGCAGTGGCCACACAGGAGGAAATAGCATTTTTGAAAATTCCACGCCATTTTAAAGTACATCACGATTGTAATGGAGATATCTTGAAAGTAAGGGGCATAGATGTGATTGATGTCAACATTCGAGGAGGTCGTGTCTTGACGAAATTATCACAACTTGAGTCCAAATGGATTTGGACGCTTGGTACGGTACAATCCTTGGGACTAAATGAGCATCTTAGTTATGCCCCTTTTCTTTGATCATTTGTTTAGCCTTATCTGGCTGTCACGCGATTGTTTTAATTGTTTTATTGTTTATAGTTTATTTTTAACAGTAATCTCTATATTGAGCGTTAAGTAATATTGTCCTTCTGATATGACAATGATGTATATGGAGCATTAAGGAATTTTGTCTTATTATATTGATGACTATATACGTTGTAAGCTGTCATTATTAGACAATCACTGTCTTGTCCTATACTGCATATGCATTGTAATAATATTGACTTTACTAAAGTAGATTTTTGCTGCCTAACGACAAGTGATAATTTATGCTGTAATATACAAACAATCTATTTTAGGGTCTCTGGGGGTGGTGTGCCCCTTCCTAATTTTAATTTTCATATTGTGTGCAGTGTTTACATCCAGTGTGGGTGGTTTCACCCCATGTTCCATGTTCCTGTGTCTTTTAGCTAATCAATAAAGATTGTATCTTTGAACGGACAAGTACATCAATTTTTCCACCCATATGTAATCACAGAGGTACATACACAAAATTGGTATCCCCATAAACATAACAACCCATACAATAAATTTTACACGTCACTTAAAAATATATTATTTCAAACTACTGTAGATTTAGCCATGATAAAAAATTATTATAAATTAAAAGCAATGATAATTTCCCCAAACTGGTGCTAATTTATCACACCAAAAATAATGTTGGTTGGGGAAGAGGGAGGACATAATCAGAAAGCACAATACAGCGGTACATTCATCACATGATGAACACTAATAGACATACTCACCTCTATTGTTGTCTGTCACACTCTGCCGAGGTGACCGTCAGTTTGATGGGAAAAACAATTCCTCATACAGCACTTTTATTCACATAAAGATGACAAAATCTGTGACGGAGCAAATTACGAAAATATGAGCTGTACCTTTACTAGCATACATTTTGGTTTCAAAACGGGTAAATATGCGATCCACCTCACAACATGTAATAAGACTAATTTAATATTTAGCTTTACGTGATCTATATATATAAAGCTGAGTGTGTGTATGTGTATGTATGTATAAAGCCTCGCCCACTCCACAACACCTTAGCAGACAGTGACCGGGTGGGAGAAATCTAGCATCCCAAGGAACATAAGCTCCAGCCATTGTCTGCCCCCCAGAAAAGGAGCAGTGAGCACATGACAGAAAAGAATCACCCCCTCCTCCATTACTGCCGCACTCTATTGTTACCTGCGTTGAAAATCGCATCATGAGAGGCTACACACAGAGCCGCACGCAGAGCCACACACAGGGCAGCACTGCCAGGTTACATGACAGCACACCTCCTGGAACTCCCTGCTCAGTGCCACCCAGCTCGGGACTATGGGATAGAGGATGTGTGATGGGTATATGGCCACTGGACTATGGGATGGTGGATAATCATTATATAATTTGTTATAACTAACCACAGTTAGTTACTATGCCCGGGCAATGCTGGGCTCTTCAGCTAGTATATTTATAAACAGCATAGAAGAAAGTGAATTACAATGCAAAGAAGCAGTGTTATCATTCACCAGTCTGCAAATGTTGGCTGTAATCCTGCTGTATGGAGGTAGAATGGGATTTTAGGCCTGTGGTATAATGATCCCTGGCTTTAACTTATCAGCTTCTGCCTATATATATATATATATATATATATATACATATATATATATATATATTGTGTGTATGTGTGTAATATATATATATATATATATATATATATATATATATATATATATATATATATATATATTATATTAAAGGGTAAGTAAGAGGCTTTACCATAGTGTATTGCATCAAGAACACAATCTGTCACAGGACACATTCAGACGTCTGTACAAATCTATCCAAGATCAGATGGCAATGCATGGACTGGCCAAGGTTCTCCTGATATGAGCGTAAGGCCGGAGTCACACTAGCGATGAATACGGACAAGTGCTATGCGATTAAACATCGCATAGCACTCGGACCAGTATTCATCTATTGCAGGGGTGGGGAACGTCCGGCCCGCGGGCCGTACACGGCCCGCCATATCACCTGGTCCGGCCCGGCAGCCACTGTTAGCTGATGACACTTTTTCAATAAAGTTTGGCTGTCTGCGCCACCCGCAGGCCTCTCGCAGTGCGGCGCACCGGAACCCCCACCCGTGGTCCTGGTGAGCGGAAGATGCAGCTCTTTCCACTGCTGCTTCCCCCCCACAGTGACAGCCGGGACTGTGCGCTCCTCCCGCCCTTCTCCTGCATGCTGCCTGTCGTGTGTGGGTAGAGCCGACAGGGTAAGTGTGTGCACCTATGCAGGGCCGGCATCAGCACCCGGCATACCCGGGCAAGTGCCGGGGCCCTGAGCAGGCGGGGGAGCCCACTCACCGTTGGGCACCCCGGAGCCTGTTAGCGGAGGAGAGGTGTCAGCGTCGCCACTGGCCCCCCCGCTTGCTCAGGGCCCCGGCAGCAGCTGGCACAATACTCACCGCTCCCCGTGCCTCCGCTGCCGCAGCTCCGGGCTCCAGGGGGCGCCGGCGCTTCCTCTCACAGCAGCCGCTGAATGACGTCATCATTCAGCGGCTGGCTGTGGCAGAGAGCGCGCGGACGCCGGACAGGTGAGATGTGTATGTGTCTGTGTGTGTATGTGTGTGTGTGTGTGTATGTAGTGCGGTGCTTTGTGTGTGTGTGTGTGTGTATGTATGTATGTATGTGAGAGAGTGCTTATGTGCTGCGGTGCTGTCTGTATGTGGTGCTGTATGTGTGATGGTGGTGGGGGAGGGCAGTGATGATGATGATGGGCAGGCATTGATGATAATGGGGAGGCAATGATGATGGGGAGGCGATGATGATGATGGGCAGTCTTTGATGATGATGGGCAGTCTTTGATGATAATGGGGAGGCAATGATGATGGGGAGGCGATGATGATGATGGGCAGGCATTGATGATAATGGGGAGGCAATGATGATGGGGAGGCGATGATGATGATGGGCAGGCATTGATGATAATGGGGAGGCAATGATGATAAATGCGAGGCGATGATAATGATGGGCAGGCATTGATGATAATAGGGAGGCAATGATGATGGGGAGGCGATGATGATGATGGGCAGGCATTGATGATAATGGGGAGGCAATGATGATGGGGAGGTGATGATGATGATGATGGGCAGGCATTGATGATGATGGGGAGGTGATGATGATGATGATGGGCAGGCATTAATGATAATGGGGAGGCAATGATGATGATGGGCAGGCATTGATGATAATGGGGAGGCAATGTTGTGGATGGGGAGGCAATGATAATGATGAGGCGATGATGATGATGGGGAGGAAATGATAATGATGGGGAGGCGATGATGATAATGGGGAGGCAATGATGATGATGATGGGCAGGCATTGATGATGATGGGGAGGCAATGATGATGATGGGCAGGCATTGATGATGATGAGGAGACAATGATGATGATGGGGAGACAATAATGATGATGGGGAGACAATAATGATGATCGGGAGGCGATGATGATGATGGGGAGGCAACGATGATGATAATGTGGAGTCTTTCCACAGATCCTTTTCCTGAGCCGTAACAGTGCAGAACGCAGCACAGCGCAGAGGAGAGCTCCATATTTTGTATGGAGCATTATATGGGAACCAGTATCCTGTATGGAGCATTATATGGGTACCAGTATCCTGTATGGAGCATTATATTGGGTCCAGTATTCTGTATGGAGCATTATTTTGGGTCCAGTATTCTGTATGGATCATTATATGGGGGATGGGGGGTTGACATCCTGCATGGGGTATTATATGGGTGATGAGGGGGAGACTATGTGGTGCCCATAATATTGTATGGAGAACTGTACTGTCCAGTCTGTACTGTGTGCTGTGAGGATTTGGCGGTTTTTGAGCTATTGTAGAATTTACAATCGATATCACTCATGTAATGGAAGAAGTGAAGTGTTTGGCATTGTACTATATCTATATTTCTCTGCCGTATCTGTGCATCATGAATCGTGGTCTGTGTTAAAGGGGCCCACTGAGGCTCTTTCGCCCGGAGCCCATAAAAACCGGAGTACACTCATTGCTCGGACTTTCCTGAGCATGCTCGGGTGTCCTCCGAGTATTTTGGCATGCTCGGAGATTTAGTTTTCGTTGCCTCAGCTCCCTGATTTGCAGCTGCTGGACAGCCTGAATACATGTGAGGAACGTCTGTTTGTTAAGGAATCCTCACATGTATTCAGGCTGTCCAGCAGCTGCAAATCATGCAAATGCGTCGACAGAAACTAAATCTCCGAGCACGCCAAAATACTCAGAGGACACCTGAGCATGCTTGGGAAAACCCGAGCAACGAGTATACTCGCTCATTATTAATAATTTTATGCGGCCCCCGAACACTATTATAAAATTCCAAATGGTTCTCGGCAGAAAAAAGGTTCCCCACCCTGATCTATTGGGTAGCTCCCATCACCGTTTTTTTTTCTCTGCCGTATTGTACGTGTGAGTTAAATCGCAGCATGCTGCGATTGTCACCGACACTCAGCCGAGTCTTGGCGCACTTGCCCCAATGTAAGTCTATGGGTTTGAGTGACACAGCTCACATCACTCGGATATCATCCGAGTGCTGTGCGCTTTATGCCGATGCCGGCAATGGAGGAGATGGAGAAATTATTTTCTCTGCCATCTCTGCAGCTGTGCTCCAATCCGCTCTGTGCGAGAGGCTTGGAGCACAGTAGCATGACACTCGACTACTGCATGCAGCAGAGCAGTAGCCGAGGGTCATTAGGATATCGCATCGGATGCCATACACAAGTGTGACCCCGTCCAAACAGGTTCACTGAAATATATGAAGCAGTCACTCCCAAGTTGCGAGATCCACAGCCAGTCAGTGTATTGCTGTCCAATCTTGGAGCAATTTGAATGGACGCCTGAATGCACCCAAAGAAATACAAACTGCAATAATCATGCAGCTTGCACCTTTATCACTCGGGAGCTCCTGCACTTAAGGATATGTTTGTACCATCTCTGCAAATAACCACACCATTGTAAATCTGTTGTTACAATTGTTAGGCCATGTGCATACATTGAGCATTTGGTGAGTTTTTACCCCAGTATTTGTAAGCCAAAACCAGGAGTGGGATGGTCAGAGGGAAAGCAGAATAGAAACATTTGCACCCCTTCTGCATTTATCACCCACTTTTGGTTTTGGCTTACAAATACTGGGGTAAAAAACTCATCAAATACTGAATGTGTGCACGTGGCCTTACTGTGCTTTCAGGAGTAGTACATCAGCATTACATTTTTGAAAAATTGAGGCATTTAAAGGGAACTTCTATAAAAAAAAAAACACTATTAATCTTCAGATATGGGGTATCAGCGTACTCAGGACAAATTGCACTTCCCTTTCGAGCTCTGTCGTGCGCCCAAATAGTGGTTCCCCCCCACATATGGGGTACCGTATCAGCGTACTCAGGACAAATTGGACAACAACTTTTGTGGTCCAATTTCTTCTGTTAAACACATATGAAATTGCAGTAGGAGTGTCACCAGTGCATTGAGAAGCTTTGTCATTTTTTATCAATGTATGAAAAACACTTGAGGACACACTGACTAAACACTGACGGTAGTCTGACTCTGATCCAATGATCAGACCACTGTCAGTGTTTGGTCAGAGTGTCCTCAGTGTTTTAAATACATTGATAAAAAAAGACAAAGCTTCTCTTATCCTTTGCAATGTAAAACACAGACAGCAAATGGATGACACATGGATGACATCCACGTTCTGTCCATGTTTTTCACGGACCCATACACCTGTGATATCTGAGCCAAACATGTCCATTTTTTTGATTACCTTATTTTTCTTATAAGACGCTCCGGATTATAAGGGTATGTTTCCTCGTTCAGGATTACATCATGCTTTCCTGCGGATTTGATGCTGCGTACAGCCCCAGCATCCAATCCGCAGCGTTCAGATGTTACTGCATTGTGGAGGGGATTTCATGAAATCCCATCTCCACAATGCGTGCAAGGACCCGAGTGACACAGCTGAAATTACGAACATGCAGCGCTTTTTTTTTTTTTAGACCACAGCATGTCTATTTATCTTGTGTAGACGCTCCGTCTACGCAAGATAAATTACACAGTCTATGGATACGATGCGGTGATACCGCATGTGTTGAATGAACACATGCGGTATCACCGCATGTAGAAAGGGGGGGTGGTGCTTTGGGCGGAGCGGGGTTTCCGCAGCATCTAAAGCGCCGGCAATACTGAAAGTGGAAACATACCCTAAGATGCACCCCAAATTTTGAGAAAAATAGGAAAAATTTTTTTTCATGAAATGGTGGTGCTTCTTATAATTCATGTGTCTTATTGCTTACTGTGACTGAGGTGAAGCGGAGTCCCGGGGTTGTTGCTGGAGGAGGCAGTAGTGGGGTGATGCTGCAGGCCACAGGCTGGGATGAGGGGGTGTCCGGCAGTGCTGCGAGTGCCTGGCGGTACTGCGGGTGTCTCCGACACTGCTGTGGGGGTGTCCCGTGCTGCGTGGGGCTCTGACGACATTTTGTGAAAGGCCAGAGCCCCCGCAGCTGCCTGGTTTCCCATGCGGTGGACTCCGGGAAAATGGCCTCCGGGTGCGGCACATGCGCAGATGGAGATCTCGGCACAAAGATCTCAGGAGATGAGATCTCAGTGCTGAATTCTCATCTCCCGAGATCTTGGTGCCGAGATATCCATCTGTTCATGCGCCGCACCCGGTGGCCATTTTCCCGGAGTCCACCGCATGGGAAACCATGCAGCTGCGGGGGCTCTGGCCTTTCACAAAATGTTGGCAGAGCTCCCCCGCAGCACTGTGGTGAGCCCGGGCATGAAAATAAAAAATCCTATTTTTTTCCCACCAAAAAATTTTTTAGTCACCAATTTTTTTATTTTCCCAAGGGTAACAGGAGAAATTGGACCACAAAAGTTGTTGTCCAATTTACCCTGAGTACGCTGATACCCCATATGTGGGGAACCACTGTTTGGGCGCACGGCAGAGCTTGGAAAGGAAGGAGTGCCATTTGACTTTTTCAAATCAAAATTGGCTGGAATGAATTGAGATTAGACGCCATGTCGCGTTTGGATAGCCCCTGATGTGCCTAAACAGTGGAAACCTTCACAAGTGACCCCATTTTAAATACTGGACCCCCTAAGGAACTGTTCTAGATGTATGGTGAGAACTTTGAACCCCCAAGTGCTTCACAGAAGTTTATAACGTAGAGCAGGGGTGGGGAACCTTTTTTCTGCCGAGGGCCATTTGGAATTTTATAATAGTGTTCGGGGGCCGCATAAAATTATTAATAATGAGCGAGTATACTCGTTGCTCGGGTTTTCCCAAGCATGCTCAGGTGTCCTCTGAGTATTTTGGCGTGCTCGGAGATTTAGTTTCTGTCGACGCATTTGCATGATTTGCAGCTGCTGGACAGCCTGAATACATGTGAGGATTCCTTAACAAACAGACGTTCCTCACATGTATTCAGGCTGTCCAGCAGCTGCAAATCAGGGAGCTGAGGCAACGAAAACTAAATCTCCGAGCATGCCAAAATACTCGGAGGACACCCGAGCATGCTCAGGAAAGCCCGAGCAATGAGTGTACTCAGGTTTTTATGGGCCCCGAGCGAAAGAGCCTTAGTGGGCCCCTTTAACACAGACCACGATTCATGATGCACAGATACGGCAGAGAAATATAGATACAGTACAATGCCAAACACTTCACTTCTTCCATTACATGAGTGATATCGATTGTAAATTTTACAATAGCTCAAAAACCGCCAAATCCTCACAGCGCACAGTACAGACTGGACAGTACAGTCCTCCATACAATATTATGGGCACCACATAGTCTCTCCTTCATCACCCATATAATACCCCATGCAGGATGTCACCCCACCATCCCCCATATAATGCTCCATACAGAATACTGGACCCAAAATAATGCTCCATACAGAATACTGGACCCAATATGATGCTCCATAAAGGATACTGGTACCCATATAATGCTCCATACAGGATACTGGTCCCCATATAATGCTCCATACAAAATATGGAGCTCTCCTCTGCGCTGTGCTGCATTCTGCACTGTTACGGCTCAGGAAAAGGCTCTGTGGAAAGACTCCACATTATCATCATCGTTGCCTCCCCATCATCATCATCGCCTCCCGATCATCATTATTGTCTCCCCATCATCATTATTGCCTCCCCATCATCATCATTTCCTCCTCATCATCATCATTGCCTCCCCATTATCATCATTGCCTCCCCATCATCATCAATGCCTGCCCATCATCATCATTTTTCTCCCCATCATCATCATTGCCTCCTCATCATTATCATTGCCTCCCCATCATCATCATTGTCTCCCCATTATCATCAATGCCTGCCCATCATCATCATCGCCTCCCCATCATCATTGCCTCCCCATTATCATCAATGCCTGCCCATCATCATCATCGCCTCCCCATCATCATTGCCTCCCCATTATCATCAATGCCTGCCCATCATTATCATCGCCTCCCAATTATCATCATTGCCTCCCCATTATCATCAATGCCTGCCCATCATCATCGCCTCCCCATCATCATTGCCTCCCCATTATCATCAGACTGCCCATCATCATCGCCTCCACATCATCATTGCCTCCCCATTATCATCAATGCCTGCCCATCATCACTGCCCTACCCCCACCACCATCACACATACAGCACCACACATAGACATCACCGCAGCACACAAGCACTCTCTCACATACATACACACACACACACACAAAGCACCGCACTATATACACACACACACTGATACACACAGGCATACAGACACATACACATCTCACCTGTCCGGCGTCCACGCGCTCTCTGCCACAGCCGGCCGCTCAATGATGACGTCATTCAGCGGCTGCTGTGAGAGGAAGCGCCGGCGCCCCCTGGAGCCCGGAGCTGCGGCAGCGGAGGCACGGGGAGCGGTGAGTATTGTGCCAGCTGCTGCCTGGGCCCTGAGCAAGCGGAGGGACCAGTGGCGGCGCTGACACCACTCTCCTCCGCTAACGGGCGCCGGGGTGCCCGACGGTGAGTGGGCTCCCCGCCTGCTCAGGGCCCCGGCACTTGCTCGGGTATGCCAGATGCTGATGCTGGCCCTGCGTAGGTGCACACACTTACCCGCTGTCGGCTCTACCCACACACGACAGGCAGCGTGCAGGAGAAGGGCGGGAGGAGCGCACAGTCCCGGCTGTCACTGTGGGGGGGAAGCAGCAGTGGAAAGAGCTGCATCTTCCGCTTCCGCTCACCAGGACCACGGGTGGGGTTCCGGTGCGCCGCACTGCGAGAGGCCTGCGGGTGGCGCAGACAGCCAAACTTTATTGAAAAAGTGTCATCAGCGCACAGTGGCTGCCGGGCCGGAACAGGTGATATGGCGGGCCGTATACGGCCCGCGGGCCGGACGTTCCCCACCCCTGACGTAGAGCCATAAAAATAAAAAATCATATTTTTTCCACAAATATTTTCACCCCCAATTTTTTATTTTTCCAAGGCTAACAGAAGAAATTGGACCCTAAGAGTTATTGTGCAATTTGTCCATATGATGGGGTAAACTACTGTTTGGGCGCATGGCAAAGCTCAGAAGGGAAGGAGCACCGTTTGACTTTTTCAACGCAGAATTGGCTGGAATTGAGATCAGACGCCATGTCACGTTTGGAGAGCCCCTAATGTGCCTAAATAGTGGAAACCCGCAATTCTAACTCCAACCCTAACCCCAACACCCCTAACCCTAGTCCCAACCATAACTCTAACCACAAACCTAACCCTAACACACTCCTAACCCTAATCCCAGCCCTAACCCTAATCCTAACTTTAGCCCCAACCCTAATCATAATGGGAAAATGGAAATACATTTTTTAAATTTCATTATTTTTCCCTAACTAAGGGGATGATAAAGGGGGTTCGATTTACTATTTATAGCGGGTTTTTATGTTTGGCAGCTGTCACACGCTAAAAGACGCTTTTTATTGCAAACAATAGTTTTTCCATCACATTTTGAGAGCTATAATTTTTCCATATTTTGGCCCAGAGTCATGTGAGGTCTTATTTTTTGTGGGATGAGTTGACGTTTTTATTGGTACCATTTTCAGGCACATGACATTTTTTGATCGCTTTTTATTACGATTTTTGGGAGGCAGAATGAACAAAAACTAGCAATTCATTAATTTATTTTGGGGGCTTTAAACCATTATGCGTGTGGTAAAATCGATAAAGCTGTTTTATTCTTTGGGTCAGTACGATTACGGCGATACCTCATTTATATAATTTTTTTATGTTTTGGCGCTTTTATACAATAAAAACAATTGTATAGAAAAAATAATTGTTTTTGCATTGCTTTATTCTACGAGTGATAACTTTTTTAGTTTTTCGCTGGTGATGTGTGGCTACTCGTTTTTTGTGGGACAAGATGACGTTTTCAGCGGTACCACGAAAGGGTTAAAAGGTGGGGGATGACAAGAATGTTGTTCACAAAACGGGAGAGAAGTAGCATGCGCATAACAGGGAACACCATAGATAAATACAAAATGTATTTATTAAAGTAACAACACTGCAAAAATACTATTTAATAAACATTAAAAACAAGCACCAAACAATCCCATGGTATAGCTGTGCCCTTGTCACCCCACACAATTGTACACAGCAGCAATTCAAGACAGTGGATGACAGTGGAAAACGTGGATGTGTCTTTTAGCACGGTAATGATCCCAAGTACACCGCGAGTGTAACGAAGAAGTGGCTTAGTAAGAAGCATATGAAGGTCCTGGAGTGGCCAAGCCAGTCTCCAGATCTCAACCCCATAGAAAACCTTTGGAGGGATTTGAAAGTCCGTGTTGCCCAGCAACAGGCCCAAAACATCACTGCTCTAGAGGAGATGTGCATGGAGGAATGGGCCAACATACCACCAACAGTGTATGCCAACCTCTTGAAGACTTACAGAATACCTCTGTCATTGCCAACAAAGGATATATAACAAGATATTAAGATGAACTTTTGTTAATGACCAAATACTTATTTTCCACCATAATTTGCAAAATAAATCTTGCCAAATCAGACAAGGTGATTTTTTTGGATTTGTTTTCTCATTTTGACTCTCATAGTTGTGGTCTATCTATGATGTCAAATACAGGTCTCTCTCATCTTTTTTTAAGTGAGAGCACTTGCACAATTGGTGGCTGACTAAATACTTTTTTCCCCACTGTACAGTCATGGCCAAAAGTTTTGAGAATGACACAAATATTATATTTTCACATGATCTGCTGCCCTCTGGTTTTTATGTGTGTTTGACAGATGTTTTTATCACAGGCAGAAATATAATAATTGCAAACATATGAGTAACAAAAGCTTATATTGACAGTTAGAATGAGTTAATGCAGCAAGTCAATATTTGCAGTGTTGACCCTCCATCTTCAGGACCTCTGCAATTCTCCCTGGCATGCTCTCAATCAACTTCTGGACCAAATCCTGACTGATAGCAGTTCATTCTTGCACAATCAATGCTTTCAATTTGTCAGAATTTTTAGGTTTTTGTTTGTCCACCCGTCTCTTGATGATTGACCACAAGTTCTCAATGGGATTAAGATCTGGGGAGTTTCCAGGCCATGGACCCAAAATCTCTATGTTTTGTTCCCTGAGCCATTTAGTTATCACCTTTGCTTTATGGCAAGGTGCTCCATCATGCTGGAAAAGGCATTGTTGATCGCCAAACTGGTCTTGGAGGGTTGGGAGAAGTTGCTCTTGGAGGACATTCTGGTACCATTCTTTATTCATGGCTGTGTTTTTAGGCAAGACTGTGAGAGAGCCGATTCCCTTGGCTGAGAAGCAACCCCACACATGAATGGTTTCAGGATGCTTAACAGTTGGCATGAGACAAGACTGGTGGTAGCGCTCACCTTGTCTTCTCCGAATGAGGCGTTTTCCTGATGTCCCAAACAATCGAAAAGGGGATTCATCAGAGAAAATAACTTTACCCCAGTCCTCAGCAGTCCACTGCCTGTACCTTTTGCAGAATATCAGTCTGTCCATGATGTTTTTTCTGGAGAGAAGTGGCTTCTTTGCTGCCCTCCTTGAGACCAGGCCTTGCTCCAAGAGTCTCCGCCTCACAGTGCGTGCAGATGCACTCACACCTGCCTGCTGCCATTCCTGAGCAAGCTCTGCAATGCTGGTAGCCCGATCCCGCAGCTGAAACACTTTTAAGAGACGTCCTGGCGCTTGCTGGTCTTTCTTGGGCGCCCTGAAGCCTTTTTGGCAACAATGGAACCTCTCTCCTTGAAGTTCTTGATGATGCAATAGATTGTTGACTGAGGTGTAATCTTTCTAGCTGCGATACTCTTCCCTGTTAGGCCATTTTTGTGCATTGCAATGATGACTGCACGTGTTTCTTTAGAGATAACCATGGTTAACAGAAGAGAAACAATGATGCCAAGCACCAGCCTCCTTTTAAAGTGTCCAGTGGTGTCATTCTTACTTAATCATGACAGATTGATCTCCAGCCATGTCCTCATCAACACCCACACCTGTGTTAATGGAGCAGCCACTGAAGAGAGGTTAGCTGGTCCTTTTAAGGCAGGGCTGCAATGATGTTGAAATGTGTTTTGGGGGATAAAGTTCATTTTCTAGCCAAATATTGACTTTGCAAGTAATTGCTGTTAAGCTGATTACTCTTTATAACATTCTGGAGTATATGCAAATTGCCATTAGAAAAAGTGAAGCAGTAGACTTTGTAAAAATTAATATTTGTGTCATTCTCAAAACTTTTGGCCATGACTGTAGAATACACAGGTCTGCAAAAAAAATTTTTTCAAGAGCTATTTTGGTTATTCCACGTAATCTTTGTTTTTTAGTGCGCTGCATCCGAAAATGACCTCCGTTTTCTCATAGGACATCACGTTTTCTGACAATTTAAGTAACTATGTTAAATAAGACAATACCTCAAAATAAATGAAAATAGACTCATAAAATAATTTTTTTTTTTTTACAAACGTTTCATGAAAATCATTTTTTTAACTTGCATGAGCTCACTAACACACACTAAAATTGATTCTTCTTCCCTGTAAGGCTTCTCTTGGTACATACATACGCTTGTGAGTAGCATCTGCAATGTCTCTCTGAAGCGTCCAATAGTAGTCTGCCATCATTGTAATGCTCCATCTTCCCTGGTATATTCTTTCCATCTCTTTAATGTCCTGGCGGAATCGTTCACCTTGCTCTTCACTCACAGCTTCCAAATTTTCAGGAAAGTTGTCAAGGTGGGAATGGAGGAAATGCACTTTCAAACTCATCAGGCAACCTAAAGCTTGAAATGCTTTCAGCATTCGTCCGACGATTTTTTTTTTTGTAGTTAGGGTCTTTGTTGTTGCCTAAAAATTTCTCTATGACCTCTTTAAATGCAATCCACCCTTCTTTTTGAGGATGCATCATGGTATTGATAAACTCTTGATCAGCTATAAGCCTTCTAATGTCTGGTCCGACGAACATACCTTCCTTCAATTTTGCCTCCGAGGGGCCTGGAAACTTGGTGATCAAGTATTTGAAGCATTCTCCATCTTTTGGAAGTGATTTTACGAATTGCTTCATCAATCCCAATTTTATGTGGAGAGGTGGTAGAAGAACTTTATGGGGAGGAACCAAAGTTTCTCGGAGGACATTTTTTTCACCAACTGTGAGCACCCTCGGCTGCCAATTCTTCCTGGTCCAGTGATTTTGTCGATCTCGACTGTCCCATAGACACAGAAAACAAGGGTATTTGGTATACCCAGCTTGTTGCCCGAGCAGCATGCACATGACTTTCAAATCCCCGCACACTTGCCAACCGTGGTCTTCATATTTAAGTTTACGAAGAACCAATTCCAAGTTCTCGTAGGTTTCCTTGAGGTGTACGGAATGACCTACAGGGATGGAAGCATAAAAACCGCCGTTGTGGAGTAAAACTGCTTTGAGACTTCTTTTTGAAGAATCTATAAAAAGACGCCATTGCGCTGAATCATATTGGATTTTGAATTGACCCATCAAACCTTCGACATCGATGCAATAAACCAACTTATCTTCCTGGGCAAAGTAAGGAACGAACTCGTTTTCACGATGTCTGAACCATGAAAAAGACACTCCTGGCAACAATAAATTCTTGCTTTTGAGCCTTGATCCGAGTAACTCAGCGGCATCTTTGGGAAGATTCAAGTCTCTTACCAAATCCTTCATCTACTCCTGGGAAAACAATTTTGGTCTTGTATCATCTTCAAAGTCAGAACTTGATTCATCATCTGGTTGAGGTATGATTCCACCTTCATCGGAGCTAGGTATCTCTTCCAAGGTAGCAGGGGTCTTGGGTACTGGTATATCTGTGCCATGGGGGATGGGACGAATTGCTGAGTGAATGTTGGGGTATGAAATGGAATGCTTCCATTTTGAATTATACCCTTTCACATCGCATGAACAAAAGTAACAATCGTCACTATGGTTCTTTTGCTCTCGCCATACCATAGGAATCCCATAACGGAATGCTTTTTTCTTACCCTTGAACCAATTTCGGAGGTCCTCAACACACCGTTTGCACACTTTATGAGGCGCCCAAGCTTTATCTTGATCTCCAGGCTTTAGTCCGAAATATGGGAAATATATTTTTTTCACAAAGTCTGTAATATTCAGCTGTTGCTTCAACACTGTATATTCACCACAAATGTAACAGAAACAGTCAGGCGAATTAATACACTTCCGATAAGCCATAATGCTAATTTTGGGAAACATGGTTGAATATGACGAGCTAACACGAACTGAGATGAAAAAGTGTGAACAGGTGAGAATCAAGATAAAACAATTAAAACAAGCCCGGGCATGTCAGAGCCCGCTCGTTCAGCTTGCAACATGTTGATGATGGTTTCATTAGCTCACTCTGAAAGTTCTTTTCTTTGAAAGTCATATTTTTTTGGCATTGTATATCTTCAATGCATTGATGTGAATTAATTAATAGTAATTTTGACTTTCAAAACCCTAAGATAAAAAAATTGAGAAAAATTTACTAAATTTGAAGAAAATTTTGCATTTTGTGGCAAATCCTGATGTCCAGGATTTTTTTCAATATTTTTTTCCTTTTCAGCAAACCAAAATACATGGAAATTAGATGAAAATAATAAAACCACTTTTTAGTCGCAGACCTGTAATATCAAAAATAAAATCCAGAAAATAACATTGTATAAATTATATAAATTTGTTTGCATTAAAATAAGTATTTGATCACTCTGGCAAACAAGACTTAATACTAAGTGGCAAAACCCTTGTTGCAGTCAGACGCTTTTTGTAGTTGATGAGTTTTGCACACATATCAGGAGGAATTTTGGTTCACTCCTCTTTGCACATCATCTCTAAATCATTAAGATTTTGAGGCTATCTCTTGGCAACTCGGAACTTCAACTCCCTCCGTAAGTTTTTTATGGGATTACGGTCTGGAGAGTGGCTAGGCCACTCCATGACCTTAATGTGCTTCTTTTTGAGCCACTTCTTTGTTGCCTTGGCTGTATGTTTTGGGTCATTGTCTTGCTGGAAGACCCAGCCACTGGAGTTAAACGAAACAGATCGGTCAGATTCAATAAAGACCGACTTTCACCAAAGTCGGGTTTCGCCGAGCAAAACCCGACCATAGCGTGAGGTCGGCCATGCGTTCGGTGACCCGAGCGCCAAAGTTGGTTTTCCCATAATGCTTGAAGGGCCTTTTCTCAGCCAATGAGCAAGGACGCAGACTGTGGGCAAGGCGATGACATGGGCAGCGGCCAGCACCATGTTAGAAAAGGGCATTGCAGTGATTGGCTTGCTTGTGTGGCGTCACAGTGCCTATAAAAGCCCTCATCGCCGACCGCCATTTTTACTTATGCCGATCTTAGCGTAGGGAGAGGTTGCTGACGCTGGTTCTCAGTAGGTAGAGCATTGGGCAGGAAAAAAACAATAATTCTGTGCTTGTGCTGATATCGATTAGCTGTTCAGTTAGTGTGCAGTGACAGGGGAGGAATTGCTCGTGTGCAGCAGCAGAGCTGATTATTAGGCTGCCTGCCAATGAGAGGGGAGGAATTTATTGTGTGGAACAGCAGAGCTGATTATTAGGCTGCCTGCCAGTGACAGGGGACGAATTTGTGTGCAGCAGCAGAGCTGATTATTAGGCTGCCTGCTACCTGTATTGCTGTGTGTACACTGCTGTGCAGACTGCTTTTTAACACAAAACCTGCACAGCACTAATACTTTTTTCTGCACAGTTACCGAGCGTTCATTTCCCACACCGTATAGAGCTGTACGCTTCTCACACTACCGTGTACCTGCTGGTATCACGGACAGATACATACTGACTATCTGTGTGTGACTACGGAAATATATACGGAGATTTAATTTTTCCCCAAAACCGTATACAGCTATCTTCTGATACAGTACTGTTTTTATGCCTTCTGTATTACGGTCAAATCCATACTGAGAGCGCGTGTGTGTGTTACTCCTGAAATATATACTGAGATTTCAAATTACCCCAACACTGTATACACCTGTACGCTACTGATAATGTACACTTTTTATGCTTTTCATATTCTGGTGTAATCAATACTGAGCCTGTGAGCATGTGTGTTACTCATCAAATATATACGGAGATTTCAAATTACCCCAACACTGTATACAGCTGTACGCTACTAATACAGTACACTTTTTCTGCTTTTCATATTCTGCTGTTATCCATACTGAGCCTGTGACCGTGTGTGTTACTCCTGAAATATATACGGAGATTTCAAATTACCCCAACACTGTATACAGCTGTACGCTACTGGTACAGTACACTTTTCTCCTTCGCCTCATTGGGAGACACATACCATGGGTGTTATGCTGCTGCCACTAGGAGGACACTAAGCTAATACACAAAGAAATTGGCTCCTCCTCCGCAGTATACACCCTCTGCTGGCTCTAGCCTGAACCAGTTCTTGCTTAGTGTCTGTAGGAGGCACTAGGGTCTGGCTTCAGACCCCAATCTTTTCCAATTTATTTCTTATTTTATTTTTCCAAATTCTTGATTTTTATTTTTTCCTGAAATGGAAGGGCGACGGGGTCTTATTGAAAAGTCCCGATCTCCCAAAACCTTCAACAGGGTGTCGCCTCCCCGTACCCCCTCCTGCAACTATATCTGGCCTGAGCTCTTTTGCGGCGACGGTTCCATTTAAGGGGTCCGTTCTCCCCACACCTTCAACGGACGGGAACATGGGATGTCGGCCAATGGCGGGCTGGTGTTATTCCCCGCGGTCAGTCTTTGGAGGTTTCTGGGGCAACTCTCTTTCCTTCCCTATCCATCGCCTAGGCGGCCAGAGCCATGAGGGTCTGGACTAGGACCCTAGCCAAGACCAGTCAGACATTAGCTTGCCTCACTAGGTGGTTAGTCTGCCGGGGATTATGAGTACATGCATCCCTGGATATAGCAGACGGTGATGCTCTCATAGCTCCAACAGTGTTACCATTAACAGAGCCCTATAGCTCCGAGAGTGGCGAGCAGATTCTGCCTCAAGGATATCTCTAACTTCCTTAAGCTCTTCCATTCCGGGAAGCACAGACCCTCATGGGCCAAGTTTCTCTATTCAACTAATTGCAGTATTTTAAACATTCGGACGGGGTAGGCATCCGTCTACGCCTGTTTCACAGTTTTGGCTGGTGGTTATTCTCGACCATGGGTTGGAAATTTAGTGGGTTCCAGATCCAACATAGAATTACTGTTCCCCTCGCCAACTCGTTTCCTCCAGACCTGTCTTTTAAGGACACAAGGAACAAGCGGCGCCACCTTATTAGGCCTTTTATGTACTCCGCATCAGCGGAATTTTTCCTTAATGTTATCCTCTCGTTCCAATCCTTCTCAGCCCGATAAGGATTTCTCTACCTCGCCATCGCAAACAACCATTTTTAGTTCACGACTTTAACCATCGGTCTCGCCTCTGCTACCAGGCCGTTCTCCTGGGTCATGACAGTTGTTATTTCTATTCCGTGCCCTCGGGCCATAGTGATTCCACTCTACCTAGACAACCTCCTTCTCAAGAGATCCCCCCCCTTCAAGCCTCCCCTGAGAGGGTCAGCGTCACCGTGGACACTCTCACTCGCCTAGGGTGGATATAGAACCTGCGCAACCCCTTTTCAGCCTCATCGCAGAGGATCCTCTTTTCAGGCCTGGACACTTCCCGAGTCTTTATAATACTCCTTCACAAAAGGTTTTCTCGGAGCCACGAATTTCAGAAATTTCCTCTTGGCCACCCTCGACTACATCTCCGTCCTCTGAGGCCGACATTGCTTCCAGCGTGGGATGGATATCCATCCCTCTGGATCGCTGTTCTTTCTCTGCCTGCGTCTCGATGGTCATCCCCTCCGGATCCAATCAGTCCACGCCACGGCTGTGGCATACATCTGGGGACAGGAGGGCTCACGGAAGCACAGGAGCTATGCCTGACGAAGCTTGCATTTTGCAAGAGGCCGATACAAACCATTTACCTTTTTGGTGGCAGCTCGTGTTCTAGGGGTAGGAAATTGGGTGCATTTTTCCTCAGCTGCCAGGGCCTGTTCTCAGCACACTGGGTAACGCTGCATAGAGTCCTCTACGGCCTCTACGCTAATCGCCAAAGTCCCGGCACGTTCTGTGACTCAGTTGTCCTCGGGCCAGATGACCTGATGCTTCCGTGGCATCAGTTTCGCTTCTACTACTTTTTCTCCGCTTCTTCTGCTGACTCCAAGTGTCTTCCAGAAGCTCTAGGCGGAGGGAATCCCACTGTTTTTCGTTGCACCACACTGACAACGCCGAGCATGGTATGCGGTTCGGGTGCAACTAGTTCCCTCCCCCCGCGGTTACCTAACCGTCCAGACTTTCTTTTTTAAGAGCGTTTTTACCGCCAGGACTCGAGAGTGCTGAGCTTAACAACATGGGCATTGAACGCCACGCGTAACGTTCGCCGTTATCGTCAATGTCCAGAAAATTACTTTCAGGCGTATTTACCATCATATTTGGGATAACCTATTTCTCTTGGTATTCTCAACAACTACAGTTGTTTCCCACTTGTGTTTGCCTTTTTGTTCATATTGGAGTTTCTCCAAGAGGTTGCCATTCAAGCCTGGCACTGTCTTCTCTCAAGGTTATACATCTTGTTTTTTAAGGAATACCTTCCAAAGCTCAAGGGCTTTCGGAGCCTTGGGGCTTTTTTGATCGGATTTCAGGTGCTTTTCCAAGTGGCCTTCCTTAAGCTCCGGTAAGACGTATCAATCACTCTTCCTTCTTGGGAAGCTCCCTTTCTTGTGGCTGTAACAGACATCACGTGAATTTCGGTATTGACTGCTTTGTCTCTCAAACCTCCTTTCTTGTCCTTGAACAGTGCAAGGTAGTGTTCAGGACTTCTCTGGCCTTATGGCCTAATGTTGTTTCATCCTTTCATTAGAATAAGAACATAGTATTGTCCCCGTTCTGCCCACCTCCGGTTCATCATACTGGAAGGGCTCTCGATCCTTTGGATTCGGACAGAGCACTTAGAAAATCCACTTCTGTAACAGCGCCTTTCTCCAAATCGGACTCTCTCTCTATTTTTCCAGGAAGACACAGGAAAGGCCTACCTGTCCAAATCTACGATAGCTGGATATATCTGCTCTGCAGTTCAAGAAACTTTCCGAGTCTGAGGTCGCCTATGTCTGTGAGCCTCAGTGTAGATTTCACTACGTCAGTGGAAGGCGTCCTGGGCCATTTGGCCCCGGACGTCGATACAGCAAGTTTGCAGGGCTGCAACTTGGTCCAGTCTTCTCACGTTAGTCAAGCATTACATCAGTCATCCTTAAGCCTTTTCAGAGGCTGCCCTTGGCAGATAATTTCTGTAATCGACTCTGCATTCGACAATAGCGCATTTGTAGACCAGATTATTTGTTGTGTAAATTAAGGTTTCAGCTGTCGTGCTGTTTTTCCCACCCATGGACTGCTTTAGTACGTCCCATGGTATGTGTCTCCCAATGAGGCGAAGGAGAAACAGGGATTTTTGTGTACTCACCGTAAAATCCTTTTCTCCGAGACACTCATTGGGAGACACAGCACCCACCCTTTTTTACTCTAACGACTTCTGCTTGTCTCTTTCTTCGATGTGGTGATCACTCATATTATTGACAGGGATCTTACCTGGATATGATGTTAATCTCCTACTGCTTTTTGCACCGAACTGGTTCAGGCTAGAGCCAGCAGAGGGTGTATACTGCAGAGGAGGAGCCAATTTCTTTGTGTATTAGCTTAGTGTCCTCCTAGTGTCTCCCAATGAGCGTCTCGGAGAAAAGGATTTTACGGTGAGTATACAAAAATCCCTGTTTTATGCTTTTCATATTCTGGTCTACTCCATACTGAGCCTAAATCCTCCTTACTAATTTGTGCATAAAAGACAATGAATAATATAATATTTAGTAAAGATATTTTTATTAGAATAATAAATCAAATAACAAAATAACAACAATATAATATTCAGCTGAATAAAGACAGACAGAATAGGAATGGAGTATAATAATAATATTTTTTTGCCAGAAATTAAGAGCACCAGATATTTTTAAAAGAGCACCAAATAAATCATAAAAATGCCTGATGGACCAGATATAGCTATGCACAACAAATTTATATATATATATGGATATATTTATATTACACAAAAAAATTGCTGAAAGCTATGTGTGAAATATGAAAAAATTATATTAATTGTGCCACAAAATTTTTTTTTTATATATATAAAGTGCTAATGTGCCAAAATATATTACAATCAATAAAAAGTCATAATCAAGTGCCACATATATACAATAATAAATAAATGTGTATAAAAAATGATAACAAACTTGTGTCACTATCAATAAAAATTCATAATCAAGTGCCACATTTATGCAATAATGTGTATATATATATATATATATATATATATATATATACATATATATGTGTGTGTGTGTATAAAAATTAATAACTTGTGTCACAGCAATTTATGTGCAAAGTCACATAATAAATAAATATATACAAATAAAGTGCTAATGTGCAAAAAATATAGCCACCAGCAAGAGAAAATAAAAAAACCACGGTCTAACTTAAAATATAAATAACCATTATATAAAATGCCATGTGGAAACAGGATCTAATATAAATATATGCACAACACTATAAAAATTGTTGGAGTGCTAAAAGTGACAAAGTGCTGTGCTGATCCAAAATACAGCTCAAGCTATTACCACAGATAAATGGAGTAAGGTGCTACAGTACTATCTGTGTAGATACTGGCATTTAGACAACTGTAAACAATGTGTTGATAGGAGCTCCACATACCAGACTGCCTGCTATCTCCCTACGCGCGTTTCGGCTACTCGTGCCTTCTTCCGGGGGGCGTGTATAACAACAAACAAGCTTGCTGCATATTTATGTAACAGGGGACCAATAGGATACTTCAATTACCTCATACAGAGATTTGTATAAGCGCATGCGCTGCCGCCCGGACCTCAAGACCCGCGTCCACCCAGCGTCACCCAGGCAACACTCAGCTGAGTCCTCAACACCGCCCACGTCTACCACGTCTACCATGTGAACAGGCAAAGACACAGAGAGCGCCGCCTAGGAATTAGACGCTGGAATGAACGCGATCCAAGGCCAGGAAAACGGAACACGCTCTCCACCAACTGCATAGGACTACAAGAAATCTATTCAGAGTTTATATAATTGTGGTTCATACAATGAATTAATCTAACAAAGAACAAATATCAATAAATAACTAGACAATGTCTATAAAGAGAGAAATGGATATCTAAATAAAATCCATAAAAATAAATATGTAATCCAAACCAATAATTCAGTGAATCAATATAATATACATGCATAACAATTCATATATATATATATATATATATATATATATATATATATATATATGAAAATAAAATAAATAAATAAATCCATATATAAATATATAAATCATAATACATAGTTCATTAAAGAAATAAAATTCATAACCAATATTAAATAAATCTAAAATACAACATATATATTATTAATCAACGTGTGAAAAAATAAATAAATCATAACAGAAGAAATATTTCTTTTTATCTTTAAAGTAACTTCTTTTTCTTTGCTTTATTCTTCTATTTCTTCATAATAGACAATCCATATTCATCAAAGTAGTATTCATCCAGAAAAAAGGGTCATCACCATCCAAATATTAGCAAGATATTCAAAATAATTGATCCAAAATAATAATAAATGACTGAAGAATAAAATATAATAAAATTAGTAAAATATATATAAATAAAATATTTAAATGATTAAAAACAGTTATAAAAAGGATGAAAAATTGAGTTTCATTGAGACCCAGCGGTTGTAAAGTGCGAAGTGTCCAGATCCATCTAGTTTCCTTCTGAGTCAATCAACGACTAACATTACCGCCGCGGAGATCAGTGATGATACGATCAATACCTATTACCCGAAGACCTGAAGGGTCACAATTATGATATTCAATATATCTGCACACGTTATCAGTTAGGCCCCCAACACCTGATATTATGGGCCTACCTGGGGGACACAAAGAATCTTTATGAATCTTTGGAAGAAGGTATATAGTTGGTATCGCTGGTTCCTTGATGGTAAGTATATCCTGTATCTCTTTAGTAATAAGATTGGTGGCTCGTGCTTTTTATAATAAGGTGCCCAACTGATTTCTAAATGATAACAAAGGGTTATAAGTCAATTTTTGGTAACATTGCCGATCTCTCAGCATCCTATTCATTTCTTGCTCATACATTGCACAAGGCCAAACAACAATGTTTCCCCCTTTATCGGCGGGTTTCAGAATAACATTTTTCTTTTTCTTAAGAGATTTCAGGGCAGCACGTTCGTCTGACGGAATCTTACAAAATTCTTCAGAGACTAAACAAACAAAAATATCAACACTAGGACATACTGATAAAGAAGGGAATTTTTGAGATTTTTGCTTAAGAGATAAAGGAACCTTACCCAAGGGAGTTGAATTATGCTCTTCTTGTAATTGCTCCAAAATTGCTAAGGCTTCACGTTCTTCTGGTCGTGGAAATTCCTGTTGTCTGTCCTTATTATGAAACCATTTTTTAAAAATCAGAGATCTAGCAAAAATATTAAGATCTTTTATAGCTGTGAATTGATCAAAGCGAGATGAGAATGATAATCCTTTTGACAATAAAGGAATTTCTGTATCAGATAATATTTCTTTAGAAAGATTAATTACTTTAGGGGTATTGGTATTATTTTCCCCAGTTGCTTTCCGTTTATTGAAACCAGGCCTCCTATCCCACTTTCTCTTTTGTTTCCCAAAACGAGTGGACATCATATTTTGTGAGGAGTCAGAAAATTCACCAGATGATGAAATGGATGATACTGAAACTGACCTTTCACCTTGGGCCAACATATTTGGGCGCTTCCATCTATATACTTTCTTTTGTTTGAAATCATTTGTGTCTCTTAATAATTTCTTTGAATGTGTTTCAAGTATCTGTGTTTCCCATTCATCAAATTGTTTTTCCATTTTTGTCGAAAACAATTTAACTTCATCATCCGAGGAGATAGATTTAAAGTCACTTTGTAACTGATCAATTTGGGAATCAAGAGTTAATGATTTAGTATTAAGTCCAATGAGCAACTCAATAAATTTAAAAGAACTCTGGGAGCAAACCTCCTCCCAATCAGAAATAAAAACCAGATCTTCAACAGGAAAAGACGGAAAAACATTAATACGCAAACCTCTGGGTATCAATTTAAGTCTCACATAATTTTCTAAAAATGCTTTATTCCAATATATCTTCATCCTTTTATGTAATAAAAATTTGATTCTATTTTGTAACTCAAAAGATTTTCTCTGATCATCAAGAGTTACCATCACCCTGTTTGTGATTAAATACGCCAGTCAGCTGATTTAACCAAGTCGCCTCCCTGGCCTTGTAATCCATTATACAACAAGGTTTAAAATTCTGTGAACAACACAGGAAAACAATTAGTGAATCCAAAGAAAACCAATTGTATACAACTAAAAAGTCACGCACATAACAAACATAAATACTCCTTACTAATTTGTGCATAAAAGACAATGAATAATATAATATTTAGTAAAGATCTTTTTATTAGAATAATCAAATAACAAAATAATAACAATATAATATTCAGCTGAATAAAGACAGACAGAATAGGAATGGAGTAAAATAATAATATTTTTTTGCCAGAAATTAAGAGCACCAGATATTTTTAAAAGAGCACCAAATAAATCATAAAAATGCCTGATGGACCAGATATAGATACGCACAACAAATTTATATATATATGGATATATTTATATTACACAAAAAAATTGCTGAAAGCTGTGTGAAATATGAAAAAATTATATTAATTGTGCCACAAAATTTTTTATATATATAAAGTGCTAATGTGCCAAAATATATTACAATCAATAAAAATTCATAATCAAGTGCCACATATATACAATAATAAATATATGTGTATAAAAAATGATAACAAACTTGTGTCACTATCAATAAAAATTCATAATCAAGTGCCATATTTATGCAATATATATATTTATATATATTATATATATATATGTGTGTATATAGAAAAATATTTAGACTTGAGAGTCCTCAGTGGTTGATACCTTTTAATGGCTAACTGAAAAGATGGTAACAAATTGCAAGCTTTCGAGACTATACAGGTCTCTTCATCAGGCGAAGACTAATACAACATCTGAAGAATCACATATTTATACACAACACAGCACAAAAAAAATGCAATAAGATAAGACAAGTGACATGAAGCAGATTCCTTAATTGATGTAGAAAGACATGAATCCGTGTGATATATTCATTCCAGCACTAAGAGTGTCAAAGGTCATCATGAGTTTATATTCCCAAACCTTTCTATCTCTCTCAGATTTAAAGTTAGATTTTAATACAAGTAATTCCATGTCCATCATGCTATGACCGGGCATGCAAAAGTGTTTTGCCACAGGTAAATCCATTCTTTTTTCTCTTATTGTGTGGCGATGAGAATTCATCCTTGTTCTCTGTTTTTGCCCTGTCTCTCCCACATACAGACCCCCAGTTGGACATTTAGTACATATAATTAGGTACACCACATTAGATGTGATGCAGCTGAAAGTACCTGGCATCTTGTAGTCCTGATGTGACATGATGTTGTATTAGTCTTCGCCTGATGAAGAGACCTGAGTAGTCTCGAAAGCTTGCAATTTGTTACCATCTTTTCAGTTAGCCATTATAAGGTATCAACCACTGAGGACTCTCAAGTCTAAATATTTTTCAATCTACTGGCTAATTCGGTACGAAGATACTTTTATGTGTATATAAAAATTAATAACAAACTTGTGTCACAGCAATTTATGTGCAAAATCACATAATAAATAAATATATACAAATAAAGTGCTAATGTGCAAAAAATATAGCCACCAGCAAGAGAAAATAAAAAAACCACGGTCTATCTTAAAATATAAATAACCATTATATAAAATGCCATGTGGAAACAGGATCTAATATAAATATGTGCACAACACTATAAAAATGTGCACAACACTATAAAAATTGTTGGAGTGCTAAAAGTGACAAAGTGCTGTGCTGGAGTGCACATTTGTCACTGTTTGTTATGTGCGTGACTTTTAGTTGTATACAATTGGTTTTCTTTGGATTCTCCATACTGAGCCTGTGACCGTGTGTGTTACTCCTGAAATATATACGGAGATTTAAAATTACCCCAACACTGTATACAGCTGTACGCTACTGATACAGTACATTTTTTCTGCTTTTCATATTCTGGTGTTATTCATACTGAGCCTGTGACAGTGTGTGTTCCTCCTGAAATATATATGGAGATTTCAAATTACCCCAACACTGTACACAGCTGTACGCTACTGATACAGTACACTTTTTCTGCTTTTTATATTCTGCTGTTATCCATACTGAGCCTGTGGCCGTGTGTGTTACTCCTGAAATATATACGGAGATTTCAAATTACCCCAACACTTTATACAGCTGTACGCTACTGATACAGTACACTTTTTCTGCTTTTCATATTTTGCTGTTATCCATACTGAGCCTGTGGCTGTGTGTGTTACTCCTGAAACATATACGGAGATTTCAAATTACCCCAATACTGTATACAGCTGTACGCTACTGATACAGTACACTTTTTATGCTTTTCATATTCTGGTGTAATCCATACTGAGCCTATGAGAGTTTATCTGTTACTCCGCAAATATATACGGAGATTAAAATTTTTCACTCTCACCATATACAGCTGTACGCTTCTGATACAGTACCATATAGCTGCTGTTATTTTGGGTACATTTTCACAAACATGAGGAAGTATGGTGGAATAAGCCGCGGGGGGCCACCTGGTACTGATGGTGGTGGTGGTGTTGCATCTGGTAGTGCCTAAAGCACAATAGCACCTAAGGCAGGAGGTGTTGAGCCTGCGTCATCGTCTGACTCCATTACGCTTGGAAGGCTCCCTTTTCTGGGACTACGTAAACCGCTTTTAAAGCCGGAGCATGAGGAACAGGTTTTGGCTTACATTATCGAAACAGCCTCCAGCTCTATCGCCTCCTCTTCTGAAGTTTCAAAAACTCCAAGCACTGAGTCGTCAGTGCAGGCTTCTGGTCAGGAACAACACCTTTACTTGTGTCCTTTACCCCCACCAAAAGGGAAGGATTATTATTACACATTTATATAGCGCCATTTATTCCATGGCGCTTTACATATGAAAAGGGAAAATATAGACAGGTACAATAAACGTGTGCTAGACAAGGGACACACAAGTACAGAAGGATAGAGGACCCTGCCCGCGATGGCTCACAGTCTACAGGGATGGGTGAGGATACACTAGGAAAGGGTAGAGCTGGTCGTGCGATGGTTCAGTAGACTGAGGATCATTGTAGGCTGTAGGCTTGTCGGAACAGGTGGGTCTTCAGGTTCTTCTTGAACTTTTCCGTTGTTGGTGAAAGTCTGATGTTTTGCGGCAGGGAGTTCCAGAGTATGGGGAAGCCCGGGAGAAGTCTTGTATGCGGTTGTGGGAAGAAGAGATGAGGGGGGAGTCGAGAAGGAGATCTTGAGAGGATCGAAGGTTGCGTGTGGGTAGGTAGCGGGAGACCATGTCACAGATGTATGGAGGAGAAAGGTTGTGGATGGCTTTGTATGTCATGGTTAGGGTTTTGAACTGAAGCCTCTGGGCAATAGGAAGCCAGTGAAGGGCCTGGCATAGGGGGGGCTGGGGAATATCGGGGAGACAGGTGGATTAGTCGGACAGCAGAGTGTAGGATGGACTGGAGTGGTGCCAGAGTGCTAGAGGGGAGGCCAGACAGTAGGCGGTTGCAGTAGTCGAGGCGGGAGATGATAAGGGCGTGCACTAGTGTTTTTGTGGTTTCATGGTTGAGGAATGCGCGGATCTGGGAAATATTTTTGATTTTGAGGCAGCAGGAGGTGGCGAGGGCTTGGATGTGTGGATTGAAAGAGAGGGCAGAGTCGAGGATCACCCCAAGGCACCGAGCATGCGGGACTGGGGAAAGCGAGCAGCCATTGACATTGATGGATAGCTCTGGTGGAGGGGAAGAATGAGGTGGGGGAAAGATGATGAATTCTGTTTTGTCCATGTTCAGTTTGAGAAAGCGAGCAGAAAAGAAGGCTGAGATAGCAGACAGACACTGTGGGATTTTGGTCAGTAGGGAGGTGAGGTCAGGTCCAGATAGGTAGGTAGATCTGCGTGTCATTGGCGTAGAGGTGATACTGCAAGCCGTGGGATTCTATGAGCTGTCCCAGGCCGAAGGTATAGATGGAGAAGAGTAGGGGTCCTAGGACTGAGCCTTGAGGAACACCGACAGACAGGGGGCGAGGTGAGGAGGTAGTGTGGGAGAGGGAGATACTGAATGTTCGGTCTGTTAGGTATGATGAGATCCAGGATAGGGCCAAGTCTGTGATGCCAAGAGATGAGAGAATCTGTAGCAGGAGGGAATGGTCAACGGTGTTGAAGGCAGAAGACAGGTCCAGGAGAAGGAGGACAGAGTAGTGTCGCTTGCTCTTGGCGGTTAGCAGCTTTAGTTAGGGCAGTTTCAGTTGAGTGATGCGGTCGGAAGCCGGATTGTAAATGGTCAAAGAGGGAACAGGAGGAGAGGTGGGAAGACAGTTCGAGATATACATGCTGTTCCAGTAGTTTTGAGGCGTAGGGGAGAAGAGATATCGGGCGATAGTTAGACACAGAGGATGGGTCGAGGGAGGGCTTTTTGAGGATGGGAGTGATTGAGGCATGTTTGAAGGATGAAGGAAAGACACCATTTGTAAGTGAAAGGTTGAAGAGGTGTGTGAGAGTAGGGATGAAGACTGTGGCAAAGTTAGGGATGAGGTGGGACGGGAGTGGGTCAAGCGCGCAAGTGGTGAGGTGTGATCGTGACAGGAGAGTGGAGAGCTGATCTTCTGTCATGGTGGTGAAGCTGGTTTTGGAAGAACAGGGCTGAGTGGCTAAGAGGGGCATTGGCGGCTGCGGGCCAAAGCTATCTCTGATCATATCAATCTTTTGCTTAAAGAAGGAGGCAAAGTCTTCAGCAGAAATGAGAGGAGAGGGAGGAGGTGCTGGGGGACGGAGTAGAGAATTGAAAGTGTTGAAGAGCTGTTTAGGGTTGTGAGACAGGGAGGATATGAGAGATGCGAAGTAAGTTTGTTTTGCGGCAGACAGCGTGGACTTGAAGCTGGCGAGGGACTGCTTGTATGCGTTGAGGTGCTCGGTAGAATGGGTTCTCTTCCATCTCCGCTCGGCAGCCCTGGAAGCCCGTCTCAGTTCTTTGGTCAGGCTGGTCAGCCAGGGCTGCCTGTTGATTGTACGAATTATGCTGTGTGTGAGGGGGGCGGCCGAATCAAGTGTGGCTTTTATTGTGGTATAAAATGTGGCAGCAGCATCTGTGTCATTAAGTGAGGCTATGTCTGTGAGAGGGAGGAGGGACTCAGAGAGCGATTGTAAATTGAGGTGTTTGAGATTTCTGCGAGGGTGGGTGAGTTTGTGGAGTGGGGGATGAGTACTAACAGGAGAGGGAAGAGAATGTCAGTAGGTTGTGGTCAGACAGGGGGAGTGGGGAGTTAGTGAGATTAGTAGGGAACAGAGGCGGGTGAAGATAAGGTCCAGCGTGTGACCAGGATGCGGCAGGCCACACTTCAGATTACTCCATGGAGCTCTTTTCACATACCATGCCTGGGTTATTAAGTCAAATCCTGAATTCCCCAGTCCAACATGAATCTGACATGGAGTGCACTGATGCACAGCCACTGCTATATGATTGTGCTGGCACATTCAACCAGAGCACTACATTGCCCTCGCAGTCTACTGAGACAGAATGTGACCCTGATGAATCTCAGTTGCCCCTTCCTGCATACTATGCCTCCTTACACGGTGACACAGAGCAAGGTGCAGATGAAATTGAAGAGGAGGTGATGGATAACCCAGTTGTTGACCCTGATTGGCATCCAGTGGGGGAAGAGAGTGCCACTGGCAATAGCTCTGAAGAGGAGAAGGATCCGTAGCAGGTATCGAAATCGCAGCTGCGGTTATCTGGCAGGCCCGTAGCAGTCCAAAAAGGTATTAAACAAAACAAAAAGAGTTGCAGGACAGCTTGGTCAGATGGTCAAATTAGCACAGCGTGCAAGCCCTGAAAATTTATCCCATAGTAGGAAGAGTCCAGTGTGGCACTTTTTTGACCAAAATCCTATTGATGAGGCAAAGGTTATCGGTATGAAGTGTGGAAGGACCTTTAGCCAAGGGAAAAATCTCAGAAATTTGAATACCAGTTGTATGCTTAGACATTTAATGAACATGCCCTTGCAAGCGTGGACGGACTACAAAACCAAAGGTAGCACATGTGCACCTGCTCCGACTGAAGGTAGCCAGCAACGCTCCATCCCTTCCCCCACTGTAAGCCCACCGGTTGGCACACCAACCAGAAAGAAATGTTGGTGTCGTCACAAGGCCAAAGCAGTCAGGGAATCACAATGTTTTTGCAACGAAAGACTACATCTAGGCCGTCACCACCACCATCACCAACCCACCCTCAGTCCGTTGTGTCCACCGATAGTTCCACCATATGCAGCTCTCAAGTCAAGCTCACCCTACCAGACACTCTAAGTAGGACAAGAAAGTACTCATCCTCTCATCCGCGTACACTGGCTTTGAACGCCTGCATTGCCAAACTGATCTCATTAGAGATGATGCTCTTCCGTTTGGTTGAAAGCGCAGCGTTCAGAGACCTCAAGGCCTACGCTGTCCCACGCTATGACCTACCCAGTCGGCACTTATTTTCTAGAAAAGCCATCCCTGCCCTACACCTGCATGTGAAAGACCGCATTGTCCATACACTCAAACAATCAGTGAGTGGAAAGGTGCACCTCACAACAGATGCATGGGGCCAGTAGACATGGTCAGGGCCGTTACGTGTTCATCACTGCGCACTGGCTTAATGTGGTGGATGCAGGGTTCACGGGACAACGGCGGTGGGACAGTGCTGCCTAGTCCACGGTATAGGCAACAGTTGGCTGTAGGCGTTTGACCCTCCTCCTCCAGAAGCGAAAGCTTGTCAACAGAGCGCAGTCGCACGAGCACTCCATCTGCAACTATCAGTGTTGCACACAAGGTGTCCCACTATCGAACAGCTAGTGCTAAGCGTCAGCAGGCTGTTTTAAAAATGATGTCTTTGGGCGACAACAGACACACTGCAGAGGTACTGGCCGACTACTTGCAGCGAGAAACTGAGTCATGGCTGGGCAGAATACATCTTGAGCCAGGCATGGTAGTCAGTGATAACGGCTGTAATTTTGTGGCGGCCATAGCCCAGGCAAAACTCAGACACATACCTTGTTTGGCTCACACCTTGAACCTGGTGGTGCAGTGCTTCTTAAATAATTATCTGGAGTTAACAGCCCTGCTCCATAAAGTGCGAAGACTGTGCTTGCACACCCGTCGCTCGCCCATAGACTTCAGTCGTATGCAGAGGCTGCAGCGATCGCTCCACCTCTCCAAGCACCGCCTAATCATAGACGTTGCATCAAAGTGTAACTCCACAATGCACATGGTTGAGAGGCTGTGCAAACAGAGACTGGCTGTAATGCATTTGTGGGAGGATACACGGGCATGCAGTTTTGAGGGCAGACATGGAGTTGTCGGGTGTGCAGTGGTCAAAGCTGAAAGACCTCTGTAAAGTCCTTCATTGTTTTGAGGAATGCACACGGCTGGTAAGCGCAGATGACGCCATCATAAGCATGAGCATTCCACTTTTGCGTCTGCTCAAGCAAACTTTGACGCTCATTAAGGACCAGGCATCTGCAGCGGAGGAGGAAGAGGGAAGCCTTGATGACAGTCATCCATTGTCTGCTCAGCGAACTGTCATGGACGAGGTGGATGAACAAGAGGAGGAGGACGATGAGGAGAATGATTATTTTGGGGAGGAGGATGCTTCTCAGGGGGCAAGAGAAAATGTTGGCTTGCCAAGTTCAGGTCCAGGGTTTGTGCGTGACTGGAGGGATGTAGATTTTGCAGAAAGTTCTCCACCCACCAGTGTTAGTGCATCACTAACACCTGGAACATTGGCCCACATGTGTGATTATGCCTTGCGGATCCTAAAAAGGGACCCCTGCATTGCCAAAATTATGAAGGAAGATGACTACTGATTGGCCAGCATCTTCGATCTACGCTATAAAGGCAAATTACAGCTACAGGAGAACCTAGAGCTAATATTGGCGAACAAAGAAGCAACTCTTGTAAACTGTTAGAGGCATTCCCAGCAAATAGCAGCAGTGCAGGTTCTACCACGAGCCGTACTGGGCCAAATGGAAAAGCTGTTCCTGGTGCACACATCCGAAGTGACGTTGGAGACAGGGGTTTCATGACCATGTTGTGGACTGATTTCTCCAGGACAGCTCACACGCCTTGTAATACTGAATCTATAGCAACAGACAGGAGACAGCAGTTGTCAACTATGGTTACAAATTACTTCTCCCCTATCGATGTTCTCCCTCACCGGTCATTCCCCTTTTAACTACAATATGCCTTACAGGAGCTCGCCTGCCCTGCTGGTAGTGTGCTATCAGAAAGAGTCTTCAGTTCTGCTGGATCAATCCTGACAGAAAGAAGGACCAGTCTGCCGATGCAAAATGTTGATGATCTAACCTTCATTAAAATGAACCATGCATGGGTTGGAAAGGATTTTGTCCCACCTTCCCCTGATGACACATAGGTTGCCAGCAAAATGGCTCGCTTTGTCCCCCTCTTCCTCGGACTTATCCAATTCCTTCATTTGCAGCTGCTTTACTTCCTTTATACACCTCAACAAATGCCATTTTTGCCACCTCCCTATCTGGGCTGTCCCTCTCCTCCTCCACCCCCGAACTTTTTATATTCTGGTGTGATCCATTCTGAGCCTGTGAGAGCCTGTGTCTGACTGGCAAACTATATGGAGATTTTCAATTTCCCCACCCCTGTATACAGCTGTACGCTTCTAATACATTACCTTTTTTCTACTTTTTATATTCTGTTGTGATCAATACTGAGCCTGTGAGAATCTTTGTCTGACTCTGGAAATATATACGGATATTTAAAATTACCCCAACGCTGTATACAGCTGTACGTTTCTAGTACATTACCCTTTTTCTACTTTTTATATTCTGGTGTGATCCATACTGAGACTGTGAGAGCCAGTGTCTGACTCTGGCAAAATATACGGAGATTTACAATTTCCCCAACCCTGTATACAGCTGTACGCTTCTAATACATTACCCTTTTTCTACTTTTTATATTCTGGTGTGATCAATACTGAGACTGTGAGAGTCTTTGTCTGGCTCTGGAAAAATATACGGATATTTAAAATTACCCCAACGCTGTATACAGCTGTACGCTTCTGATACATTACCCTTTTTCTTTTTATATTCTGGTGTAATCCATACTGAGCTTGTGAGAATCTTTGACTCTGGAAATATATACGGATATTTAAAATTACCCCAACGCTGTATACAGCTGTACACTTCTGAGACATTTCCCTTTTTCTACTTTTTATATACTCGTGTAATCCATACTGAGCCTGAGAGCGTCAGTGTCTGCCTCCTGAAATATATACGGAGATTTAGAATATTTTCACTATACTATATATACCTGGTATCTGGTTATACAGTACCCCTTTTTCTTATTATATTCTTGTGTAATCCATACTGAGCCTGAGAGCATCAGTATCTGCCTCCTGAAATATATACGGAGATTTAGAATATTTTCCCTATACTCTATATACCTGGTTTCTGCTGATACAGTACCCCTTTTTCTTCTATTGTGTAATCAATACTGAGCCTGTGAGCATCATTGTCTGCCTCCTGAAATATATATGGAGATTTCCAATAATTTAACTATACTATATATACCTGGTATCTGGTGATACAGTACCCTTTTTGCCAGAAAGTCATCCACCCACCACTCTAAGTGCATCATTGACACCTCCAACATTGGCCAACGTGTGATTATTTCTTGAGGATCTGATTTTTATATTCTTGTGTAATCCATTGTCACGCTGTCACTGCGTACAGGAGGACAGGTTCCTATGCTGACCCTAAGCTAGGGCCCTGACTAATCCCTCTACCTGGAGGTACTGTTAATGGTACAGAGGTCCAGGCCGCCAGCGTAACCCTACCTCCTGAGAATCCCTGAACCTCAGTAACCTAGTCCTGAGAAGGACCCCGATCACAACAGTAGGGGACAGGGTAGTAAACACTTATACACAGTACTAGACAAACGAGACAGTACAAGGGGAAAACCAAAAACCACCTTGCATGCAAAAACTAACACCACAATATCAGAGGGAGCACAAACATGTAAGGAGATAAATGATAACGCGAGGAAGGGAAAAAACTACACCGAGTACACTTAGCTCCAAACTCTTCAATACCACGATCCGCTCTGATGGTCTGTATGAAATGCTTTCACCGACAACACCCCATCAGACCGGCAGGTATTTGAAGGAGTCTCAATACTGCAGAATTAACTGCAGCTGGGTGAGGCTGGGCCTCGTCTAGCACAGAGAGAGAGAATTAACTCCCTCACTGCCGAAAAACACCAAGCACCAAAAACTCAGCTGCGAGAAGTCAGGCTGTGCAATCGCGACGATCTTCGTGGCGACACACCCGTGACATCCATACTGAGCCTGTGAGCATGTTTGTCTGCCTCCTGAAATATATACGGAGATTTTCAATATTTTCACCATACTAGATATACCTGTTAACTGGTGATACAGTACCCCTTTTTCATCTTTTTATATTATTGTGTAATCCATACTGAGCCTGAGAGCGTCAGTGTCTGCCTCCTGAAATTTATACGGAGATTTAGAATATTTTCACTATACTATATATACCTGGTGTCTGCTGATACAGTACCCCTTTTTCATCTTATTATATTCTTGTGTAATTCATACTGAGCCTGAGAGCATCAGTGTCTGCCTTCTGAAATATATACGGAGATTTAGAATATTTTCTCTATACTATATATACTTGGTATCTGCTGATACAGTACCCCTTTTTTTTATTATATTCTTGTGTAATCCATACTGAGTCTGTGAGCATCTTTGTCTGACTCCTGAAATATATACTGAGATTTCCAATATTTTCACCATACTAAATATACCTGGTATCTGGTGATACAGTACCACTTTTTCGTCTTTGTATATTATTGTGTAATCCATACTGAGCCTGAGAGCGTCTGTCTGCCTCCTGATATCTGGTATCTGGTGATACAGTAGCCTTTTTGCCAGAAAGTCCTCCTCCACCCACCACTCTAAGTGCATCATTGACTCCTCGAACATTGGCCCACATGTGTGATTATTTCTTGCGGATCTGCTTTTTATATTCAGTTGTGATCCATACTGAGCCTGTGAGAGTCTCTGTTACTCTGGAAATATATACGGAGATTTAAAAATTACTCCAACCCTGTATACAGCTGTACGCTTCTGATACATTGCCTTTTTTCTACTTTTTATATTCTGGTGTAATCCATACTGAGCCTGAGAGCGTCTGTGTGTGACTCCTGAAATATATACGGAGATTTACAATTATCCCTAGACTGTATACAGCTGTACACTTATGATACAGTAACATATATCTGCTGGTATTTTGTGTACATTTTCACAAAAATGAGTAGGTATGGTGGAAGAGGACGTGGGCGTGGGGGGCCAGCTGGTACTGATGGTGGTGGTGGTGCATCTGCTGGAAGTGCCATTAGCACAATAGCACCTATGGCAGGAGGTGTTGAGCCGGCATCATCGTCTGGCTCAAGAAGGCCTGGAAGGCTCCCTTTACTGTGAGTAGGTAAACTGCTTTTAAAGCCGGAGCATCAGGAACAGGTTTTGTCTTACATTGCCGAAACAGCCTCCAGCTGTATCGCCTTCTCTTCTGAAGTTTCAAGAAATGCAAGCACTGAGTCGTCAGTTCAGGCTCCTGGTCAGGAACAACACCTTTCCTTGTGTGCTTCACCCCCACCAAAAGTGAAGTATGCGGCAGCCCACACTTCAGATTACTCCATGGAGCTCTTTTCACATACCATGCCTGGGTTATCAAGTCAAATCCTGAATTCCCCAGTCCAACGTGAATCAGAAATGGAGTGCACTGATGCACAGACACTGCTATATGATTCTCCTGGTACATTCACCCAGAGCACTACATTTCCCTCGCAGTCTACTGAGCCAGAATGTGACTCTGATGAAACTCAGGTGCCCATTCCCACATACAGTTAGGTCCATAAATATTTGGACAGAGACAACATTTATCTAATTTTGGTTCTAGACTTTACCACAATGAATTTGAAACAAAACAAATCAGATGCAGTTGAAGTTCAGACTTTCAGCTTTCATTTGAGGGTATCCACATTAAAATTGGATGAAGGGTTTAGGAGTTTCAGCTCCTTAACATGTGCCACCCTGTTTTTAAAGGGACCAAAAGTAATTGGACAGATTAAATAATTGTAAATAAAATGTTCATTTCTAGTACTTGGTTGAAAACCCTTTGTTAGCAATGACTGCCTGAAGTCTTGAACTCATGGACATCACCAGACACTGTGTTTCCTTCTTTTTGATGCTCTGTCAGGCCTTCACCGCGGTGGTTTTCAGTTGTTGTTTGTTTGTGGGCCTTTCTGTCTGAAGTTTAGTCTTTAACAAGTGAAATGCATGTTCAATTGGGTTGAGATCAGGTGACTGACTTGGCCATTCAAGAATATTTCCACTTCTTTGCTTTAATAAACTCCTGGGTTGCTTTGGCTTTATGTTTTGGGTCATTGTCCATCTGTAGTATGAAACGACGACCAATCAGTTTGGCTGCATTTGGCTGGATCTGAGCACACAGTATGGCTCTGAATACCTCAGAATTCATTTGACTGTTTCTGTCCTGTGTCACATCATCAATAAACACTAGTGACCCAGTGCCACTGGCAGCCATGCATGCCCAAGCCATCACACTGCTTCCGCCATGTTTTACAGATGATGTGGTATGCTTTGGATCATGAGCTGTACCACGCCTTCGCCATACTTTTCTCTTTCCATCATTCTAGTAGAGGTTGATCTTGGTTTCATCTGTCCAAAGAATGTTCTTCCAGAACTGTGCTGGCTTTTTTAGATGTTTTTTAGCAAAGTCCAGCCTAGCCTTTTTATTCTTGATTCTTATGAGTGGCTTGCACCGTGCAGTGAACCCTCTGTATTTAATTTCATGCAGTCTTCTCTTTATGGTAGATTTGGATATTGATACGCCTACCTCCTGGAGAGTGTTGTTCACTTGGTTGGCTGTTGTGAAGGGGTTTCTCTTCACCATGGAGAGTATTCTGCGATCATCCACCACTGTTGTCTTCTGTGGGCGCCCAGGTCTTTTTGCATTGATGAGTTCACCAGTGCTTTCTTTCTTTCTCAGAATGTACCAAACTGTAGATTTTGCCACTCCTAAAGTTGTAGCAATTTCTCGGATGGGTTTTTTTGTTTTTTGCAGCTTAAGGATAGCTTGTTTCACCTGCATGGAGAGCTCCTTTGACCGCATGTTTCCTTCACAGCTAAACCTTCCAAATGCAAACACCACACCTCAAATCAACACCAGCCCTTTTATCTGCTTAATTGAGAATGATATAATGAAGGGATTGCCCACACCTGTCCATGAAATAGCCTTGGAGTCAATTGTCCAATTACTTTTGGTCCCTTTAAAAACAGGGTGGCACATGTTAAGGAGCTGAAACTCCTAAACCCTTCATCCAATTTTAATGTGGATACCCTCAAATGAAAGCTGAAAGTCTGAACTTCAACTGCATCTGATTTGTTTTGTTTCAAATTCATTGTGGTAATGTCTAGAACCAAAATTAGATAAATGTTGTCTCTGTCCAAATATTTATGGACCTAACTGTACTATACCAACTTACACGTTGACACAGAGGAAGGTGCAGATAAAATTGAATAGAAGGTGATGGATGACCCAGTTGTTGACCCGGATTGACATCCATTGGGGGAAGAGGGTGCCGCTGGCAATAGCTCAGAACAGGAGAAGGATCCGCAGCAGGCATAGACATTGCAGCAGCGGTTATCTGGCAGGCTCGTTGCAGTCCAAAAACGTGTTAAAAAATAAAGTGTTGCAGGACAGCTTGGTCAGACGGTCAAATTAGCACAGCGTGCAAGCCCTGAAAATTTATACCATAGTCGGAAGATTCCAGTGTGGCACTTTTTTGACCAAGATCCTTTTGATGAGGCAAAGGTTATCTGTAAGAAGTGCGGAAGGACCTTTAGCCGAGGGAAAAATCTCAGAAATTTGAATACCAGTTGCATGATTAGACATTTAATGATCATGCACTTTCAAGCTTGGACAGACTACAAAACCCACAAATCCCCCCTCCCCGGGGACGGCATCAGCACCTGGCGCACCCGGGCAATAAGGGGCCCTGTGCTAGTGCCGTCGACCACGAGTCGGCCCCCCTGCTTGCTCAGGGCCCCAGCACTTGCAATACTTACCTCTCCATGCTCCACCGCTGTGACGTCTTACGTGTTTCCTGACAGTGACATTCAGGTTAGAGAGCGCGATGATGTCACGTCTGTACTCCCTCTGCCAAAACAGTCCAAGTGCAGAGAGCTGTAAGATGGTGACGCTGAGGAGTCCAGAGTAGAGCAGTGCACAGGGAGGAGAGGTATTACATTTTTTTTAATGTTTGGAGCAATATATGGGAAGCATTATACGCTGGAGAATTATATATGGGGCCCAGCATACACTTGTGCATCATAGATAGGGCCCATCATACACTGGAGCATTCTAAATGGGGGACATCAGACATTGGAGGAGCATTTACGGGGCCCATTATACACTGGAGCATTATACATGTGGCCCTTTATATATGGAGCATTATTTTGGCCCATAAGACACTGGAGCATCATCCATGGGGCCCATCATATACTGGAGCATTCTAAATGGGGGACATCAGACACTGGAGCAGCATCCATGGGGCCAAACATATACTGGAGCATTCTAAATGGGGCAAATCAGACACTGGAGCAGAATCCATGGGGCCCATCACATACTGGAGCATTCTAAAAGGGGGAAAACAGACGCTGGAGCAGCATTTACGGGGACCATTATACACTGGATCATTATAAATGGGGCCCATTATATATAGAGCATTATTTTGGCCCATAAGACACTGGAGCATCATCCATGGGGCCCATCATATACTGAAGCATTGTAAATGGGGCAGATCAGACACTGGAGCAGCATCCATGGGGCCCATCATATAATGGAGCATTGTAAATGGGGGACAGCAGACACTGGAGCGCGTTTACGGGGACCATTATACACTGGATCATTATAAATGGGGGCCCATTATATATTGTATGAAGCATTATTTTGGCCCATAAGACACTGGAGAATCATCCATGGGGCCCATCATATACTGGAGCATTCTAAATGGGGCAGATCAGACACTGGAGCAGCATCCATGGTGCCCATCATATACTGGAGCATTCTAAATGGGTCAGATCAGACACTGGAGCAGCATCCATGGGAGCCCATCACATACTGGAGCATTCTAAAAGGGGGAAAACAGACACACAAGCAGCATTTACGGGGACCATTATACAATATAGCATTATAAATGGGACCCATTATATATGGAGCATTATTTTGGCCCATAAGACACTGGAGCATCATCCATGGGGCCCATCATATACTGGAGCATTCTAAATGGGGCAGCTCAGACACTGGAGCAGCATCCATGGGGCCCATCATATACTGGAGCATTTTAAATGGGGCAGATAAGACACTGGAGCATCATCCATGGGGTCCATCATATACTGGAGAATCATATGGTGTTCATTATTTATGGGGAATCATATAGGGTATGGAGCATCTTATGGGGTATATATGGGGCCTATTCTGTATGGAGCAATATATGGGGCACATCATATACTGTATGGAGCTTTATATGCGACTCATTATACTGTATGGAGCAATATGTGGGGCTCATTCTACTCTATGGGGACCGTCCTTTACTTTATGGCACATTATATGGGGACTATCATATACTGGAGCAGTATGTGGAGCTCATCATATACTGTATGGAACATTATATGGGACCAGTTATGTATGGAGCAATATATGGAGCTCATTATTCTGTATGGCGCATTGTGGTGGCCATAATACTGTATGAAGGAATATACTGTCCGTTTTTTGAGCTATTGTAGATTTTAACATTGACATCATTTATGTCATGTAAGAAGTGAAGTATTTTTCTTTGTACTATACCTATATTTCTGTGCCGTATCGGAGCATCATGAATTGTGGTATGTGTTAAAGGGGCCCACTGACACTCTTTGGCCCGGGGCACACGAAAACCTGAAGCCAGCCCTACCCGCCCCCACAAGTTTAGCGAAATAACCCCCAGTTTTCAATGCGTAACTATTATTATAAAGTTAATTAAGGTTGCCAAGCTTTAAGTAGTAAGAATTTATGTTGTTGGCATTGAAAAGTGCACTGTAGGTGTGTTTACTGTCCTCCACTCCATAGCAACTTGGCTTCCCCATTGACTTGCATTGGGTTTCGTGTTTCAGTCGGACCCCCGACTTTTCCCGATAGTCAGACGATTTCGTTTGACCCGACTTTTGAGAAAGTCGGGTTTCATGAAACCCGACTCGACCCTAAAAAAGGGAAAGTCGCTCATCTCTACCAGCCACCACCCATTTTTAATGTCCTGGCGGAGGGAAGGAGGTTGTCACTCAGGATTTTACGGTACATGGCTGCATCCATTCTCCCATTCATGCGGTGAAGTATTCCTGTGCCATTAGCAGACAAACACCCCCAAAACATAATGTTTTCACCTTCATGCTTGACAGTGGGGTCGGTATTCTTTGGGTCATAGGCAGCATTTCTCATCCTCCAAACACGGCGAGTTGAATTAATGCCAAGGAGCTAAATTTTTGTCTCATCTGACCACAGCACCTTCTCCCAATCACTCACAGAATCAACCAGGTGTTTATTGGCAAACTTCAGACAGGCTTGCACATGTGCCTTCTTGAGCAGGGGGACCTTGCAGGCACTGCAGGATTTTAAATCTTTACGACGTAATGTGTTACCAATGGTTTTCTAGGTCACTATTGTCTCCTCGTGTAGTTTTAGGCTGATCTCTCGCATTCCTCATGATCAAGGATAGCCCACGAGGTGAGATTTTGCATGGTGACCCAGATCAATGTCGATTGACAGTCATTTTGTATTTCTTCCATTTTCTTACTATTGCACCAACAGTTGTCTCCTTCTCACCCAGCGTCTTACTTATGGTGTTGTAGCCCATTCCAGCTTTGTGCAGGTCTATGATCTTATCCGTGACATCCTTAGAAAGCTCTTTGGTCTTGCCCCTGTTGTAGTGGTTAGAGCCTGACTGATTAATTGAGTTTGTGGGCAGTAGTCTTTTATATAAAGGTGACTATGCAAGACAGCTGTCTTTAATGCGGGTAATGAGTTGATTAGGAACATCTAAGTGTATATGTACACATTGCAGATTTGCTCTTGTAAAAATCTGCTCGGATTCTTCCTCTTGGCAGAAAACACAGCTATAAATCCGCGTGTTCTTGATGCAGATTTTTCATGCGGATTTGCATACGTTTTTGTAAGCTAAATAAAGATATAATTTAACAAAAAAAAAATTGTGATGTAATTTCCTTGTCCAACGTCTTCTTTTACATATTCCATTGAAAACCATAATCTCATTACATAACATGTTATATATATATTTATCCATCCATCTCTGGCAAAAATTAAGAGACCACTGCACAATTTTATAAAAATCCGCTTCTCTACATGTCTGACAGCCATGCCATTCCAGTGTCAGTTGAATTCCAACCAGAGTACACCTCATTCTACTTAACTAGTGATGAACCCGTTCTACGCCCGGGTGGCAAGCATTTTTATAGGTACATGGTCTCCCATTCTGGTATGTGCTGCCCCCCTCTTATCCTGGTATGCATGGCACCCCTCATCCCTATCCTGGTATGTATGGTCCCCTCACCCCCACCCAAATCTACTATGCATGGCACCCCATTCCTCATCCTGGTATGCATGGTCCCCTCATCCCCCAATCCTGGTATGCATGGTACCCCCTCATCCCTATCCTGGTATGCATGTTACCTGCTCATTCATATCCTGGTATTCATGGTTCCCTCACCCCCCAATCCTGGTATGCATGGTCCCCTCACCCCCCAATCCTGGTATGCATGGTTCCCTCCTGCCCAATCCTGATATGCATGGTCCCCTCACCCCCCAATCCTGATGTGCATGGTCCCCTCACCCCCCTATCCTGATGTGCATGGTCCCCTCACCCCCCAATCCTGATGTGCATGGCCCCCTCACCCCCCAATCCTGATGTGCATGGCCCCCTCACCCCCCAATCCTGATGTGCATGGTCCCGTCACCCCGTCCTGTTGAGCATGGTCTCACCCCCCAATCCTGATGTGCATGATCCCCTCACCCCCAATCCTGATATGCTTGGTCCTTTTCACCCCCCAATCCTGATATGCATGGTACCCTCACCCCCAATCCTGATATGCATGGTACCCTCACCCCCAATCCTGATATGCATGGTACCCTCACCCCCCAATCCTGATATGTATGGTCCCCTCACCCCCCAATCCTGGTATGCATGGTCCCCTCACCCCCCAATCCTGATATGCATGGTCCCCTCACCCCCAATCCTGATGTGCATGGTCCCATCACCCCCCAATCCTGATGTGCGTGGTCCCTTCACCCCCAATCCTGATGTGCATGGTCCCCTCACCCCTATCCTGGTATGCATGGTCCTCTCACCCCCTATCCTGGTGTGCATGATCCCCTCACCCCCCCAATCCTGATGTGCATGGTCCCCTGGCAAGCATTTTTAAAGGTATATGGTCTCCCATGCTGGTATGTGCTGCCCCCCTCCTATCCTGGTATGCATGGCACCCCTCATCCCTATCCTGGTATGCATGGTACCCCTCATCCCTATGCTGGTATGTATGGTCCCCTCACCCCCACCCAAATCTGGTATGCATGACATCCCATTCCTCATCCTGGTATGCATGGACACCTCATCACACAATCCTGGTATGCATGGTACCCCCTCATCCCTAATCTGGTATGCACGGTTACCCCCTCACACCCCTCAATCCTGATGTGCATGGTTCCCCTCACCACCCCAATCCTGATGTGCATGGTCCCCACCCCCCAATCCTGATGTGCATGGTCCCCTCACCCATCACCCCCAATCCTGATGTGGCATGGCCCCTCACCGCTATTAAACTGCACACATACCCCAAAAAAAATAAACATTTATACTCACCTTTCATCCCTGTGCTCCAGCGCTGTTCCGTTCTGCTGGACGCCGGGGGAAGAGAGCGGCGCCGGAGTACACGCATGCCCATACCGCGCGGTCCGGCGCCATATTGCTGAAGACACTGTAAATGTGTCTTCAGCAAAATGGCGCCAGATAGCGCTATTGCGCATGCGCGATTCCGACGCGCACTCCTGGTCTCCTGCCCCGGGAGAAGAGAAGCGCCGCGGCAACGCTCCTCCCGGTCAGGTAAGTATGCGAGTATGGTGCCGGAGATCGCGGTATGCATCCAGTACGCATACCGCGATCTCCGGCGCCATACAGAGTACTCACCGCTGGATGCCTCACTCTGTCTGGAGCCAGACTGCGCAGGCGTGTCGCGCTTGCGCAGTCTATAAAGGCTTCAGACAGAGTGACGCTCCTAGCGTTATATTATAGATGTGCTTATGATTAGGTGATCACCTGAACCAAAACTTTTTTTTAACGAAGTAGAGTATAAAAAGACACTGCTGTGGACTGGTCACAATCCTCTTGCAATAGGACAAGCTGGCTGGCAAAATAAGTGCGAGTAATATCCCAAAAGTAATAGGAATGAAAAAATTACTTTTAACCATGCCAAACGAGTTGAAAAGAAAAGTCTTGAGTGAGGAAAAGAAGGGCTCAATTCTGGCTTTACTAGCAGAGGGATACAGTGAGCGTCATGTTGCCTCCATCCTTAAAATTTCTAAGACGGCAGTACATTAGAACAAGGTCAAGCAGCAGACATTGGGGACAACAAAGCTACAGACCGGCAGAGGGTGAAAACGACTCTCCACTGACCGGAATGACCGTCATCTCATTCGGATTTCACTCAGCAACTTCAGGATGACATCAAGTGACCTACAAAAGGAATGGCAAATGGCATCTGGGGTGAAGTGCATGGCAAGAACAGTTCATAACAGGCTCTTAGAGGCAAGGCTCAAGTCATGTAAAGCTAGAAAAAAGCCTTTCATGGATGAGAAGCAAAGGAGAGCCAGGCTGAAGTTTGCCAAAGACCATAAGGATTGGACCATAGAGGACTCGGGTAAGGTCATCTTCTCTGATGAGTCTAATTTTCAGCTTTGCCCAACACCTGGTCGTCCAATGGTTAGACGGAGACCTGGAGAGGCATACAAGCCACAGTATCTCACAACCACTGTGAAATTTGATAAAGGAATCGGTGATGACCTGGGAATGCTTCAGCAAGTCTGGAATTGGGCAGGTTAATCTTTGCGAAGGATGTATGAATCAAGCCGCATACAAGGTTATCCTAGAAAAAGTTGATTCCTTTTGCTCGGGCAATGTTCCCCAACTCTGAGGACTGGTTTTCCAGCAGGACAATGCGCCATGCCACACAGCTAGGTCAATGTGTGGCTGACGGAGCACTATATCAAATTCCTGTCATGGCCAACCCAATCTCCAGACCTGAACCCCATCGAAAACCTCTGGAATGTAATCAAGAGGAAGATGGATTGTCACAAGCCATCCAACAATGAACTGCTTAAATTTTTGTAGCAGGAATGGCATTTTTTTTCTTTGAGTGTGTATGAGTTGGTGACTCTAGGTTAAGCACCTGTTCTCACTTGGTCTATGTTTGGATGTGACGGTCAGTTTTTTGAAATGTATTCATTTACTTTCTAACTGAGCACTCCACTTGTTGGTCGCAGTTTTTTTAATTAACCCCTTCACTCCCTGAGGTTTTTTTTTTATTTTTCGATTTTTGCTCCCCTTCTTTCCAGAGCCATAACTTTTTTATTTTTCCGTTAATATGGCCATGTGAGGGCTTATTTTTTGCGGGACTAGTTGTACTTTGAACGACACCATTGAATCCTGTCATGTACTCGAAAACGGGAAAAAAATTCCAAGTGTGGTGAAATTGCAAAAAAAAGTGCAATCCCAAACTAGTTTTTTGCTTGGCTTTTTTGCTAGGTTCACTAAATGCTTAAACTGACCTGCCATTATGATTCTCCAGGTTATTAAGAGTACAAAGACACCAAACATGTCTAGGTTCTCTTTTATCTAAGTGATAAAAAAAATTCCAAACTTTGCTAAAAAAAAAAAAGTAATGTGCAATTTTCCGAGACCCGTAGAGTCTCCATTTTTTGTGATCTGGGATCGGGTGAGGCTTATTTTTTGCATACCGAGCTGTTTTGAATGATACCACATTTGTGCAAATACGTTCTTTTGATCGCCTTTTATTGAATTTTAATGCAGTGTCGCGGCGACTTAAGAAACCTAATTCTGGTGTTTTGAATTTTTTTTTTCGCTACGCCGTTTAGGCTAAGTTCACACGTTGCGGAATTGCCGCGGAAATTTCCGCGGCAATCCCGCACTTCTCCCGCAGGAAATACGCACTTTTTTTTATGCTGATTCCCGCCAGAATAATAGCGTTTTGCAAGCGTAATTAGCTTGCAGAATGCTAGCGTTTTCCTAGCGATCTGTAGCATCGCTTGGAAAACTGATTGACAGGTTGGTCACACGAGTCAAACATAGTGTTTGACAAGTGTGACCAACTTTTTACTATTGATGCCGCCTATGTCGCATCAATAGTAAAAAGATCTAATGTAAAATAATAAAAAAAATAATAAATAATGATATTCTCACCTTCCGGCGGCCCCCGCAGCCTTCCCGCCTCTCAGCGACGCTCCCGGCAACTCGCGGTCCCAGGAGTGCTTTGCAACAAATCACACCGATGACGTAGCATCTCGCGAGACCGCTACGCCATCTGGGTGATTCTCGCAAAGGACTCTTGGGACCGGAAGTTGCCGGGAGCGTCGCTGAAGGCGGGAAGGCTGCGGGGGCCGCGGGAAGGCTGCGGGGGCCGCCGGAAGGTGAGAATATCATTATTTTTTATTTTAATTATTGTTTTACCAGGGATATGGTACCCAGGGCCTGGAGGAGAGTCTCCTCTGCTCCAGACCCTGGGTACCATCCGCACATGAACCGCTTACATTGCGCATAGTGGGCATAGCCACATGCGGAAAGTAAGCGGTTCAATGCATTCCTATGGCGGCGGAATCACCGCGATTACGCTAAATTAATGAACATGTTGCTATTTTTTCCGCAAAGCGTTTTTTTCGCGGACAAAAACGCAACATGTGGCCAAAACATGCGGAATCAATTAACATGTATAGGATGCTTAATGCTTGCGTTTTTATCGCGTTTTTACCGCGGAAAACCGCGGAAAAACCGCGAAAAAAACGCAATTATTCCTGATCGTGTGCACTTAGCCTTAGCGATCGGGTTAATCCTTTTTTCTTATTGATAGATCAGGCGATTCTGAACGCGGCGATACCTAATATGTGTATGTTTAATTTTTATTTTATTTTATTTTGATTGGGGCAAAAGGGGGGATGATTCATTTCCTTACATCTCTCAGGAATAAGATAATCCCAACTTAGCTAAGCTGGGTTACAGTCTAATATGGAACAAGCAGCCAGGAGACCATCTCTGCATTAAGGGGACAACTCCAGTGTCTGCACTACAACTGTTTCCCTACCGAGGATTGCACAGAAGAGAGGTTTACAAGGATTAACCAAGCCGTGGTGCCCGTGCCTACCATCTGGTTTTCCAGCAGACTGCTCTGAAATACACAAATTGGCATAGAGGATCCTCTGAATGGGTGAGCTGAAATTTTTCTTTTTTGTTTTGCTAAATTTATGAGATTCATGCCCGACTGGGATTCCTTGAATGTTGGCGTTTTTCCTGAGGGCCATTGCCAGATGTTCAAACACAATAATGTACAATAACGGGGAGAGTGCACACCCCTCTTGTTCCATTCAACACTCCAAAAGATTCTGAATAGGTGACATTGCAATTGACCTTGGCAGAGGGGTCTTGATATAAAGCCATTATTTTGTTGAGAATGTTGGGACCTAAATTGATTTGTTTAAGAGCACTATGTAGAAATGGCCAGCTAACCCGCTCAAATGCTTTTTCAGCATCAACCGATAGAATGCATGCTGGGATCTTTTTCAATTTCTTATAGTACATAAGCAGCGTCGTTTTCATCGTGTTTTCTCTTGCCTCCCTCTGGGGCACAAATCCTACTTGATCGTTGTGCAAGATATGAGGCATCAGGGGGGCTAATTTGGTCGCAATGATTTTAGAGAAAAGTTTAACATCAATGTTAATTAAGGATATTGACCTGTAACTTGAGTATAATGTTTGGTCTTTCCCAGATTTCGGTATCACCAAAATATGGGCTTCCAGAGTTTGTCTGGGAAAAGGGTTTGAAGTCAAAACTGAATTAAGTACTTTGGTTAAGAATGGTGTTAATTAATTGCGTAGAAAATGTTTTAAAAAAATTTGTCTGAGTAACCAACTGGACCTGGGCATTTTTCAGATGGGGAGCTTTTGATGACCTGAATGAAATACCTTCTCTTCTTCAAATGATTGCTCTAGGGATGCCTTTGTGTCATCTGGTATTGAGGGCAGAGCAATGTCTTTAATGTATTGATCAATTTTCAAATTTAGTTGGATTGGTGACCTATTTGGCCCTCAATATTGTACAGGGAGCTATAATATCCTTTGCATGTCTCAGCCATTTGTTTGAATTCATTGATTACCGTATTTTTTGGACCATAAGACGCACTTTTTTCCCCCCAAAATTTGGGGGAAAATGGGGGTGCGCCTTATGGTCCCAACATACCAAAAAATCCGATGGCGGCGGCGGTCCCGGTGGCGGCGGCAGCCTTCCTGTGGTGTCTGGCCAGCAGCGGGGCTCTGTGCTGCGTGGGGGGCTCCGCCGGCATTTCCCTCTTAGCCGGACAGCCCCCCGCAGCTCCGCTGCTGCGGCCTCCTGATACATGGCCGCCAGGGGCCTCCGGTGGCGGTCCCGACGAAGTCTTCCGTGCGGTGGTTCCGGGGCAGCAGCCGGCTCTGTGCTGCAGGGGGGCTCCGCCGGCATTTCGGTCTTAGCCGGAAAGCCCCCCGCAGCTCCGCTCCCTCCTGCATCTCGGTGGCGTCCTCAAACATGGCCGCCAGGGGACTCCGGTAAGATGGCCGCCGAATCTCATTCAAGTCTCGGCAACGAGATCTCTTCTCCCGAGATCTTGTCCTGAGATCTCGGGAGAAGAGATCTTGTTGCCGAGACTTGAATGAGATTCGGCGGTCATCTTACCGGAGTCCCCTGGCGGCCATGTTTGAGGACGCCACCGAGATGCAGGAGGGAGCGGAGCTGCGGGGGGCTTTCCGGCTAAGACCGAAATGCCGGCGGAGCCCCCCTGCAGCACAGAGCCGGCTGCTGCCCCGGAACCACCGCACGGAAGACTTCGTCGGGACCGCCACCGGAGGCCCCTGGCGGCCATGTATCAGGAGGCCGCAGCAGCGGAGCTGCGGGGGGCTGTCCGGCTAAGAGGGAAATGCCGGCGGAGCCCCCCACGCAGCACAGAGCCCCGCTGCTGGCCAGACACCACAGAGCACAGGAGGCTGCATTGGGACCACCGCTATGGGATGTGAGTACCATATATTGCACAGCGACCCCCACAGAGCACAGCGACCCCACAGAGCACAGCCACCCCACAGAGCACAGCCACCCCACAGAGCATAGCCACCCCACACAGCACAGCCACCCCACACAGCACAGCCACCCCACAGAGCACCCCTGCAACACAGAGCACTTCGGACTGTAAGACGGACCCCCATTTGACACATTATTTTTTTTCCCTGTTTTCCTTCTGAAAATTTGGGGTGCGTCTTATGGTCCGGTGCGTCTTATAGTCCGAAAAATACGGTACTTATCCTGTAGCATCCTGTATAGATTGGATAAATTTCGTTGGGGCTTTAGGATGGATGCTTCTAGCTAGAGCCATCACATTTGTCTGCAAATTCATAAAATAACTGCTCTAACCTTTCTCTATGTTTTGAGTAACTTTTGGTCTAGAAGTCATTCAATGTCATCTTTTTGCTTGTTCAAGTTAATCAAGATATCAGCAGATGGATTTTTTATGGGATTGTTGAAGGAAATGTATTTGCTTCAAAAGATTTTCTATCGCATGGGTTTTTGCTTTCTTAAGTCTAGTGCCTTCTTTGATTAGGACAACCCTAATTACGCATTTTAGAGCTTCCCATTGGATGGGTGGTATCATCCTTACCGTGATACAAAAACTAAGATGGCTTGTTCTACAGATTTTTTGGTGTTAATGTCTTCAAGAAGGTTTGGATTCAAACGCCAATGCCATGGGCTTGGTACAGAGGTGGGTGGCTCGTAAGTAAAGAAGATGGAAGCATGGTCTGACCAGGTCATAGTGTCCACAGAAGTGGAGGGACCACATCTAAGCATATGATGACTAACCAAAAAGTAGTCAATATATTCTACTATGAGTTGTGAACTGATGAGTAGTGGGTGTAATCTCTATCTTTAGGATGTAAGACACGCCATACATCCACTGTCTGCAATTTGAAGAGATTGTTTTTCCATGAGGATAATTGCGTAGGAGGAATTGTAGACTTACTCACTGATGAGTTCCACATCTTATCCATCGTTAGCTTGAGGTCTCCCCCCAAAATCAAAAGGCCTTCCATGAAACCCACCAGTCACTGCAGGTATCTCAGCCTGGTCCTCACCTGCTCTTTGTTTGGAAGATTAAAGTTAGCTAGTGTGTAGATTTAATTCAAAAAAGAGATCTTCAATAACAAATTAAATGTCCGGTATCAGTTTCAAACCTTAGTAGGGTGAAGAGGAAACTTTTGTGAATAGCAATGCTGAATTCTTTAGATTTAGCAATTGGATTCAAACTATGATACCAGGTTATACAGTACCTGTTTTTCATTTCTGGGAAGTGATTACTTTAAAATGGGTCTTCTGTAAGAAAACAATTTTCACTTCTGTTTTATGTATCTTGTATAGGATTTGAGAACCTTTTTGCGGGACATTTAGGCTAAGTGCACACGTTCTGGAATGTGTGCAGAATTTTCCTGAGCAAAACGTGTTTTTTTTTTGGCGGGAAACGTTTTTGTCACGTTTTCTGCACGGATTTTGTGCGTTTTTTGCGAATTTTGGTGCGTTTTTACCGCAAAATTTTCCTGAAATTTCCAGCTCAATAATATAGCGGGGAAAACGCTTCCGCGAAATTAATGAACATGCTGCTTTTTTTTTCCCCGATGTGTTTTTTTTTTGCGGAAAACGCACTATGTGCACAAAAATTGCAGAATTCATTCTAAATAATGGAATGCTTAATTCATGCGTTTTTTACGTGTTTTTTGCCGCAAAAAAATGTGAAAAAAACACGAATAATCCTGAACGTGTGCACTTAGCCTAAACCCTCTAACATTTAGAGAAGCTACCTTAACCCCTTAATGTCCACTGACGTGCAGAGTCCGTCATGGCAAGGTGCCAGTTCCGGCACCAGGACGGACTCTGCACGTCATGGCTTTGATCTACCACTGCGTGTAAACACGCAGTGGTAGATCAGTGCCGACAGCTGTCACAGACAGCTGACAGGCACGGCAAGCGGTGCGGGGACCTTTGCCGTCGGTCCCCGCACTCACAGCGCTGTGATTGGTCAGTCAATCTGACTGACCAAACAGCAGCGATCGTGCAGGAGAAGCTGAAATTTCAGATTCCCCAGCGCGATCAGTGCAGGAGCCGGCGCTGCAGTGGCCAGGCTTCCTGCACTGACAGCCAGGAGCGGAGCCCCCACCGCCCCTGGCTGTTAACCCCCTGACTGCTGCGATCCAGCGCGATCGCAGAGCTCAGGGGGGGAGGCAGAGGGTCGGGAGCTCCCTCTGCCTCAGATCAGCACCCTGCAATGTATTTGCAGGGGCCGATCTCTGCCTTGATGACCCGGGGGTTGTCATGACAACCTCCGGGTCATTTAGCTACGGGAAGCTGCTGTGATCATGTCACAGCAGCTTCCACTATAGTTGCAATGCATTGCAATGCCAGAGCATTGCAATGCATTGTAACTGCAATAAAAAGTAAAAAAAGTGAAAGTCCCATAAAGGGACAAGTTAAAAAAAATCATTTTTTTAAAAAAATTGTAAAAAAAATATTAAAAAATAATTTAAAAAAAATCCCCTAAAAAATACACATTTTTATGTAATAAAAAAAATAAAAAACAAAAAACATACACATGTTAGGTATCGCCACGTCCGTAAAAATCCCATCTATAAAAGCGTAACCCTAGTTAACCCCTTCAGTGAAAGCCGTAAAAAAAAAACACAAAAAAGTAGTAAATTATACTTTTTCCAAGCGGTATCATTATACCGCTTGGAAAAAGTGCAATAACACGCGATCAAAAAGTCAGATATAAATAATCATGGTACCGCTGAAAACGTCATCTTGTCCCGCAAAAAACAAGCCGCAATACAACATTATCAGCAAAAAAATAAAAAAGTTATAGCTCGCGGAATAAACTGATGCAAAAATAATTATTTTTTCTATAAAATATTTTATTGTGTAAAAAACGCCAAAACATAAAAAAATATATATAAATGAGGAATCGCCGTAACCGTAGTGACCCGAAGAATAAAGCTGCTTTATCAATTTTACCACACACGGAACGGAGGAAAAAAAAAAAAAAAAAAAAACAATTCCTGAATTGCTGGTTTGTGTTCATTCTGATTCCACAAAAATCGGAATAGGAAACGATCAAAAAACGTTAGGTGCCTGAATATGGTACCAATAAAAACGTCAGCTCGTCCCGCAAAAAATAAGCCCACAGATAACTCTGTCGGCCGAAATATGGAAAAATTATAGCTCTCAAAATACGGCGATGCAAAAATTTCTTACAAAAAATTATTCCAAGAAAAAGCATCTTTTAGTGTGTGACAGAAGCTAAACATGAAAAAAGGGTGTAAATCTGGTATCGCTGTAATCGCACCGATCCGAGGAATAAAGTCGCCTAATCACTAATACAGCACGAGGAACGGCGTAAAAAAGAAAACCAATTCTTCACCTTTTGTGGATTTGTTCATTGTGCCTCCCGAAGATCGCAGTAAGGCGATCACAGTGGTTCCCCCCCACATATGGGGTATCAGCGTACTCAGGACAAAATGCACAATAGCTTTTGGGGTCCTATTTCTCCTGTTACCCTTATAAAAATAAAAATTTGGGGCAAAAAGGTAATTTTTGTGGAAAAAAATATGATTTTTTTTATTTTCACGGCTCTACATTATAAACTTCTGTGAAGCCCTTGGGGGATCAAAGTGCTGACCACACATCTAGATAAGTTCCTTGGGGGGTCTAGTTTGCAAAATGGGGTAATTTGTGGGGGGTTTCTACTGTTTAGGCACATCAGGGGCTCTCCAAGCGCGACATGACACCCGCAGACCATTCCATCAAAGTCTGCATTTAAAAACGGTGATCCTTCCCTTCCGAGCTCTGCCATGCGTCAAAATAGTGGTTCCCCCCCACATATGGGATATCAGCGTACTCAGGACAAATTGCACAATAGCTTTTGGGTCCTATTTCTCCTGTTACCCTTATAAAAATAAAAATTTGGGGGCAAAAAGATTATTTTTGTGGAAAAAAATATGATATTTTTATTTTCACGGCTCTACGTTATAAACTTCTGTGAAGCACTTGGGGGTTCAAAGTGCTCACCACACATCTAGATAAGTTCCTTGGGGGGTCTAGTTTCCAAAATGGAGTCACTTGTGGGGGTTTCTACTGTTTAGGCACATCAGGGGCTCTCCAAACGTGACATGACACCCGCAGACCATTCCATCAAAATCTGCATTTGAAAAAGGCGCTCCTTCCCTTTCCAGCTCTGCCATGCGTCAAAATAGTGGTTTACCCCCACATATGGGGTATCAGCGTACTCAGGACAAATTGCACAATAACTTTTGGGGTCCTTTTACCCTTTGGGAAATAAAAATTGGGGGTGGAAAGATCATTTTAGTGGAAAAGATATGATTTTTTAATTTTACGGCTCTACATTATAACCTTCTTTGAAGCCCTTGGGGGTTCAAAGCTCTCACTACACATTTAGATAAGTTACTTGGGGGTCTAGTTTCCAAAATGGGGTCACTTGTGGGGGGTTTCCACTGTTTAGGCACACAGGGACTCTCCAAATGCGACATGGCGTCCAATCTCAATTCCAGCCAAAAAAGTCAAATGGCGCTGCTTCCCTTCCGAGCTCTGCCATGCACCCAAATAGTGGTTTACCCCCACATATGGGGTATCAGCGTACTCAGGACTAATTGCACAATAACTTTTGGGGTCCTTTTATCCTTTGGAAAATAAAAATTGGGATGAAAAGATCATTTTTGTGGAAAAAACATGATTTTTTAATTTTACGGCTCTACGTTATAACCTTCTGTGAAGCCCTTGGGGGTTAAAAGCTCTCACAACACATTTAGATAAGTTACTTGGGGGGTCTAGTTTCCAAAATGGGGTCACTTGTGGGGGTTTCCACTGTTTAGGCACACAGGGACTCTCCAAATGCGACATGGCGTCCAATCTCAATTCCAGCCAAAAAAGTCAAATGGCGCTGCTTCCCTTCCGAGCTCTGCCATGCGCCCAAATAGTGGTTTAACCCACACACATGGGGTATCGATGTACTCAGTAGAAATTGTACAACAAATATTGTGGTTCATTTTCTACTGATACCCTTGACAAAATTTTAAAAAATTGTGTCGAAAGAAAAATTTTGGGAAAAAAAGTTAAATGTTCATTTTTTCCTTCCACATTGCTTCAATTCTTGTGAAGTACCTAAAGGGTTAATAAACTTCTTGAATGTGGCTTTGAACACGTTGAGGGGTGCAGTTTTTAGAATGGTGTCACTTTTGGGTATTTTCTGTCATATTGACCCCTCAAATTCACTTCAAATGTGAGGTGGCCCCTAAAAAAAATGATTTTGTAAATTTTGTTGGAAAAATGAGAAATTGCTGGTCAACTTTTAACACTTATAACTTCCTAACAAAAAAAAATTTTGGTTCCAAAATTGTGCTGATGTAAAGTAGACATGTGGGAAATGTTATTTATTAACTAATTTTTGTGACATATCTCTCTGATTTAATGGCATAAAAATTAAAAGTTTGAAAATTGCAAAATTTTCAAAATTTTTGCCATATTTCCGTTTTTTTCATAAATAAACGCAAGTTATATTGAAGAAATTTTACCACTATCATGAAGTACAATATGTCCCGAGAAAACATTCTCAGAATCGCCAAGATCCGTTGAAGCGTTCCAGAGTTATAACCTCATAAAGAGACAGTGGTCAGAAATGTAAAAATTGGCCTGGTCTTTAACCTACAAAATGGCTTGGTCGTTAAGGGGTTAATTGATGCCGTGTCTGATATTACCAATTTCTACTTAGTCTAGGTGGATGGACATGAAAGAAAGGACAGAGACAGAGAAGATATAGGAAAAGAATAAAGATAGAAGAGGTTGAAACAACCCTATATAAAGAATATGCCAAATCCTTGATCCTAAAGAAGGGAAAACAAAACCCTGCGGTAGCGGAGTCCTTCCCAAGTAAACTTGTATAAAACAAGTCGCCCTAATTGGAGAGTGTCTTTCAAGGCGACAATATTCAAGAATATTCCACTTCTTTGCTTTAATAAACTCCTGGGTTGCTTTGGCTTTATGTTTTGGGTCATTGTCCATCTGTAGTATGAAACGACGACCAATCAGTTTGGCTGCATTTGGCTGGATCTGAGCACACAGTATGGCTCTGAATACCTCAGAATTCATTTGGCTGTTTCTGTCCTGTGTCACATCATCAATAAACACTAGTGACCCAGTGCCACTGGCAGCCATGCATGCCCAAGCCATCACACTGCTTCCGCCATGTTTTACAGATGATGTGGTATGCTTTGGATCATGAGCTGTACCACGCCTTCGCCATACTTTTCTCTTTCCATCATTCTAGTAGAGGTTGATCTTGGTTTCATCTGTCCAAAGAATGTTCTTCCAGAACTGTGCTGGCTTTTTTAGATGTTTTTTTAGCAAAGTCTAGCCTAGCCTTTTTATTCTTGATTCTTATGAGTGGCTTGCACCGTGCAGTGAACCCTCTGTATTTAATTTCATGCAGTCTTCTCTTTATGGTAGATTTGGATATTGATACGCCTACCTCCTGGAGAGTGTTGTTCACTTGGTTGGCTGTTGTGAAGGGGTTTCTCTTCACCATGGAGAGTATTCTGCGATCATCCACCACTGTTGTCTTCTGTGGGCGCCCAGGTCTTTTTGCATTGATGAGTTCACCAGTGCTTTCTTTCTTTCTCAGAATGTACCAAACTGTAGATTTTGCCACTCCTAAAGTTGTAGCAATTTCTCGGATGGGTTTTTTTGTTTTTTGCAGCTTAAGGATAGCTTGTTTCACCTGCATGGAGAGCTCCTTTGACCGCATGTTTCCTTCACAGCTAAACCTTCCAAATGCAAACACCACACCTCAAATCAACACCAGCCCTTTTATCTGCTTAATTGAGAATGATATAATGAAGGGATTGCCCACACCTGTCCATGAAATAGCCTTGGAGTCAATTGTCCAATTACTTTTGGTCCCTTTAAAAACAGGGTGGCACATGTTAAGGAGCTGAAACTCCTAAACCCTTCATCCAATTTTAATGTGGATACCCTCAAATGAAAGCTGAAAGTCTGAACTTCAACTGCATCTGATTTGTTTTGTTTCAAATTCATTGTGGTAATGTCTAGAACCAAAATTAGATAAATGTTGTCTCTGTCCAAATATTTATGGACCTAACTGTACTATACCAACTTACACGTTGACACAGAGGAAGGTGCAGATAAAATTGAATAGAAGGTGATGGATGACCCAGTTGTTGACCCGGATTGGCATCCATTGGGGGAAGAGGGTGCCGCTGGCAATAGCTCAGAACAGGAGAAGGATCCGCAGCAGGCATAGACATCGCAGCAGCGGTTATCTGGCAGGCTCGTTGCAGTCCAAAAACGTGTTAAAAAATAAAGTGTTGCAGGACAGCTTGGTCAGACGGTCAAATTAGCACAGCGTGCAAGCCCTGAAAATTTATACCATAGTCGGAAGATTCCAGTGTGGCACTTTTTTGACCAAGATCCTTTTGATGAGGCAAAGGTTATCTGTAAGAAGTGCGGAAGGACCTTTAGCCGAGGGAAAAATCTCAGAAATTTGAATACCAGTTGCATGATTAGACATTTAATGATCATGCACTTTCAAGCTTGGACAGACTACAAAACCCACAAATCCCCCCTCCCCAGGGACGGCATCAGCACCTGGCGCACCCGGGCAATAAGGGGCCCTGTGCCAGTGCCGTCGACCACGAGTCGGCCCCCCTGCTTGCTCAGGGCCCCAGCACTTGCAATACTTACCTCTCCATGCTCCACCGCTGTGACGTCTTACGTGTTTCCTGACAGTGACATTCAGGTTAGAGAGCGCGATGATGTCACGTCTGTACTCCCTCTGCCAAAACAGTCCAAGTGCAGAGAGCTGTAAGATGGTGACGCTGAGGAGTCCAGAGTAGAGCAGTGCACAGGGAGGAGAGGTATTACATTTTTTTTAATGTTTGGAGCAATATATGGGGAGCATTATACGCTGGAGAATTATATATGGGGCCCAGCATACACTTGTGCATCATAGATAGGGCCCATCATACACTGGAGCATTCTAAATGGGGGACATCAGACATTGGAGGAGCATTTACGGGGCCCATTATACACTGGAGCATTATACATGTGGCCCTTTATATATGGAGCATTATTTTGGCCCATAAGACACTGGAGCATCATCCATGGGGCCCATCATATACTGGAGCATTCTAAATGGGGGACATCAGACACTGGAGCAGCATCCATGGGGCCAAACATATACTGGAGCATTCTAAATGGGGCAAATCAGACACTGGAGCAGAATCCATGGGGCCCATCACATACTGGAGCATTCTAAAAGGGGGAAAACAGACGCTGGAGCAGCATTTACGGGGACCATTATACACTGGATCATTATAAATGGGGCCCATTATATATAGAGCATTATTTTGGCCCATAAGACACTGGAGCATCATCCATGGGGCCCATCATATACTGAAGCATTGTAAATGGGGCAGATCAGACACTGGAGCAGCATCCATGGGGCCCATCATATAATGGAGCATTGTAAATGGGGGACAGCAGACACTGGAGCGGCGTTTACGGGGACCATTATACACTGGATCATTATAAATGGGGCCCATTATATATTGTATGAAGCATTATTTTGGCCCATAAGACACTGGAGAATCATCCATGGGGCCCATCATATACTGGAGCATTCTAAATGGGGCAGATCAGACACTGGAGCAGCATCCATGGTGCCCATCATATACTGGAGCATTCTAAATGGGTCAGATCAGACACTGGAGCAGCATCCATGGGAGCCCATCACATACTGGAGCATTCTAAAAGGGGGAAAACAGACACACAAGCAGCATTTACGGGGACCATTATACAATATAGCATTATAAATGGGACCCATTATATATGGAGCATTATTTTGGCCCATAAGACACTGGAGCATCATCCATGGGGCCCATCATATACTGGAGCATTCTAAATGGGGCAGCTCAGACACTGGAGCAGCATCCATGGGGCCCATCATATACTGGAGCATTTTAAATGGGGCAGATAAGACACTGGAGCATCATCCATGGGGTCCATCATATACTGGAGAATCATATGGTGTTCATTATTTATGGGGAATCATATAGGGTATGGAGCATCTTATGGGGTATATATGGGGCCTATTCTGTATGGAGCAATATATGGGGCACATCATATACTGTATGGAGCTTTATATGCGACTCATTATACTGTATGGAGCAATATGTGGGGCTCATTCTACTCTATGGGGACCGTCCTTTACTTTATGGCACATTATATGGGGACTATCATATACTGGAGCAGTATGTGGAGCTCATCATATACTGTATGGAACATTATATGGGACCAGTTATGTATGGAGCAATATATGGAGCTCATTATTCTGTATGGCGCATTGTGGTGGCCATAATACTGTATGAAGGAATATACTGTCCGTTTTTTGAGCTATTGTAGATTTTAACATTGACATCATTTATGTCATGTAAGAAGTGAAGTATTTTTCTTTGTACTATACCTATATTTCTGTGCCGTATCGGAGCATCATGAATTGTGGTATGTGTTAAAGGGGCCCACTGACACTCTTTGGCCCGGGGCACACGAAAACCTGAAGCCAGCCCTACCCGCCCCCACAAGTTTAGCGAAATAACCCCCAGTTTTCAATGCGTAACTATTATTATAAAGTTAATTAAGGTTGCCAAGCTTAAGTAGTAAGAATTTATGTTGTTGGCATTGAAAAGTGCACTGTAGGTGTGTTTACTGTCCTCCACTCCATAGCAACTTGGCTTCCCCATTGACTTGCATTGGGTTTCGTGTTTCAGTCGGACCCCCGACTTTTCCCGATAGTCGGACGATTTCGTTTGACCCGACTTTTGAGAAAGTCGGGTTTCATGAAACCCGACTCGACCCTAAAAAAGGGAAAGTCGCTCATCTCTACCAGCCACCACCCATTTTTAATGTCCTGGCGGAGGGAAGGAGGTTGTCACTCAGGATTTTACGGTACATGGCTGCATCCATTCTCCCATTGATGCGGTGAAGTATTCCTGTGCCATTAGCAGACAAACACCCCCAAAACATAATGTTTTCACCTTCATGCTTGACAGTGGGGTCGGTATTCTTTGGGTCATAGGCAGCATTTCTCATCCTCCAAACACGGCGAGTTGAATTAATGCCAAGGAGCTAAATTTTTGTCTCATCTGACCACAGTACCTTCTCCCAATCACTCACAGAATCAACCAGGTGTTTATTGGCAAACTTCAGACAGGCTTGCACATGTGCCTTCTTGAGCAGGGGGACCTTGCAGGCACTGCAGGATTTTAAACCTTTACGACGTAATGTGTTACCAATGGTTTTCTAGGTCACTATTGTCTCCTCGTGTAGTTTTAGGCTGATCTCTCGCATTCCTCATGATCAAGGATAGCCCACGAGGTGAGATTTTGCATGGTGACCCAGATCAATGTCGATTGACAGTCATTTTGTATTTCTTCCATTTTCTTACTATTGCACCAACAGTTGTCTCCTTCTCACCCAGCGTCTTACTTATGGTGTTGTAGCCCATTCCAGCTTTGTGCAGGTCTATGATCTTATCCGTGACATCCTTAGAAAGCTCTTTGGTCTTGCCCCTGTTGTAGTGGTTAGAGCCTGACTGATTAATTGAGTTTGTGGGCAGTAGTCTTTTATATAAAGGTGACTATGCAAGACAGCTGTCTTTAATGCGGGTAATGAGTTGATTAGGAACATCTAAGTGTATATGTACACATTGCAGATTTGCTCTTGTAAAAATCTGCTCGGATTCTTCCTCTTGGCAGAAAACACAGCTATAAATCCGCGTGTTCTTGATGCAGATTTTTCATGCGGATTTGCATACGTTTTTGTAAGCTAAATAAAGATATAATTTAACAAAAAAAAAAATTGTGATGTAATTTCCTTGTCCAACGTCTTCTTTTACATATTCCATTGAAAACCATAATCTCATTACATAACATGTTATATATATATTTATCCATCCATCTCTGGCAAAAATTAAGAGACCACTGCACAATTTTATAAAAATCCGCTTCTCTACATGTCTGACAGCCATGCCATTCCAGTGTCAGTTGAATTCCAACCAGAGTACACCTCATTCTACTTAACTAGTGATGAACCCGTTCTACGCCCGGGTGGCAAGCATTTTTATAGGTACATGGTCTCCCATTCTGGTATGTGCTGCCCCCCTCTTATCCTGGTATGCATGGCACCCCTCATCCCTATCCTGGTATGTATGGTCCCCTCACCCCCACCCAAATCTGGTATGCATGGCACCCCATTCCTCATCCTGGTATGCATGGTCCCCTCATCCCCCAATCCTGGTATGCATGGTACCCCCTCATCCCTATCCTGGTATGCATGTTACCTGCTCATTCATATCCTGGTATTCATGGTTCCCTCACCCCCCAATCCTGGTATGCATGGTCCCCTCACCCCCCAATCCTGGTATGCATGGTTCCCTCCTGCCCAATCCTGATATGCATGGTCCCCTCACCCCCCAATCCTGATGTGCATGGTCCCCTCACCCCCCTATCCTGATGTGCATGGTCCCCTCACCCCCCAATCCTGATGTGCATGGCCCCCTCACCCCCCAATCCTGATGTGCATGGCCCCCTCACCCCCCAATCCTGATGTGCATGGTCCCGTCACCCCGTCCTGTTGAGCATGGTCTCACCCCCAATCCTGATGTGCATGATCCCCTCACCCCCAATCCTGATATGCTTGGTCCTTTTCACCCCCCAATCCTGATATGCATGGTACCCTCACCCCCAATCCTGATATGCATGGTACCCTCACCCCAATCCTGATATGCATGGTACCCTCACCCCCCAATCCTGATATGTATGGTCCCCTCACCCCCCAATCCTGGTATGCATGGTCCCCTCACCCCCCAATCCTGATATGCATGGTCCCCTCACCCCCAATCCTGATGTGCATGGTCCCATCACCCCCCAATCCTGATGTGCGTGGTCCCTTCACCCCCAATCCTGATGTGCATGGTCCCCTCACCCCCTATCCTGGTATGCATGGTCCTCTCACCCCCTATCCTGGTGTGCATGATCCCCTCACCCCCCCAATCCTGATGTGCATGGTCCCCTGGCAAGCATTTTTAAAGTTATATGGTCTCCCATGCTGGTATGTGCTGCCCCCCTCCTATCCTGGTATGCATGGCACCCCTCATCCCTATCCTGGTATGCATGGTACCCCTCATCCCTATGCTGGTATGTATGGTCCCCTCACCCCCACCCAAATCTGGTATGCATGACATCCCATTCCTCATCCTGGTATGCATGGACACCTCATCACACAATCCTGGTATGCATGGTACCCCCTCATCCCTAATCTGGTATGCACGGTCCCCTCACCTCCCCAATCCCGGTATGCACGGTCCCCTCACCCCCCAATCCTGATGTGCATGGTCCTCTCACCCCCCAATCCTGATGTGCATGGTCCCCTCACCCCCAATCCTGATGTGCATGGTCTTCTCACCCCCCAATCCTGATGTGCATGGTCCCCTCACCCCCAATCCTGATGTGCATGGTCCCCCCACCCCCCAATCCTGATGTGCATGGTCCCCTCACCCCCCAATCCTGATGTGCATGGCCCCCTCACCGCTATTAAACTGCACACATACCCCAAAAAAATAAACATTTATACTCACCTTTCATCCCTGTGCTCCAGCGCTGTTCCGTTCTGCTGGACGCCGGGGGAAGAGAGCGGCGCCGGAGTACACGCATGCCCATACCGCGCGGTCCGGCGCCATATTGCTGAAGACACTGTAAATGTGTCTTCAGCAAAATGGCGCCAGATAGCGCTATTGCGCATGCGCGATTCCGACGCGCACTCCTGGTCTCCTGCCCCGGGAGAAGAGAAGCGCCGCGGCAACGCTCCTCCCGGTCAGGTAAGTATGCGAGTATGGTGCCGGAGATCGCGGTATGCATCCAGTACGCATACCGCGATCTCCGGCGCCATACAGAGTACTCACCGCTGGATGCCTCACTCTGTCTGGAGCCAGACTGCGCAGGCTTGTCGCGCTTGCGCAGTCTATAAAGGCTTCAGACAGAGTGACGCTCCTAGCGTTATATTATAGATGTGCTTATGATTAGGTGATCACCTGAACCAAAACTTTTTTTTAACGAAGTAAAGTATAAAAAGACACTGCTGTGGACTGGTCACAATCCTCTTGTAATAGGACAAGCTGGCTGGCAAAATAAGTGCGAGTAATATCCCAAAAGTAATAGGAATGAAAAAATTACTTTTAACCATGCCAAACGAGTTGAAAAGAAAAGTCTTGAGTGAGGAAAAGAAGGGCTCAATTCTGGCTTTACTAGCAGAGGGATACAGTGAGCGTCATGTTGCCTCCATCCTTAAAATTTCTAAGACGGCAGTACATTAGAACAAGGTCAAGCAGCAGACATTGGGGACAACAAAGCTACAGACCGGCAGAGGGTGAAAACGACTCTCCACTGACCGGAATGACCGTCATCTCATTCGGATTTCACTCAGCAACTTCAGGATGACATCAAGTGACCTACAAAAGGAATGGCAAATGGCATCTGGGGTGAAGTGCATGGCAAGAACAGTTCATAACAGGCTCTTAGAGGCAAGGCTCAAGTCATGTAAAGCTAGAAAAAAGCCTTTCATGGATGAGAAGCAAAGGAGAGCCAGGCTGAAGTTTGCCAAAGACCATAAGGATTGGACCATAGAGGACTCGGGTAAGGTCATCTTCTCTGATGAGTCTAATTTTCAGCTTTGCCCAACACCTGGTCGTCCAATGGTTAGACGGAGACCTGGAGAGGCATACAAGCCACAGTATCTCACAACCACTGTGAAATTTGATAAAGGAATCGGTGATGACCTGGGAATGCTTCAGCAAGTCTGGAATTGGGCAGGTTAATCTTTGCGAAGGATGTATGAATCAAGCCGCATACAAGGTTATCCTAGAAAAAGTTGATTCCTTTTGCTCGGGCAATGTTCCCCAACTCTGAGGACTGGTTTTCCAGCAGGACAATGCGCCATGCCACACAGCTAGGTCAATGTGTGGCTGACGGAGCACTATATCAAATTCCTGTCATGGCCAACCCAATCTCCAGACCTGAACCCCATCGAAAACCTCTGGAATGTAATCAAGAGGAAGATGGATTGTCACAAGCCATCCAACAATGAACTGCTTAAATTTTTGTAGCAGGAATGGCATTTTTTTCTTTGAGTGTGTATGAGTTGGTGACTCTAGGTTAAGCACCTGTTCTCACTTGGTCTATGTTTGGATGTGACGGTCAGTTTTTTGAAATGTATTCATTTACTTTCTAACTGAGCACTCCACTTGTTGGTCGCAGTTTTTTTTAATTAACCCTTCACTCCCGGAGGTTTTTTTTTATTTTTCGATTTTTGCTCCCCTTCTTTCCAGAGCCATAACTTTTTTATTTTTCCGTTAATATGGCCATGTGAGGGCTTATTTTTTGCGGGACTAGTTGTACTTTGAACGACACCATTGAATCCTGTCATGTACTCGAAAACGGGAAAAAAATTCCAAGTGTGGTGAAATTGCAAAAAAAAGTGCAATCCCAAACTAGTTTTTTGCTTGGCTTTTTTGCTAGGTTCACTAAATGCTTAAACTGACCTGCCATTATGATTCTCCAGGTTATTAAGAGTACAAAGACACCAAACATGTCTAGGTTCTCTTTTATCTAAGTGATAAAAAAAATTCCAAACTTTGCTAAAAAAAAAAAAGTAATGTGCAATTTTCCGAGACCCGTAGATTCTCCATTTTTTGTGATCTGGGATCGGGTGAGGGCTTATTTTTTGCATACCGAGCTGTTTTGAATGATACCACATTTGTGCAAATACGTTCTTTTGATCGCCTTTTATTGAATTTTAATGCAGTGTCGCGGCGACTTAAGAAACGTAATTCTGGTGTTTTGAATTTTTTTTTTTCGCTACGCCGTTTAGCGATCGGGTTAATCCTTTTTTCTTATTGATAGATCAGGCGATTCTGAACGCGGCGATACCTAATATGTGTATGTTTAATTTTTATTTATTTTATTTTGATTGGGGCAAAAGGGGGGATGATTCATTTCCTTACATCTCTCAGGAATAAGATAATCCCAACTTAGCTAAGCTGGGTTACAGTCTAATATGGAACAAGCAGCCAGGAGACCATCTCTGCATTAAGGGGACAACTCCAGTGTCTGCACTACAACTGTTTCCCTACCGAGGATTGCACAGAAGAGAGGTTTACAAGGATTAACCAAGCCGTGGTGCCCGTGCCTACCATCTGGTTTTCCAGCAGACTGCTCTGAAATACACAAATTGGCATAGAGGATCCTCTGAGTGGGTGAGCTGAAATTTTTCTTTTTTGTTTTGCTAAATTTATGAGATTCATGCCCGACTGGGATTCCTTGAATGTTGGCGTTTTTCCTGAGGGCCATTGCCAGATGTTCAAACACAATAATGTACAATAACGGGGAGAGTGCACACCCCTCTTGTTCCATTCAACACTCCAAAAGATTCTGAATAGGTGCCATTGCAACTGACCTTGGCAGAGGGGTCTTGATATAAAGCCATTATTTTGTTGAGAATGTTGGGATCTAAATTGATTTGTTTAAGAGCACTATGTAGAAATGGCCAGCTAACCCGCTCAAATGCTTTTTCAGCATCAACCGATAGAATGCATGCTGGGATCTTTTTCAATTTCTTATAGTACATAAGCAGCGTCGTTTTCATCGTGTTTTCTCTTGCCTCCCTCTGGGGCACAAATCCTACTTGATCGTTGTGCAAGATATGAGGCATCAGGGGGGCTAATTTGGTCGCAATGATTTTAGAGAAAAGTTTAACATCAATGTTAATTAAGGATATTGACCTGTAACTTGAGTATAATGTTTGGTCTTTCCCAGATTTCGGTATCACCAAAATATGGGCTTCCAGAGTTTGTCTGGGAAAAGGGTTTGAAGTCAAAACTGAATTAAGTACTTTGGTTAAGAATGGTGTTAATTAATTGCGTAGAAAATGTTTTAAAAAAATTTGTCTGAGTAACCAACTGGACCTGGGCATTTTTCAGATGGGGAGCTTTTGATGACCTGAATGAAATACCTTCTCTTCTTCAAATGATTGCTCTAGGGATGCCTTTGTGTCATCTGGTATTGAGGGCAGAGCAATGTCTTTAATGTATTGATCAATTTTCAAATTTAGTTGGATTGGTGACCTATTTGGCCCTCAATATTGTACAGGGAGCTATAATATCCTTTGCATGTCTCAGCCATTTGTTTGAATTCATTGATTACCGTATTTTTTGACCATAAGACGCACTTTTTTCCCCCAAAATTTGGGGGAAAATGGGGTGCGCCTTATGGTCCCAACATACCAAAAAATCCGGTGGCGGCGGCGGTCCCGGTGGCGGCGGCAGCCTTCCTGTGGTGTCTGGCCAGCAGCGGGGCTCTGTGCTGCGTGGGGGGCTCCGCCGGCATTTCCCTCTTAGCCGGACAGCCCCCCGCAGCTCCGCTGCTGCGGCCTCCTGATACATGGCCGCCAGGGGCCTCCGGTGGCGGTCCCGACGAAGTCTTCCGTGCGGTGGTTCCGGGGCAGCAGCCGGCTCTGTGCTGCAGGGGGGCTCCGCCGGCATTTTGGTCTTAGCCGGAAAGACCCCCGCAGCTCCGCTCCCTCCTGCATCTGGTGGCGTCCTCAAACATGGCCGCCAGGGGACAAGATCTCGGGAGAAGAGATCTCGTTGCCGAGACTTGAATGAGATTCGGCGGCCATCTTACCGGAGTCCCCTGGCGGCCATGTTTGAGGACGCCACCGAGATGCAGGAGGGAGCGGAGCTGCGGGGGGCTTTCCGGCTAAGACCAAAATGCCGGCGGAGCCCCCTGCAGCACAGAGCCGGCTGCTGCCCCGGAACCACCGCACGGAAGACTTCGTCGGGACCGCCACCGGAGGCCCCTGGCGGCCATGTATCAGGAGGCCGCAGCAGCGGAGCTGCGGGGGGCTGTCCGGCTAAGAGGGAAATGCCGGCGGAGCCCCCCACGCAGCACAGAGCCCCGCTGCTGGCCAGACACCACAGAGCACAGGAGGCTGCATTGGGACCACCGCGATGGGATGTGAGTACCATATATTGCACAGCGACCCCACAGAGCACAGCGACCCCACAGAGCACAGCCACCCCACAGAGCATAGCCACCCACACAGCACAGCACCCACACGCCAGCCACCCACAGAGCACCCCTGCAACACAGAGCACTTCGGACTGTAAGACGGACCCCTATTTGACACATTATTTTTTTTCCCTGTTTTCCTTCTGAAAATTTGGGGTGCGTCTTATGGTCCGGTGCGTCTTATAGTCCGAAAAATACGGTACTTATCCTGTAGCATCCTGTATAGATTGGATAAATGTCGTTGGGGCTTTAGGATGGATGCTTCTAGCTAGAGCCATCACATTTGTCTGCAAATTCATAAAATAACTGCTCTAACCTTTCTCTATGTTTTGAGTAACTTTTGGTCTAGAAGTCATTCAAGGTCATCTTTTTGCTTGTTCAAGTTAATCAAGATATCAGCAGATGGATTTTTTATGGGATTGTTGAAGGAAATGTATTTGCTTCAAAAGATTTTCTATCGCATGGGTTTTTGCTTTCTTAAGTCTAGTGCCTTCTTTGATTAGGACAACCCTAATTACACATTTTAGAGCTTCCCATTGGATGGGTGGTATCATCCTTACCGTGATACAAAAACTAAGATGGCTTGTTCTACAGATTTTTTGGTGTTAATGTCTTCAAGAAGGTTTGGATTCAAACGCCAATGCCATGGGCTTGGTACAGAGGTGGGTGGCTCGTAAGTAAAGAAGATGGAAGCATGGTCTGACCAGGTCATAGTGTCCACAGAAGTGGAGGGACCACATCTAAGCATATGATGACTAACCAAAAAGTAGTCAATATATTCTACTATGAGTTGTGAACTGATGAGTAGTGGGTGTAATCTATATCTTTAGGATGTAAGACACGCCATACATCCACTGTCTGCAATTTGAAGAGATTGTTTTTCCATGAGGATAATTGCGTAGGAGGAATTGTAGACTTACTCACTGATGAGTTCCACATCTTATCCATCGTTAGCTTGAGGTCTCCCCCCAAAATCAAAAGGCCTTCCATGAAACCCACCAGTCACTGCAGGTATCTCAGCCTGGTCCTCACCTGCTCTTTGTTTGGAAGATTAAAGTTAGCTAGTGTGTAGATTTAATTCAAAAAAGAGATCTTCAATAACAAATTAAATGTCCGGTATCAGTTTCAAACCTTAGTAGGGTGAAGAGGAAACTTTTGTGAATAGCAATGCTGAATTCTTTAGATTTAGCAATTGGATTCAAACTATGATACCAGGTTATACAGTACCTGTTTTTCATTTCTGGGAAGTGATTACTTTTAAAATGGGTCTTCTGTAAGAAAACAATTTTCACTTCTGTTTTATGTATCTTGTATAGGATTTGAGAACCTTTTTGCGGGACATTTAGGCTAAGTGCACACGTTCTGGAATGTGTGCAGAATTTTCCTGAGCAAAACGTGTTTTTTTTTGGCTTTAAACGTTTTTGTCACGTTTTCTGCACGGATTTTGTGCGTTTTTTGCGAATTTTGGTGCGTTTTTACCGCAAAATTTTCCTGAAAATTCCAGCTCAATAATATAGTGGGGAAAACGCTTCCGCGAAATTAATGAACATGCTGCTTTTTTTTCCCCAATGTGTTTTTTTTTGCGGAAAACGCACTATGTGCACAAAAATTGCAGAATTCATTCTAAATAATGGAATGCTTAATTCATGCGTTTTTTACGTGTTTTTTGCCGCGAAAAAATGTGAAAAAAACACGAATAATCCTGAACGTGTGCACTTAGCCTAAACCCTCTAACATTTAGAGAAGCTACCTTAACCCCTTAATGTCCACTGACGTGCAGAGTCCGTCATGGCAAGGTGCCAGTTCCGGCACCAGGACGGACTCTGCACGTCATGGCTTTGATCTACCACTGCGTGTAAACACGCAGTGGTAGATCAGTGCCGACAGCTGTCACAGACAGCTGACAGGCACGGCAAGCGGTGCGGGGACCTTTGCCGTCGGTCCCCGCACTCACAGCGCTGTGATTGGTCAGTCAATCTGACTGACCAAACAGCAGCGATCGTGCAGGAGAAGCTGAAATTTCAGATTCCCCAGCGCGATCAGTGCAGGAGCCGGCGCTGCAGTGGCCAGGCTTCCTGCACTGACAGCCAGGAGCGGAGCCCCCACCGCCCCTGGCTGTTAACCCCCTGACTGCTGCGATCCAGAGCGATCGCAGAGCTCAGGGGGGGAGGCAGAGGGTCGGGAGCTCCCTCTGCCTCAGATCAGCACCCTGCAATGTATTTGCAGGGGCCGATCTCTGCCTTGATGACCCGGGGTTGTCATGACAACCTCCGGGCATTTAGCTACGGGAAGCTGCTGTGATCATGTCACAGCAGCTTCCACTATAGTTTGCTAATGCCAGAGCATTGCAATGCATTGTAACTGCAATAAAAAGTAAAAAAAAGTGAAAGTCCCATAAAGGGACAAGTTAAAAAAAATCATTTTTTTTAAAAAATTGTAAAAAAAAATATTAAAAAATAATTAAAAAAAAATCCCCTAAAAAATACACATTTTTATGTAATAAAAAAAATAAAAAACATACACATGTTAGGTATCGCCACGTCCGTAAAAATCCTATCTATAAAAGCGTAACCCTAGTTAACCCATTCAGTGAAAGCCGTAAAAAAAAACACAAAAAAGTAGTAAATTATACCGCTTGGAAAAAGTGCAATAACACGCGATCAAAAAGTCAGATATAAATAATCATGGTACCGCTGAAAACGTCATCTTGTCCCGCAAAAAACAAGCCGCTATACAACATTATCAGCAAAAAAATAAAAAAGTTATAGCTCGCGGAATAAACTGATGCAAAAATAATTATTTTTTCTATAAAATTTTTTATTGTGTAAAAAACGCCAAAACATAAAAAAATATATATAAATGAGGAATCGCCGTAACCGTAGTGACCCGAAGAATAAAGCTGCTTTATCAATTTTACCACACACGGAACGGAGGAAAAAAAAAAAAAAAAAAAACAATTCCTGAATTGCTGGTTTGTGTTCATTCTGATTCCACAAAAATCGGAATAGGAAACGATCAAAAAACGTTATGTGCCTGAATATGGTACCAATAAAAACGTCAGCTCGTCCCGCAAAAAATAAGCCCACAGATAACTCTGTCGGCCGAAATATGGAAAAATTATAGCTCTCAAAATACGGCGATGCAAAAATTTCTTACAAAAAATTATTCCAAGAAAAAGCATCTTTTAGTGTGTGACAGAAGCTAAACATGAAAAAAGGGTGTAAATCTGGTATCGCTGTAATCGCACCGATCCGAGGAATAAAGTCGCCTAATCACTAATACAGCACGAGGAACGGCGTAAAAAAGAAAACCAATTCTTCACCTTTTGTGGATTTGTTCATTGTGCCTCCCGAAGATCGCAGTAAGGCGATCACAGTGGTTCCCCCCCACATATGGGGTATCAGCGTACTCAGGACAAAATGCACAATAGCTTTTGGGGTCCTATTTCTCCTGTTACCCTTATAAAAATAAAAATTTGGGGCAAAAAGGTAATTTTTGTGGAAAAAAATATGATTTTTTTATTTTCACGGCTCTACATTATAAACTTCTGTGAAGCCCTTGGGGTTCAAAGTGCTGACCACACATCTAGATAAGTTCCTTGGGGGGTCTAGTTTGCAAAATGGGGTCATTTGTGGGGGGTTTCTACTGTTTAGGCACATCAGGGGCTCTCCAAGCGCAACATGACACCCGCAGACCATTCCATCAAAGTCTGCATTTAAAAATGGTGCTCCTTCCCTTCCGAGCTCTGCCATGCGTCAAAATAGTGGTTCCCCCCCACATATGGGATATCAGCGTACTCAGGACAAATTGCACAATAGCTTTTGGGGTCCTATTTCTCCTGTTACCCTTATAAAAATAAAAATTTGGGGGCAAAAAGATTATTTTTGTGGAAAAAAATATGATATTTTTATTTTCACGGCTCTACGTTATAAACTTCTGTGAAGCACTTGGGGGTTCAAAGTGCTCACCACACATCTAGATAAGTTCCTTGGGGGGTCTAGTTTCCAAAATGGAGTCACTTGTGGGGGGTTTCTACTGTTTAGGCACATCAGGGGCTCTCCAAACGTGACATGACACCCGCAGACCATTCCATCAAAATCTGCATTTGAAAAAGGCGCTCCTTCCCTTTCCAGCTCTGCCATGCGTCAAAATAGTGGTTTACCCCCACATATGGGGTATCAGCATACTCAGGACAAATTGCACAATAACTTTTGGGGTCCTGTTACCCTTTGGAAAATAACAATTGGGGGTGGAAAGATAATTTTTGTGGAAAAGATATGATTTTTTAATTTTACTGCTCTACGTTATAACCTTCTGTGAAGCCCTTGGGGGTTCAAAGCTTTCACCACACATCTAGATAAGTTCCTTGGGGGGTCTAGTTTCCAAAATGGGGTCACTTGTGGGGGGTTTCCACTGTTTAGGCACACAGGGACTCTCCAAATGCGACATGGCGTCCAATCTCAATTCCAGCCAAAAAAGTCAAATGGCGCTGTTCCCTTCCAAGCTCTGCCATGCGCCCAAATAGTGGTTTACCCCCACATATGGGGTATCAGCGTACTCAGGACAAATTGCACAATAACTTTTGGGGTCCTTTTACCCTTTGGGAAATAAAAATTGGGGGTGGAAAGATCATTTTAGTGGAAAAAGATATGATTTTTTAATTTTACGGCTCTACATTATAACCTTCTTTGAAGCCCTTGGGGGTTCAAAGCTCTCACTACACATTTAGATAAGTTACTTGGGGGGTCTAGTTTCCAAAATGGGGTCACTTGTGGGGGGTTTCCACTGTTTAGGCACACAGGGACTCTCCAAATGCGACATGGCGTCCAATCTCAATTCCAGCCAAAAAAGTCAAATGGCGCTGCTTCCCTTCCGAGCTCTGCCATGCACCCAAATAGTGGTTTACCCCCACATATGGGGTATCAGCGTACTCAGGACTAATTGCACAATAACTTTTGGGGTCCTTTTATCCTTTGGAAAATAAAAATTGGGATGAAAAGATCATTTTTGTGGAAAAAACATGATTTTTTAATTTTACGGCTCTATGTTATAACCTTCTGTGAAGCCCTTGGGGGCTAAAAGCTCTCACAACACATTTAGATAAGTTACTTGGGGGGTCTAGTTTCCAAAATGGGGTCACTTGTGGGGGGTTTCCACTGTTTAGGCACACAGGGACTCTCCAAATGCGACATGGCGTCCAATCTCAATTCCAGCCAAAAAAGTCAAATGGCGCTGCTTCCCTTCCGAGCTCTGCCATGCGCCCAAATAGTGGTTTACCCCCACACATGGGGTATTGATGTACTCAGTAGAAATTGTACAACAAATATTGTGTTTCATTTTCTACTGATACCCTTGACAAAATTTTAAAAAATTGTGTCGAAAGAAAAATTTTGGGAAAAAAAGTTAAATGTTCATTTTTCCTTCCACATTGCTTCAATTCTTGTGAAGTACCTAAAGGGTTAATAAACTTCTTGAATGTGGCTTTGAACACGTTGAGGGGTGCAGTTTTTAGAATGGTGTCACTTTTGGGTATTTTCTGTCATATTGACCCTCAAATTCACTTCAAATGTGAGGTGGCCCCTAAAAAAAATGATTTTGTAAATTTTGTTGGAAAAATGAGAAATTGCTGGTCAACTTTTAACACTTATAACTTCCTAACAAAAAAAAATTTTGGTTCCAAAATTGTGCTGATGTAAAGTAGACATGTGGGAAATGTTATTTATTAACTAATTTTTGTTAATTTAATTTAATGGCATAAAAATTAAAAGTTTGAAAATTGCAAAATTTTCAAAATTTTTGCCATATTTTCGTTTTTTTTCATAAATAAACGCAAGTTATATTGAAGAAATTTTACCACTATCATGAAGTACAATATGTCCCGAGAAAACATTCTCAGAATCGCCAAGATCCGTTGAAGCGTTCCAGAGTTATAACCTCATAAAGAGACAGTGGTCAGAAATGTAAAAATTGGCCTGGTCTTTAACCTACAAAATGGCTTGGTCGTTAAGGGGTTAATTGATGCCGTGTCTGATATTACCAATTTCTACTTAGTCTAGGTGGATGGACATGAAAGAAAGGACAGAGACAGAGAAGATATAGGAAAATAATAAAGATAGAAGAGGTTGAAACAACCCTATATAAAGAATATGCCAAATCCTTGATCCTAAAGAAGGGAAAACAAAACCCTGCGGTAGCGGAGTCCTTCCCAAGTAAACTTGTATAAAACAAGTCGCCCTAATTGGAGAGTGTCTTTCAAGGCGACAATAAATAACTCCCGGGGATCTTGGCCCGGGCAAAATAAAGATTGTAGGAAGCATATAAAAATGCTATCAAAAACAAGAACCGCAAGTTCCCACTATCACAAGGATCTTGCCCATTAAAAGATGCATAACACTAGGCAGCCTGAAAGGAAAATGTATTAATTAACCCTATTAGAACATATCCCAGTGTTCATTCTAGACCATTAGGTGCTGGGGGTGCGTCTTATAATGCATATATACCTTACCAATACCGTTGCCACAGGCTGGGGATGAGGGGGTGTACGGCGCTTCTCCAGGTGTAGGATGCTGCTGCCCGGTGCTGCTGTGGGTGTCTGGCGGTGCTACGGGGGTGTGCGGCGCTGCTGCTGGTGCTCGGCGGTGGTATGGGTGTCTCCGGTGCAGCAGGGGCTCTGCCAACATTTTGTGAAAGGCCAGAGTCCTCCGCAGTTCCATGGTTACCTGTGTGGTGGTCTCCGGTAAAATAGGCGCCGGGGGTTGAACGTATTAAAGGTGCCGCAAAGGGTGGGAATAAGATCTGCTGTGCCAGTTGCTTCAGGTAAACCCCGTATGCGAATATTATTGCTGCGGTTTCCATTCTCGAGGTCCTTTATCATATCAAATGAGGCAATCTGTGTAGATTGGCGTTCTATTATTTGACTTTGCACCTTTTGTTCAGCGGCAGCTGTGACAGAGGAAGATTCCACCTAGGTTACTCTATCAGCGACTTGTGAGATTGACACATTGAGGCCTTGAATCTCAGACTTTTATATAGGTTTTACAAGCTGGTAATATAACCTTCCATATCTATTTTGGTCAGAATATCCCCATTTGAGAATGGAGATCTTTGATTTCTTCCATCAGTGCCAGATTCTGAGATGGTGTCACTGGAGGGGCATTAGCAGAGCTTGGTGAATGTATAGAAGAGGTGTTGGAGTGGGCGTCTCTCCTTTCTGCGTCTTCTAGCATATTTTCTCTGGAGAGATCCTCTTGTGAGGAAGGGGAGGCAATGTGAGAGGGAGCATCAGATGCTATTTTGAATCTTGATCTGGGGCAGAGCCTGGCTTGTCTGTTAAGTATCTTTGGATGCTGCCTGATCTGGAAGAAGCTGGGGTTAATGATGTGGAGGGCTTCCTGCATTACCTGCCCATATCCCACACACACTGGTCTTCCAGACTGAGAAACCTAAAGGGTATGCCACACTAAGCGATCGCACCAGCGATCACGACAATGACACAAGCTGACGAGATCGTTGGTGTGATCGCTATAAGGTCGCTAGTAGCTTCCAAACAGGAAGATCTCATCAACGACACATTAGCGATCAGCGATCTATATAACGACCTTGGTGGTCGTTGGGACCTGCCACACAGCATGTATTGTTAAAGTTTGAGCACAACCTTTTCCACGCCCCTCAGCACAGAATGGTGGTCACTGTATGTCATATGCCACAGCTCTCGCTGTGATTGGACTCCGCGTCATAAAAGACGACGCAAGTGGTTCTTAAGAATTTCCAGCATCGTTCCATACTGCGTCCTGCTAGCCTTCTGCATTGCAGCTACTGCGATCCAGTCTGTGCCGCTACTGCGTTTGCCCCGGATTCATTTTTTCAGGATCCCAAAAACGTCTTGTATAAATGGCAAAGATGAAGCGCTGTAGCGACTGACAGGATCGCAAAACCCCACACATGATAGTATCCTCGCAACAACGCACAAAGGACCCAGATGTTGTGGCCACCAATCGGAGCTGAGGGGCGTTAAAACCTAGTCCCGCCTGCGCCGCTGACATGAGTCGTCAACGAAGTCGCACATCGTTCACAAAAGTTGTCAAACACAGCGATTCAGGCTCACCAGCGGAACGCCAACGATCAAAATACGGCCCAAACCATTCGTGCACGATCAGCGACATCGCAGCGGGGGCCACATCACTGCTACATGTCACACACAGCGATGTCGCTAACTATTTCGCTGCGGCGTCATAAAATCGCTGTCGCTTGCGCGATCTCGCTTAGTGTGGCATACCCTTTACAGTGTCTTTAGGGCACAATGTTTAGTTTAACTTCTTAACCCCTCAGTGACACAGGAACCAGTTAACTCTTGGCTATAAACAGCCCAGCGACTTTTACTTATACACTTCCCTCAGTTCATACAGAGGAGGCTCTGCCAGCGTTCAGCAGGGAGGATTTGTAGAAAAAAATCAGCTCTTTTGTCTTCCTGTCTGACATGCACTTTTCTCAGAGTTCCAGAATAAATGTGGCAGCTAGAGAGCTTCTGATAAGCACTGACAGGAGGACGGCTGCCCAGCCCTATTCAGTGTCCCAAGACTCCATGTGGCCAGCCAGAGAGCAGAGTGTCCTGTTCAGTGCTGACAGGAGGGAGGGTAAACTTTCTCAGATTCTGTGTGTCCATCCAGGGACAGTTCTGATAATCATTGCCAGAGGGTAGCACATCGGGAACTGAAGCACAGACACTCAGCTCCCTACCTGCTTTTCTCCACACAGTAGGCTGCAGTATATCTGTCCCAAGGGGACTAATTTGCAAATTGCCTCTTCAAAAAAAGAGGACTTGTACTCTATAGCGCCACCTATTGGAAGTAGCGATCCTACAAGTCACAATCAACCCTTTAACGAGTCTTGTAATATGACTTAGGATAAAAGCCAAATCAGTATCTCCATTTGCAGACACGGTGTTTCAGACTATTGTTCCTCGTCAGTGCAAAGTAGGAGAGATCTGAATTGGCTAGATGAGAGGCTCTGGACTAGGGTCTAAGGCAGACCCGGGCAAGGGGCGGCCCGCGGGCCGGTCACTGACAGCCGGCGGGCCGGCAGTCTCAGGGCCCCGGCATCAGCTGGCACAATACTTACCTCTCCCGTGCCTCCGCTGCTGCAGCTCCGGGCTCCACCGGCGCTTCCTCTCACAGCCGGCCGCTGAATGACGTCATCATTCAGCGGCCGGCTGTGTCAGAGAGCGGGGACGCTGGACAGGTAAGACGTGTCTCTGTGTGTGTCTGTGTCTATGTAGTGCGGTGCTGTGTGTGTGTGGTGTGTGTGTGTGTGTGTGTGTGCGCTTATGTGCTGTCTGCGTGTGATGATGGGCAGGCATTGCTGATAATGGGGAGGCATTGATGGTGATGGGGAGAAGATGATGATAATGGGCAGGCATTGATGATAATGGGCAGGCATTGATGATGGGGAGAAGATGATGATGGGCAGGCATTGCTGATAATGGGGAGGCATTGATGATGATGGGGAGAAGATGATGATGGGCAGGCATTGCTGATAATGGGGAGGCATTGATGATGATGGGGAGAAGATGATGATAATGGGCAGGTATTGATGATAATGGGCAGGCATTGATGATGGGGAGAAGATGATGATGATGGGCAGGCATTGATGATGATGGGGAGAAGATGATGATGATGGGCAGGCATTGATGATGATGGGGAGAAGATGATGATAATGGGCAGGTATTGATGATAATGGGCAGGCATTGATGATGGGGAGAAAGATGATGATGATGTGGGCAGGCATTGATGATGATGGGGAGAAGATGATGATAATGGGCAGGTATTGATGATAATGGGCAGGCATTGATGATGGGGAGAAGATGATGATGGGCAGGCAGTGCTGATAATGGGGAGGCATTGATGATGATGGGGAGAAGATGATGATAATGGGCAGGCATTGATGATGGGGAGAAGATGATGATGATGTGCAGGCATTGCTGATAATGGGGAGGCATTGATGATGATGGGGAGAAGATGATGATAATGGGCAGGTATGTATATATACAGTATACAGTTATTATATATATATTATATTATATATATATATTATATATATATATGTATATATACAGTATTGGGTAGAACGGAGTTAATTACATTAGTCCGGCCCTCTAAAACCATCCCAGTTTCTCATGCGGCCCCCTGGCAAAATTAATTGCCCACCCCTGGTCTAAGGGGTAAGGTTTCTCCTTGTGGAGAGTGACATACCAGCTCTGGCGTGTCGAGGTAAGGAGGCTTATTCGCCGTGCAATGCTCCTCTGGGAAATTTTATATGCAAATTGCCTCTTCAAAAAAAGAGGACTTGTACTCTATAGCGCCACCTATTGGAAGTAGCGATCCTACAAGTCACAATCAACCCTTTAACGAGTCTTGTAATATGACTTAGGATAAAAGCCAAATCAGTATCTCCATTTGCAGACACGGTGTTTCGGACTATTGGTCCTCGTCAGTGCAAAGTAGGAGAGATCTGATTTGGCTAGATGAGAGGCTCTGGACTAGGGTCTAAGGGGTTTACCCTAGTCCAGAGCCTCTCATCTAGCCAAATCAGATCTCTCCTACTTTGCACTGACGAGGACCAATAGTCCGAAACACCGTGTCTGCAAATGGAGATACTGATTTGGCTTTTATCCTAAGTCATATTACAAGACTCGTTAAAGTCTTGATTGTGACTTGTAGGATCGCTACTTGCAATAGGTGGCGCTATAGAGTACAAGTCCTCTTTTTTTGAAGAGGTAATTTGCATATAAAATTTCCCAGAGGAGCATTGCACGGCGAATAACCTCCTTACCTCGACACGCCAGAGCTGGTATGTCTCTATCCACAAGG